>JAESUZ010002324.1:0-494959 GCA_017311185.1 Proteles cristata cristata
CCAGAGGAACCTGTGCGGTGGCGGCTACTGGCTGTGGGTAGGTCTACACAGAGGACTACCCAGAGGAACCTGTGCGGTGGCGGCTACTGGCTGTGGGCATGCGGACACGAGATGCCTGGAGGCCATCTTGCTATGGTGCTGTGTTTGCAAACCTGATCGTGTTTGCAGCTCCTTGAACCTTAGCTGCCAACCGGATGCAAGTGACAGAAAGTAGACAACTGTCCATCTACTGTTGTCGGTGGACAAAAATGTATAATTGCCGGGAGCCGCGCCGGCCTCCCTGGACGACAGTCACAGCGAGGAAATGGCAGTGTGTGCACAGCTCCTGCCGTGAGAAACAAAAACTGGTACCTCCTCCTGCTACTACTGGCTCATATTAGAAATGAGCCTGCGGGTACTGACCAGGCCTCACAATATTCCAGATCAGACCCATATTCCGAACACAGATACCACATAAGGAAAAGCATATTCCTGCCTTCACAAAAGAGATTTTAGAGGAGAGCTCTGTGGGTGATTGTCAAAAGCCTCTTCCTATGGGCCTTGCGTATCAAAGACAACTGAGCCTGGCCCCAAGACAAAGAGCCTAATTTAGAGTTTAGGAACAAACAGGGGTAAAACTTAACACATACAGCTTCTTCTAACTGATGATGGATGGCAGTCCCTTCCCAAAGGCACACCATCTGCAAACACCCTCCCTTACAGGTGGCTGGGATGAGGATAGAAAAGAGTGGCTAACACATAATCCGAAAGCAAAAGGCTAACACCTTTAGGGCCCCCGCGGTGTTCACACATTTAGCATCAAATAGATTTCCACAAACTAACCAGTTCAAAAACATTCATCCTCTTGAGAGCCAAACAGAATAATTCTTAGCCTAACTATTTACGACTTAACATATATATGTCTTCCTATTTTTTTTCATTAAGAACATCCTGTTATTTCCTTAGTTGTACAATTCAACTTCACTATGATTGACGTAATTCACGAAAGGCTTCCCATTGTAAAAATTCCTTTTTCTGATCTCATGTTGTTCTTGAACCTTTAAATAAAGACACCAAAACCGACAGGTCAGAGATGCCTGCCTGGTGATCAGAAAGGATCTCGGGGCTCTCTCACTCTCTCTCTCTCTCTCTCTCTCTCTCGCCGACACTGTCCATCCTTCAGGGACCCCTGGACCTGTCGGAGCAGGCCTCCGACATATAATTATATTTCCAGTTGGTCAAATTGAGACCAAAAATATATTTGAACACGTTACAAATTTGCCAATAGGAAAAGAGGTGAAAGAAGCAGACAGGAAACACCCCGAGGAAGAAAGCTGATTGATAGGCAGATACAGGAAACAGGAGCTTAAGGCAAAACCAGGGAAGGTCCTTTCCAGTTGGCAAAAAAAAAAAAAAAAACGGTGTCTGAAAAGTTCAAGTTTTGAGTAAGACTGAAAGCACGTAGGAAAAAATTATGTATTGCAAGGGGAGAATACATAAGTATACTTGCATTTGTGAGACTGATTTTGGTCCCTTAATGCTATACATTTTCTGTGACCCAGAAATTCTATTGTTTTGTGCCAAGGAGTATTAAATGTGTAATAATAATTACTCTATAAAAACATGCATGAGGCTGATCAAAACCAAATCCAGAACACTATTAATTTGACAAAGAATGATGTACCATTGGTGAAAGATTCACAACGAATTGCATCAGTGTTCGGGGTTTCTGTCCTCTGAACGAAGGGGACGCAGGAGGAAATGGGGGGAGGTCTCAGCAGAGCCAGAGACAGAGAAGAAGAAAGGCATTACATCATATCTTATTGGAATATATTCTACATTCTAAATATATTCTAATATATATATTCTAAATATATAATGAATTCTATATTCTAAATAAATTCTAAATTAAGTTCAGTTATTCTAAATTCAATCAGGTAAAGATAGGCGATGGTGTGTATGTGTTCACTCTATTATTATTTCTGGGGAATTTAAGTTTTATATTTTCCTAATGAGTTTTTTTTTACAAAAGCTTTAATTTGCGTTGAGTAGGTTGATGGTCATGTATGTAAATAAGCCCTCTGCTTCTGGATTCAAACGCCAGATATTCCCTGTGTCCGATGTGTGAATCTTGCAAAGAGGAAATGGTCTCTGGGCGTGAGTGTATTGACCTCAAACACATTCGCTTCACTAACTATTTTTCATGCTTCTTGTATTCCCTTTTGTTACGAATAAAATATGAAAGGGAGTTCCCTTTTCACAAATACCTATCCCATTACTTTTTCTAGCATATAGTCTGCTGTAAATCAAGAGTGGGCGCTTCTTCTGTGTGCTCGGACTCCATGGCCTGGAGTTGCAGATAAAGAGAACACCCTCTCTGTTTCTTATCCATTCGTCCATTTGTGGACATTTACGTCACTTCCATGTGGAATAAGTCTGCAATAAACATGGGGGCACATGTATCTGTTTGAATTAGTGTCTTCATTTTCTTTATAAGTATTTAATTTAATTCCAGTTAATATACCATGAGTGTTATATTAGTACCAGGTGTAAAATAGAGTGGTTCAACAAGTGTTTTCATTTTGTTTGGGTAAATACCCAGTAGTGGAATTACTGGGTTGTAGGGTAGTTCTATTTTTGACCTTTTAAGGAACGTCCACACTGTTTTCCAGAATGGTTGCACCAGTTTGCATTTCCACCAGCAGTGGAAGAGGGTTCCCCTTTCTCTCCCTCCTCACCAACACCTGTCGTTTCTTGCTTGTTGACTTTAGCCCTTCTGACGGTGTAACATGATCTTTCATGATGTTTTGATTTGCATTTCCCTGAAGATCAGTGATTCGAGCATCTTTTCATGTGTCTGTTGGCCATCTGGATGTCCTCTTTGGAGGAATGTCTACTTAGGGTCTCTGCTCATTTTTAGTCAGATTGTTTCTTTGGTGTTAAGTTGTGTTAAGTTCTAGAACTATTTCGGATATTAAGCCTTTATCAGATACATCATTTGCAAATATCTTCTCCCATTCATGAGGTTGCCTGTTTGTTTTTGGGATGGTTTCCTTTGCTGTGCAAAGTGGTATTTTTTTTCATTTGATGTAGTCCCAATAGTTTATTTTTGCTTTCATTTCTTTTGCTTTCCTTTGTTTGCTTATCTTCCTCAAAAAATTCAGAAAAGAAAGACCATATGATCTAACAATCCCACTACTGGGTGTTTACCTAAAGAAAATGAAAACACTAATTCAAAGGGATACCTGCACCCTGATGTTTATTGCAGAACTATTTACGGTGGCCAAAATACGGAAGATGGAAGTAACCTAAGTGTCCACGGATACACAGATGGATAAGGACGACATGGTATATGTATGTATATACATGTATATTACATATAATATAATACATAATATATATAATGCAGCCATGAAAAGAATGGGATCTTACTGTATGTGACAACATGGATAGAACTTGAGAGGGGTGCCTGGGTGGCTTAGTCGGTTAAGCGTCCGACTTTCACATAGGTCATGATCTCACGGTTCGTGGGTTCGAGCCCCGCGTCGGGCTCTGTGCTGACTGCCAGCTCAGAGCCTGGAGCCTGTTTCAGTCTGTGACTCCCTCTCTCTCTGACCCTCCCCTGCTTATGCTGTCTCTCTCTCTCTCTCCTAGAAATAAATAAAGATATTTTAAAAAAAGAACTCGAGAGAATTATGCTAAGCGAAATAAGCTAGACAGGTATCATGATTGCAACCATATATGGATTCTAAAAAAATAAATGAATAAACAAACCCAAACCAGAATCAGACCTATGAGTACAAAGAACAAACCGATGGTTTCCAGAGGTGGGAGAGGTAGGGGTGGGCAAAATAGTTGAAAGGGAGGGAGAGAGACAGGACTCCAATTGTGTCACGAACAAGTCACTGCAATAAAAGACACAGCATAGGGAACACGGTCGATGACGTGGTAAGGGCGTTGCGTGGGGACGGACGGTAGCTACACTTGTGCTGAGCACAACATCATGTATGGTCTTGTGGAATCTTTATGCTGTGCCCTTGATACTCTTGTAACATTGGGTGTCAATGTTGCACTCAAAAAATTGTACTCAAAATTATACTCAAAAAATTAACTAAAATGAAATAAAATAAAAACTAAAAATTATTTTAAAAAAGAGAACAGCCACTTTTCAGAAATGAGAAAATTGGGGCGCCTGGGTGGCTTAGTCGGTTAAGCGTCCGACTTTCGCTTGGGTCATGATCTCGCTGTTCGTGGGTTCGAGCCCCGCGTCGGGCTCTGTGCTGACTGCCAGCTCAGAGCCTGGAGCCTGTTTCAGTCTGTGACTCCCTCTCTCTCTGACCCTCCCCTGCTCACGCTGTCTCTCTCTCTCTCCTAGAAATAAATGAAACATGAAAAAAAAAAATTTATAAAAAAAGAAATGAGAAAATTGATACCTACGTGATTCTTCCACCTTGTTGGCTGCAGGTTAGTAAGCAGGTTTCCTGCTGAACAGGCAGGTGGCAGGCTGGGGGGAGGGAAGGCGCGGGTGCAGCATGGGGGTGCTGGGCCAAGTGGGGGTGCAGGGTGAGCATAGCCACCGCGGCCATGCTGTCACAGCCTGTGAGCCCCGCCTGCAGGGTGGGCACTCAGGGGCGGTCCTGCCCCAGCGCCCCGGGCCTGGGGCCACCCCCTCCCCGCCCTTCCTCGGACGGGCTGCTGTGGGAAGGACGTTGGAGGAAACCCCTCAGCGATCTCTGAAGGAGCGGACAGGAGAGCTTTCCCACCACAGCGGGCCAGCTGCTCCTTCCCTGAGGGTGACGCGGGCCCACCCCCAGTCAGGGCCTCCTCGGAGCCCTTCACAGTGCAGCTACCAGTTGAAAACGCATTCAGAATCAACGCCCCAAATGTTTCATAATCCCACCCATGTTTTCCTTCTGAGATCTACCTCGCCACAAGCACAGCCTTAAAGGCCGGGAAATGAATGGAAATTGTATCTTAAATAAAATTAGAAACAACTGTATTTCCAAACTGAAATATAATACATGGACTCACAGATCTTTGAGGTTCAAATAGGAGAGTAGGAAAATGCCAGGAGTAAAAACAAGAAAGGAAGAAACGAAGGGGAAGGAAAGGGAAGAAGGGGAGGGAGGGGAAGGGAGGGAGGGAGGGAGGGAGGAAAGAAGGAATGGAGGGAGAAAGAGAGAAAACTCCCTATAGCTGCAGATCTCAGTAAATACTGAAGAACACATTTCTCCACATTAAAATTGTTATGAGGAAAAAACACAGTCACTCTTGTTTAAAACAAGAGCGCAGGATGTACCAGCTAATCCGGGGAGGTAAATAAAAAGATTAACAACTCTTTTTATATCTTGATATAGAAACTTCTTCAAATCCTTTTCAATGGGATGGGACAAACCAACAGGAAGAACAGAACACTATGTAACATATGTTCTACTTCATATAAAATGGGGAATGGCAATATTAGTATTATAACTATAGTTATATTCATACTTGCTTTTACATAACTGAAGAAATGGTAGGATTACATTACATAGCAGATGTCAGGAAAGCAGGGTTAGTTGGGTGATGCATTCTATTGCCGAGTATTACTGGCGTCCACTTTGTATACAGTAAGAAGAGCATACTTTATCTTTGTTTACATACATGGTTCAATGAGATTTCCTTCAACATAGAACTTTCTATGGCACCCGCCTGCAGTGAATCACACCTGACTTTTTATCATACATAGTGGTGAATTCTATTAATTTGTTGGCATTTATTGAGATGGTCATATGTTTCTTCTTTATTTTCTCGGTGTGGTGAAGAACATTGAATTCTGACTATTGCACGAAACTTTCATTCCCAATGTTGGCTATACCTGGTCATGATGCAGCATTCTTTTTACATATTGCTCAATTTGATTGGCTAGTAGCTTGTTGAAAATATTTGTATTTATGTTTAAGAAAGATATTGGTCTATATTTTACTTTTATCTTTATGCTTTCTTTTGTCTGTTGGGTTTTGATATCATGATAATGCTGGACTCATAAAAGAGTTGACAAATTATAGGTTCTTGCACTGAACTGAGGTGTAATGACAAATGATTAAAAGCTCAGGAGTGTCTGGGTGGCTCAGTTGGTTAAGCATCGACTCTTGATTTGGGCGTAGGTCATGATCTCATGTTCGTGGGATTGGGCCCTGCATCAGGCTCTGTGCTGACAGTGCTGAGCCTGCTTGGGATTCTCTCTCTTTCTCCCCCTCTCTCTGCCCCTGCCCCGCTCACACATACACTCTTTCAAAGTAAATAAATAAACTTAAGAGAAAGAAAAACAAATCATTAAAGCTCAGATATTAAGTACACCATTCAATGCATTTTGATAAATGCCTTAACTGAGGGCACAATATCTCCACATAAGACAGAACCTTTTCATCATCCCAGCCAGTGTCCCTTACAGCTTTCCTCCTCAGACGTACCCACTCTTCTGATTTCCCTATAACATAAACTCTTTTTGGTCATTCTTGAACTTCATGTGGATAGAATAGTCACTGGCTTTTTTTCCCCACTAAATATATTTTTTCAGGTTCTCCATTATATGATATTAAAGCTTTATAATTTTTGGATTTGAAAACATAAGAATGCATCATACATATCAAAAATTAAAATAATATTTTACATGAAAATTTTCCAGAAACTGAAAAAGATATACATATGTAGGTATAAAAAAAATATTTTGAGTCTGGAAGAGTCAGCAATAATAATCACACATGCAAAACATTTTAGAAGACGTTTTAAGTTAAATGAGGATCTGTCATTTACAACTGGAAAATAACACAAGTCTAAAAAGTCCCTAAACATGGAAAGCATGACCCAAGAACCTTCTATTCAGCTCAACTGCCCTCAGGCACATAGAAGCAAAGCTTTGTGAAGGTTCTGGGATCCAACCCATAGAGCTCTCATGATACTCCTGGAAAAAAGAACAATAAATGGAAAAAAAAAAAACCAGATAAGCATGGTTAAGTGTCCGCAAAAGGATTCATGATAAACATGGAATCCACTGATCAGTAGAAACAAGAAAAAAGAATGTGGTCCATTGAGTGCAAATATTTTCCAATCTGACAATAGAGGAAAATGCAAACAATGAAAACATTTGGTAAGGTGAGCTCCAGCCAGGTGTCAAAGGCTAGCTGAGAGGTTGAAAATTCAAGAAGTCTGGATTATGATTTTAGTTGTAAAATGTGAGTACCGGCAAAATATATAATGAACTGAACATTTGTTTGTGAAGGAGAGAGAAGAGAAAGTGTGAAAAAGGGAAACTGGATGTTCACTAATTTTGTTACTGTCCAACGTGGACAGTCAGAAGATACCATATGCAAAGATCAATATGCTGTCTACATTGCAAATGTAATTGTAAACCAATGATTATCTCTTAAGTTATTGTAAGGGACAAAGCAAATAAAATAGACACCATGCAGAAAAAGATTTTAAAAAGAAACCCTTCAAAATGAAAAGCATAACGTAAAATCATAACTGAACTCAAAGAAAGATGTACTTATCATGTTGGTTAATATAAATCGACTAAATTAAACTACAATTGAAGCTCAGATTGGGGCACAAAGAATTCCCCTCCCATACCCCAGTCTTCACTGCTTTGACCAGAATTATTCCCTTGTGATGCACCATGACATTTTCAGTGGATCCTGTCCTCTCTGCATGGGGGGCAAGAAAACTCCAGATCTAAGAGGCTGTTTAACAATGATCTGGCTGTAAGCCACTCTGTTCTACAAATATGTACTACAGCGGATAGATGGGTTTGCAAATCATATTCAAATTATATTCAGCAAGGCTGACCTCGACAGATACAGCAAAACTGTAGGATCTGTTGGGATTTAACTCCCCTACAGAGAAAAAAAGAAACTGTTGTCCCCATAGGGTACCTGTGAAACTTGAGGTTTACTGTACGTGATGGCATGAGCCCCACCAAAGTGCATAAACAAAGCATCATTCCTCTGGCCGTTCCGCTCCTCCTCCTAACTGCCCAGTTTCTGTTTTCTGCAGCCCGACCACCTTCACACCTGCCCTGTGCACCTTCACACCTTCCTTAAGCTCCGTCTCTGCCCAGACACCACATCAGGGGAACCAACCCAGCCACCCCTCCCCCTCCTGCTACCACACCCAGGTCACGACCACTGAAGATGGAGAGGAGCTCAGTAGCGTGTGAACGGCTTCTCCCCAGGCTCTCCGGACTGAGCTATGTCACAGTACATCCCTTTCTTTCTTTCTTTCTTTCTTTTTTTTTTTTAAATTTTTTTAATGTTTTATTTATTTCTAGGAGAGAGAGAGACAGTGCGAGCAGGGGAGGGCCAGAGAGAGGGAGTCACAGACTGAAACAGGCTCCAGGCTCTGAGCTGGCAGTCAGCACAGAGCCCGACGCGGGGCTCGAACCCACGAACCGCGAGATCATGACCTAAGTGAAAGTCGGACGCTTAACCGACTAAGCCACCCAGGCGCCCCAACAGCACATCCCTTTCAAGTTAATTTTCCTGTAACGCATGTATCATGGCTGGATCTCCCGCTGTAAATCCATGCACCGCTGTCTCCTAAGCTCTGGCACGTGAATGCTTTCCATGGTCTTCTTCCAATTCTTCTTCTTTTATATGTTGAATTTTAGTTTCAGTATGATTGACGCACATTGTTACATTAATTTCAGGTGTGTGATTTAGTGATTCAGCAATTCCATACAACACCCTGTGCTCATTATGACAAGTGCACTTCTTAATCCCCATCACCTATTTTACCCACTGCCCCACTTACTCCCCTCTGGTAACCATCAGATGGTTCTCCTACTTAAGAGTTTCTTTCTTGGTTTGTCTCTCTCTCTTTTTTCCCCTCTGCTCATTTGTTTTGTGTCTTAAACTTCATATATGAGTGAAATCAAATGGCATTAGTCTTTCTCTGACTTACTCTGATTAGCATTATCCTAGCTCCTTCCACATCATTGCAAACGGCAAGATTTCATTCTTTTTCGTGGCTGCATAATATTCCATTCAGTGTGTGTGTGTGTGTGTGTGTGTGTGTGTGTGTGTGTGTGTGTGTGTAGTGTATCACATCTTCTTTATCCATTTATCCATTCATCAACTGATGGGCACCAGGGCTACTCCTTTAGTTTGGCTACTGAAAATAATGCTACAATAAACATGGGGGTGCATGCATCTCTTTGAATTAGTGTTTTTGTATTTTGAGGGTAAATACCTAGTAGTGCAATTGCTAGGTCATAAGGTAGTTCTATTTTAAACTTTTTGACGATCGTCTATGCTATTTCCCAGAGTGGCTGCACCTGTTTGCATCCCCACCAGCAGTGCACGAGGGTTCCCCTTTCTCCAGAGCTCCTTGTCTCTTGTGTTGTTGATTTTAGCCACTCTCAAAGGTGTGAGTTACTATCTCGCTGTAGTTTTGATTTGCATTTCCCTGATGAGGAGTAACGTTGAGCAAGTTTTCACGTGTCTGTTGGCCAAATGTATGTCTTCTTTGGAAAAATGCCGATTGATGTCGTCTGCCCAGTTTTAATTAGATTATTTTGGGGTGTTGAGCTTTATCAGTTCTTTATATATTTTGGATACTGGCCCTTTATTGCATATGTCCTTTGCCAACATCTTCTACCATTCAGTCGGTTGCCTTTTAGTTTTGCTGATGCTTTTCTTCACTTTGCAGAAGCTTTTTATCTAGATGTAGTCCTGGTCTTCCTCTAATTCTTGTTTCCAAGTTTTCTTTCTCTTTCCCTCAGACTATACTCAAGACAAAACATGCCATCGGCCTTTTACCCAATGCCATCTTGATTTAGCCAATCACACACACACATGCAAAATAATTGACTATGCATTCATCCTGTAACTTCCCCCCTGAGAAATATCTGGGGTGATTTCTACCTGTATTCCACACCGACTAAATCACCTCGTCCATCTGCAAGGTCAGAATTCAAATATCGTGTCTCCATGAAGCATTCGCTGATCTCCATATTTCCGAGTCAGAATTCATTATTCAATCACGTGTGTTCCCATGAGGCTCTTGCTCTCTTGCCCAGACTCAGAAGTAAGTAATTTGTGTGTCTGTTCTCACTTGATGAAGTGTTGAACATTAGCCCCTAGATAAATACGACTGGATCAAATGCGCCATTTCTGTAATTGTACCGTGCACAAGAACATACTTCGTGATATGTTTGTCATTGTTTTGAAAAAATAAAGTTACAAAATAGAGAAGCTTTCTTTAACGATCTGCTTCTAAGGGAAGTTGGCTCTATCGCCCCAAACCTACTGATTCCTGATTCTAATCAAACAGTAAAAAGAGACATATTCAATGTTTGAAAAAACTTTTTTCAAATATTTAGTACCTCGAAATGAGGTAAAAATATACCTTGTATTCATCCAGGAGAGGCAGAATTTCTCAGCCTGTGGGCTGCTTTTCCAAACGCACCTTCTGTTTTGCCTAATTCATATTGTATAAGCACACAGTGATGAATATGCATTGTTTTTTAATGAGCACAGGATGGTCCCACAGAGTAACACTCACTCCTGCACTCCAAATGCTGGTGTGCTTTTAAGGCAGAGCACTTAATACATTCCCAACTTTGGTTTTACTCTCTTCCAAAAATAGCTTTGAAAATACCTTTGCTGGAAGCATCTCACATCCTCTGTGTGGGAGCATAAAAGCTGAGCGCCCACGGTATGCAGCCACATTGTCAGTAGAATGTTGGACTG
Organism: Proteles cristata cristata; assembly: GCA_017311185.1. NCBI lineage: Eukaryota > Metazoa > Chordata > Mammalia > Carnivora > Hyaenidae > Proteles > Proteles cristata. The sequence goes on from JAESUZ010002324.1 coordinate 10,710, forward strand.
TTCTTTGTGGAACAGTCATGGCAGAGAAAGGATTGTATCTGGGCTGTTTTCCTTGGTTACTGGGGAAGGGATCTTTGCACTCAATCAATCTATGACCAGAGACACATATGTGTGCCTTTTCCTCACTTTGAGAAGCCACATCCACCGAAGGTCTGCAGCAATGGAGGAACAGAAGAGAGAAAAATGAGAGAAGGCAAACTTCAAGGACAGAGGAACAGCTCGCAGAGGGGGCTGCCCAGACATGTAAGGGTTCTTTGCTCTGGGAAAGTAAGGGCAGCGCCCCCTGGCAAAGAGGATTGTGTAGGGAGGAGCTCTGTCAGCAGACTTCTTAAGCCCCGCAGGGGGAGTGGACATTTAGCAGGGAATTCTCCTGCAGTGTTGGCTTCTGGTGTTGCTTGTTAGGTGGGTTTTCCATGCATTTCAGACTCCCTCCGTCCCGTGAAGGGATGGAGATTTGTTCTGGCAACACTTCAAGTTACAATTTAAACATACGGCACTACTTCTCCTGCAGTTTGGGCTCACTAGGTCTCTACCTTCAAATCTTTGCTTATGCAAGTGAGTTTCCCTACAGTTACCCCCAGCCCTCAGGTCTCCAGAATGCTCCGAAGGGTGTGTTATGTGTCATTCTGTCAATTACACGCAGTGTCAATAAAGATTGACTTTTAGGTGCAGGAAGTGTGTTCAGGTGATGTATGTCCAAGGAACCTCTTTCAAAATAAAATGCCTCTCAGAGTTGAAAATACATTTTGGGTAGCAGAGAAGAAAAAAAAAATCTCCCTGTTTCCAGTGCTGTTGACTTTAAAATTTGGACGCATTTTTCTTTACTTTATCATTCTTTCATTCAAATATGACAATATTTTGGTCTTCAAGGTTTTCCTTTCTTTGCTATCTGGGAAGTAAGTAAAATGGCACCAGAGTTTTTTTGGAATATCTTTAAAATATTAACTGTAGTTATAAGGATCTTAGGTTGTTGTGCGTGTAGAATAAAAACTAAAACTCCATATTCTCTTCAGGGTTGGCCGATATTACAATTAGTCAGCTCAAGGAGAATGTTTCTATTCCTTTGTACCAGGCTTTTTTCTTTTTTTTTGAGTTGCCAGTTATAATGTTAAGAAAGCCGCACACGAATGTATAAAATAACTTTTTTCTAAATTTAGTTTGAGCATCTAAGTGTCTCCTGAGGCTGTTTCTGCTGTGTGCCTGTATCAGCCTAGTCTTTCATCGGCTCATTACTCTTACTTTAATATTGGATTTTAAGACATTGGATCTTTGGTATTGATGAAATGTACAATATTAACAAAAGTAAAGTGGCTAACACATATACATATTATATATATTTACAGGGTGATATGATACAGATACACATCGAGACACAATTGCGACAATCCAGCTAACATAAACCCATCACCTCACAGTTACGATTTTTCTTCTTTGTGTTGAGAATATTCACATTCTACTCTCTTAGGCAGTTTCAATGCCATATTATTGGCTAGAGTTTCCATGGTGTGTATTAGACCTAATTAGATAGATATGTCAACATCAGACACCGCAGGCTTCAGAACATGGGGAAATTAACAAGAATGACAAGGAATATAATACATGATAAAAAGGTTAATGTATCAGGGGCGCCTGGGTGGCTTAGTCTGTTGAGCGTCCGACTTCCGCTTAGGTCATGATCTCGCAGTTCGTGGGTTCAAGCCCCGCGTCGGGCTCTGTGCTGACTGCCAGCTCAGAGCCTGGAGCCTGTTTCAGCCTGTGACTCCCTCTCTCTCTCACCCTCCCTTGCTCACGCTGTCTCTCTCTCTCCTAAAAATAAATAAAACATTAAAAAAAAATTTTTTTTTAAAGTTAATGTATCAGGAAGACATAATAAGCTATTTTGTCTTTGAATAGCTGTTCAACCCCACCCTCCTTCTCCTCTCCTTCTGACTCTCTAATGAGAGATATTTTGCTAAAAGCCCATGGGTGCCCAAGTCCCTGTTTGTTTGTTTGTTTGTTTCACTTCCTTTTCTCTTTGCTCTTCACAGCAGGTAATTTCTATTGTTCTAGCTTGGGCTCATTGTCATTGCTTCTCCAGTCTGTTATTGCTTATGTCCCTTTGAGTGTTGATTATTATAAGTTTACCCTTTAGGAGTTTTCATTTGTTTCTTGTGTATATCTTCTTGTGTTTGGTGGAGGCTTTCCTTTTCTCCCCTGAGACTTTCTGTTGTTTTGTTCCAATGTGTGTGTCACTGTTCAGTGAAGATGTTTTAGGCTGGCACTTGAAACCCTTGTCAACTATTTCTACCATCTCCATCTTTCCAGTGTCAGCATCCATTGCTTGGCTTTAAATGCTATGACTTGTGTTTGACTGCTGGACGTGACGGGCACCATGCTATGGGACTTTGAACCTTGTCCACATGTGCTATTTTAGCCGTCTGCTCTGATGCTGCCTTGTTCCTGCGATGTGGGTGTCGATTTCCAGGCTATTCACTCAGTTGCCTGGACATCCAGGGTGAAGGGGGTGCTCACATTGGTAAACATGGGTGGGTTTCATGAAATGGAAAGTTTCCTAGTAACTTCAATTTTTAATGCTATAATTTACGGCTAAAATCCTCATAAAAAAATTAAAAAAATAAAACCCTGTAGTAACATGTGATTTTATTAATTCCGAATCAATTAAGAAATAATACCAATAAAAAAATAGAAGGGGGGTTGCCGGGGTGGCTCAGTTGGTTAAGTGTCTAACTTCGGCCCAGGTCATGATCTCACAGTTCACGAGTTCAAGCCCCGTGTCAGGCTCTGAGCTGACAGTTCAGAGCCTGGAGCCTTTTTCAGATTCTGTGTCTCCCTCTCTGTCTGTCCCTCCCTTGCCTCAATAAATAAATAAATAAATAAATAAATAAATAAATAAATAAATAAATAATAGTAGAAGAGAAAACAATTACAAAGTCTTTATAAAACTAGAATTCTACTGCTTAAAAAATCCAGACAAAGATATTAAATGAAAAGATTATATGATAGAGCAATATCCTCACGAAAGTTAAACTGCCCATCTTTAACAAAATATTAGCAAATTGGATCCTTCACTATCTGAAAATGATCGTGTTATCAGGACTAACTATGTTTATCCCAGCAATATAATAGTTGACATTCAAGCAATGAAATTTACCACGCAACAGACTAAGGACTAAAATATGACCATATAACAGGTGAATAAAAATAATGTGAAAAATTCAAAAATTATTTACAATTAAGAAAAAAAGTCCTCTTGACAGGTAAAGAAAGGTTTATGGGCAGATTCTGTCAATTATTTAAGTAGAATAGGATACTAATTCTGTGTTAACTCTTCCAAAAAATAAAACACAAGAAATACTTTCAAATTCATTCTATGAAGCCAGAATTACTCTAATACAGAAGCCAGGCAAAAATGCCACAAGAAATGAAAATGAGAAATATTTTCACATGAACATAGATTTTAAAAAATCTCAACAAAACATTAACAAATGGAATCAAATGAGGTATAAAAATAATTATCCACCAAAACCAAGTGGGATTTATTTGAAGTAAGTAAGGCCATTTCCATATTTGAAAATTAGTGTATGTGATCTATCATATCAACCAGATAAAGAAAAAAAACATAAGATTATAATGACAAATGTAGAAAAAGCCTCTGGAAAAATATAACACCCATTGATGACACCAAATAATCTCAGCATTTCAGAATAAAGACTTCCCTATTTGAGAAGGGACACCCCCACAAAACCTGAAAGTAACTTCACTCCTCACACTTAACTAGATGTTTTCCTACTAAGACCAGGAATGAGGCGAGGATACCTACTTTCACAAATCTTATACAACATCCAACCGGAAAGCCCAGCTGAGGCAAGAAGACAGAAACAAAGTAAATACACGTGTAGGACTAAATAAAAGTGTCTTTGTTTACATATAATAAGATTGTCTATGTAGAAATTTCCAGAGAACTACCACCAACAGAAACACCTGGAATTGGTAAGCAATTATAATAAGTTTAAAAGATATAAAGTTCAAAAAATATGAAATTAATACATAAAAATTATTTGATTTCTTCTTTATTTAACAACATTTCAATATTGACTCATCAGTTTTTTTAAAATTTTTTAATGTTTTATTTATTTCTGAGAGAGAGAGACAGTGTGAGCAGGGGAGGGGCAGAGAGAGAGGGAGACACAGAATCCCAAGCAGGCTCCAGGCTCTGAGCTGTCAACACAGAGCCCAACGCGGGGCTCGAACCCACGAACCTGAGATCGTGACCTGAGCTGAAGTAGGACGCTCAACTGACTGAGCCACCCAGGCGCCCCTCGACTCATCAGTTTTAACAAATTTACCACACAAGGCTGGATGTTAATAAAGGGAACACTGGAGGCGGAGTGGTCAGAGGCTCATGGTCAGAGGCTCTGCACTTTCCGCCCAGTTGTTTTGCAAACCGAAAGCTGCCAAAAAATGGCCTATCAATTATTTTAAAAGTTCCAGAAAGCTAGAACGGAAATGTGCCATGTTAGCTTAAGGAAAGGCATCGATGTAGAAAAGGTAGGTAGAATTATGCTTAATAGTAGAGATAGTTTTCTGCTATCGGATTGGAGTCCGAACCCCACACAGGGAAGTGCAGGCGCAGAGCTCCGCATTCACCTAACTCCCTCCCCGGGTGTGGGCTTCAGGCCGTAGGGCAGGAACTGGTCCCAAACAGAACATGGATGTTTTGCAGGGGAGAAGAAACAAGATTCCGAAGTCCGGGATTGCCAGAACCTTCTGGACTGGTGGAAGACACGGAGCCGGTAAGTGGGAAAAGACAGAGCAAGAGCCCCAAATCTGGAAAGCAATCCCCCGCCTCTACACATCCTTCAAATCCAGGATTTCCAGAAGAAAATACCCATGTGACAGCTGGAGAACTGAACAGAAATTGCACAGAACACACTATTCTGGGAGACGGGACCAGGCAGAACGCAGGCATTTGGTGGATAGGATGCGCACTCCGCCAAGATTCCAGAAAGACCGTATTTGAGGGTTAAGGACCACATGCTTAGATTAAGCTGAAAGCTCAGATAGGCACATTCTGAAAAAAAGCTTCAGCCTGATTCTTAACAGAATCCATATGATTTTCTATTTATTTAATTTCCCCCATAATAAAACTTAATGCTCCTTAGAGAGATCTCACATAATCTAGGGTGTCTATAACCTATCAACCACAATTTCTGATGTAAAATAAGACCCCAGATATTTACAGGAGCAAGAAGTAGTATATTATAATAAAGAGATTAGTATGTCAATAGGAGCACACTCATAAATAACCCAGATTCTAAAGGCAGTAACGAAAGGCTTTAAAATAATTACAATGAGAATTTTCATAGGAAAATACTGATAAAATAGATTAAAAATGAAATGTTCAATGGAGAAGGTACTTCTATAAATATAAATAATAAAAAATCATCAAATATATATTCTAAACTTAAAAGTATGATATTTTGAAATTAGAAATCAGTGGAAAAGATGTCTACATGTTACAGAAAAACATATTGAAAATATAACTAAAATCTTTAAAAGTATAAGGCAATACTAGACTAGAGTATTGTTCAGACCCCAGGCATATATAGCTTTATATTTTATTATTTAAAAAAAAACGTATGTTTTATTTATTTCTGAGAGAGCGAGAGAGAGCGAGTGTGAGCAGGGGAGGGTCAGAGATAGATGGAGATATAGAATCTGAAACAGGCTCCAGGCTCTGAGCTGTCAGCACAGAGCCTGACGTGGGGCTCAAACCCACGAACCGTGAGATCATGACCTGAGCCTAAGTCGGATGCTTCACCGACTGAAACACCCAGGTGCCCCTACAGTATCTTCTTCAAAGGATTTTCATAAAGATTAGATGAGATAATTTATGCTAAGCACTTAGCATATACTTTATACTCCTTGGCATATATAATAAGCACTAAATAAATTATCCTTACAATTAGTAGTGTTTTGTTGCAACTAGTACTAGATTTTTAGTTCATAAGAGTAAAGACTAGGGACACTTTTGTGTGCCTTTAGGTAGAAAAAATAATAGTGTAAATGTAACAGACATCTTAAAATACAGTTGTACAAAAGAACCAAAATACTATAGTTTAAAATTCTGATTAATAAAAGTAAAGACATAAAGTAATGGCATATCATTTAAATTCAAGCAAGAGCATACACTTTTTTTATGCAGAGTTCCTATGGTTATTGACAAAAATTCAAGAGAATACACAGAGGATATAGCTTTAAAGCATAAGTTTGACTAAAAAATAGTGCTTTGGATAAAAGTCTAATGAAAAGTAATCCTTTTTTCTTGCTACTTCAGGCAAGTCATTGAATCTGTTATAGCTCAATCCTTTTGAAGAATTTTATGGATCATAACCTTTAAATTCTGTCATTATTTATAGTCCACTATCATTCCATTGTTTTTCTGTCTTGGAATTCTTAGAACCATTCTTTTAAGAGGATATGCTTCCTGAGAAACAGTGAAAAGCAATATACGATATACCGAAGTCATTGCTCATTGCACTGCAGGGTGAGTAAAAGCAGAGCTACACCCAACAATTCTTTGCAGAGACAAACGTGGAATAGTAAATGAGCTAATATCGCGGCCTTAGTAACAGCAGCATGCAGTTTATTTGCTACATATTTTAGCAATGTACACTTCAATAATTTGGGGCAGATTGCAAGTATGTATATATACATACACACATATATTACGTATGTATATATACACATATAATCTGTTTCATGTATTTGTATGTGCATGTATGTGCATGTAACACTGGCAAGCCTTTGAATTTATAAGTGAATCATCTGTGTGATTTTCTGCTATCGATATAAAAAATTAAAGTTTCTACATAATGGTCAAAATAGTCCTTTGTTCTTCTAAAAGTGTGCAAATTATTTCCTAAGACAAATTGTTCTCATTCCTAACTTATAGAGAAACAGAATTTGTTTAAGATCCCAAAGTGGCGTTATCCACCTTGACCCTCGCTTTCCACGCATCTGTTCTGAAAACACAGCGAGGGAGATGAACCAAGTATATTACGACCGAGCGTTGTCAGAATCCAGGCACACTGTTGTGGGTTGATTTGTGTCTAAAAACACAGGTTGAAGACCCAACCACAGGTACTTGTGGGTGTGGCCTTATTTGGAAAAAGGGTCTTTGCAGGGGGATTCAAGCTCAGAAGAGGTCATTCTGAAGGAGAGTGAGCCTTGAATCCAACGCTGGCGTCCTGAGAAGAGAAGGTGCAAAGGTACCGGGTGAACCCCACGTGATGGTGGGACAGGTGGACTGGCAGACGGGAGTCAGGCCTCCACCAGCCACCTGCTGCCCAGCACTACCAGCAGGGACCAGAATCGACGGGGGGCGTGGAACAGATCCCTTCCGCAGAGCGGCCACAAAGGATCAACTCTGCCTATACTCCGATTTCAGACTTAGCCTCCAGAAATCTGTTGCTTCAAGCCACCCAGGTTGTGCCGTTTATTGGCAGCCCGGAGGAGCTGGGGCACACACCCAGCATCAGGGGGGCAGAGTTCCCAGATGTGTGAGCCACAGAGAACAGAGGCAGTGCTGGTCCGGAGGCAGCCAGGCTCTAGAGACCCACCGTGAGCTATTGGCTGTATGTCTGTCTACTGAGCCAAAATCAACGTGGGCGGTATTCACACGGTGGGGAAAAGGTCCATGGCGACTCCAACCCCAGCCTTCCAGCCCAGCAGAACCCGGGAAGACCACTGTGGCCGACAACCTCGGTAGAATGTTCCAGGAGAGGGGCGCCTGGGTGGCTCAGTCGGTTAAGCCTCCGACTTTCGCTCGGGTCATGATCTCGCGGTTCATGGGTTCGGGCCCCGCGTCGGGCTCTGTGCTGACTGCCAGCTCAGAGCCCGGAGCCTGTTTCAGTCTGTCTCCCTCTCTCTGACCCTCCCTGCTCACGCTCTCTCTCTCTCTCCTAGAAATAAATAAAAAATATTAAAAAAAAAAAAAGAATGTTCCGGGAGATGTGGGTGTTACATGGAGTGAGGGATCCTAAATCCTTCACTGAAGGAGGCCCCGGGTCACTGTGTTGATGGCTGCAGCTTTAGAAAGGAGTGGGAATCTCCCTCACAACGCTGTTGATACTGAAAAGGGCCAAAGACTTTTACAAAAACTAGCAGAGGCAATAAAAAAAGGGCACATTTCAAAACTGTAATATAAGGTCATGGGTGACTTCACTGACGGTTCACGATTGGCCCAAAGGTTTCCAAACATTCAAACGTGTATTATCATGTTCACTTCTCCTGGCAGTTGTACAAGCAGAAAAATTGTTATCCTTCCTGTTTCACAGTGAAGTTGAGGCACAAGGAAGACACTAACACGCGTACACACAGCTATTGTAGAGGCAGCTGGGCTTTTAGTGTTTATTTCAATTTTATTTATGCAACAATTTGCTGAATATCAAAAGTTAACATTTTCCCAAAGCCTACTAGAACTTTTAAAAATTTAATACAGTTAAATTATTCTCCTCATGTAAAATTCGTGTGTGTGTGAACTTTTGAGGGAACTATGTAAAGCGTATTCGCATTGATCATATATATATTTATTCGGACTCTCAGCTTCAAAGTAAAGTCTAATTGAATATGCGGTGGCTTCCATTGTTCTCTACTGTCACTTCCCTGGGGGCCACACAACATTTTCTTTTGGATTCTATTTATATCCCTGACATGTGGTAATGTGCACGCATTCAGGCATCCCACTGGCAATTTCATTTTCATCCTTACTTTGCTGGTATTGGAGATTAGCAGTCTCCTTTGGCACAGAGTCTAGTAAGAAGCAAACTCAGAAGCCTGGAGACGTGTCAGCGCCCAGCACCTTCCTCCAGTAGGTCCGCACAGCATCCTTCATTCGTTCGCACCATTCAGCTAGCAGTTGCCTGATATCTTATTCTTGCTGCCTTTATTACTGCTCCAGACCCACGGCTTCCGGTCAGCACAGCTCAGGACTCACTGGGGGACTTTAGGCTACTTTCAAATAATTGCAGATGCCTTTCAAATAATAAATTTCAAGAAAGTTTCCTCTTAATCCTACACATTTCTGTCTTCAGTTGTTAATAATTTGCTTACAACAAAGTCTGGATGATGCTAGAAGTTTGATCTATGAAGGACACTTAGAAATTTAACTAGGATTCCAAAGGTTCCAAAATATTAGAAAACATATATATATATATATATACATATATATTCTACCGTACATATAAAATATATGTATTATATATACACTATATGTGATATACACTATATATGTATTCTACCATACACATAAAATAATATACAGTACATATAAAATATACCATATATATATATATATATATATATAAGATTTACTGTAAATCCTTCTCCAACCATTCAAAACTATGGAGAGGAAAAGACTTCCGAACCCATTTGATGAGGCCAGAATCACCATGATACCAAAGCCAGACAAAGATACTCCAAGGAAAGAAAACTATAACCTTGATGAACATACCTGAAAAAACCCTTAACAAAATATTTGCAAGCCAAACGTGATAGCATAATCAGAAGGATCATACACCGTGACCAAGTGGATTTTATCCCTGGGCTGCAAAGGTGTTTCAATATAATGAAAATCAATTAATGCAGTACATTAATAGAACGGAAGATAAAAGCCGTATGGCCATCTCAATAGATGCAGAAAAAGCATTTTATAAGATTCAACACTTTAATGATACAAACTCTCTAAAAAAGTAGGAATAGAGGGAAATTATCGCAACATAATAAGGCCCTACATTGAAAGCTTACGGCTAATGTATTCCACAGTGAAAAACTGAAGACTTTCTACTAAAATCAGGAAAAAGAGAAGGATGCCTACTCTGGCTATTTCTATTCAAATGGAAGTCCTAGCCAGAACAATTACCCATGCAAAAGAAATAAAAAGCATTCAAATAAGAAAGGGAGAAGTTATTATTTGCATATGACATGACGTTATATATAGAAAACCCAAAAGACCCTCACATAAAACTATTAGAACTAATAAGCAATTCAGTAAAGTGATAGGCTACAAAATCTATGTGCAAATAGCAGTTCCATTTCTATGTCCTAGTAAGAAAATGTCTGAAAAGAAAATAAAGAAAACAATCCATTTACAATAGCACCAAAAAAGAATAAAACACTTAGATGTAAGCTCTAAAAAAGGGAAGATTTGTACACTGAAAACTACAGACCACTGATGAAAAAAATTGAAGACACAAACAAATGGAAAGATTGCCTTTGTTCATGGAGTAGAAAACTTAGAACTCTTAAGATGTCCATACCCTGAGTGATCAACAGATTCAATGTGATCCCTATCAAATTCTAATAGTATTTCTTGCTGAGATTTAAAAAAAATAGAAACTTCATATGGAGTCACAAAAGGCCCTGAATAGGCAAAACGATCTTGAGAAAGAAAAAAGTGAGGCTGGAGGCATCACATATGCTGATTTCAAAATGTACTACAAAGCTACTGAAATTAAAACTGTTTACTGGTGTAAAGACAGACACACAGACCAATGGTACAGAATAGAGAGCTCAGAAATACACCCCCACATAGGGGCTCAATGAAGAAGGTGCGAAGAACACACCATGGGGAAAGGGGAGTCTTTCAGTGAACGGTGTTGGGAAAATTAGACATCCACATGTAAAAGAATGAATTTGGACCCTTAACTTGCACCATGCACAAAAATCAACTCAAAAGGGTCAAACACTAAAGCATAGACCAGAAACTGTAAAATTTCTAGAAAAGAAGTTCTTGTGACTTCAGTCTTGGCAATGGTTTCGTGGATATGAAGCCAGAACAAGTAACAAAAGCAAAAATAAAATGGGAAGACAATGAACTGAAAGGCTTCGGAAGAGCAAGGGGGGAAGTCAATGCTGTGAAATGGAACAGAAGAAAATTGCAAACCATGCATCTAATAAGTGGCTAATTTTGAAAATATATAAGGACTTCTGAAACTGTAGCAAAAAATTAATAACCCAATTAAAAGATGGACTACAGACTTGAATAAACACTTTCTCCAAATAATACACACAGAAGGCTAACAATATATATGAAAAGGTGCTCGGTGTCACTAATTATCAGGGAAATGGTTATCAAAACCACAATAAGATAGCACGTCTCAACTGTTAGGGTGGCTGGTATAGATAGAAAGAAGGAAGGAAGGAAGGAAAGAAAGAGAGAGAGAGAGAGAAAAGAGAAGAAAAGAAAGTAACGAACCTCAGCCAGGATGTGGAATACAGCTGACCCTTGAACAGTGTGTGAATTAGGGATACTAACTCCCTCACCAAGTGTAGTCAAAAATTGGAATATAACCTTTTATTCCTCCAAAGCTTAATTACTAATAACCCACTGCTATCTAGAAACCTTATCAATAATATGGTCAATTAACACGTAATTTGTATGTTATATGGATTATAATTGCATTCTTACAGTGAAGTAAACTAGAGAAAAGAAAATGTTAAGAAATCATTAAGGAAGAGAAAATGCACCAACAGTACTATACATTAAAACCGTGGTTTGTGAGGATAATTTTCTCTGGATACATGCTTATAATCCAAAACACTTGTATATCAAAGTGAATTTCAAGATCCATTGGCTCAGTTGTGATCATGTGACATTCAGCATCACGTACTACTTGTATTGCAAGACATCACTAATTTATCAAGTTAAAATTTATTAGAAATGTTTGTTCATCTTGTGGAATACCCGCAGAACAAGTTACTTATAACCCAAGGTTTTATTGTACTGTATTTATCAAAAAGAATCCATAAAGGGGCACCCAGGTGGCTCAGTCAGTTGAGTATCCAACTCTTGATTACAGCTCAGGTCATGATCCCAGGGTCATGGGATTGAGTCTCACTTTGGAACATGGAGCCTGCTTAAAATTCTCTCTCTCTCCCTCCCTCTGCCCTTCTCGTGCTCTTTCTCTCTAAGATTAAAAAGATTTTTTTTTTAATCCACATATAATCAGACCCATGAACTTTAAACCCTTGGAGTTGAGTCCATTTTAATTGGAATTCTTGTATACTGTTAGTGGGAATGCAAAATGGTGGTCACATGGTGGTCACTATGGAGATTCCTCAAAAAAATTAAAACCAGAACTGCTATCTGACCCAGCTGCCCTGCTTCTAGGTACTTACCCAGAAGACGTTACAGTAGAGATCTGAAGAGATGTCAGCTCTCCTGTGTTCCGGTGTTTGCAGCAAACTTACAATAGCCAAGATATGGTAACAACTTAATGGTTTATTGACCAAGAAATGGTTAGGAAAATGTGCTATACACATACAACAGAATAGTATTCAGCCTTCAGCCTTAAAAAAGAAGGAGCTACCGCCATATGCAGGAACGCAGATGTGGCTGGAGGACATGATGCTGAGTGAAATGAGCCAGTCTCAGAAGGTCGAACCCTGCATGACTCCATCTGTATGAAGTGTCTGACATTGGCAATCTCAATAGTAGCTGAGAATAGGATTATGGTTGCCAGGGGTTGGGGGAAAGGGAAATGGTGAGTTGCTAAGCAAGGGGATACATCTTTAGTTATGCAAGAGGAGTGAGTCCAGAGGTGTGCTTTACAACAGTGTGTCTATAGCTAGCAATATTGAATGGCACATTTAAAAATCTATTAAGAACGTAGATCTCATGTTACGTATTCTTACCACAGTAAAAACTTTTTAAATATGAGAAATTGAAACACTTTATTTTCATTTTTTATAGCTTTCCAGAAAATACTTTTATTGCCTATCAAAATAGAGCAAGGCAGAGAAAAGACTTTTAAGCACCACTCCTCAGAGATTTTTCCCCTTTGTTTTGGCTATCACCATAAATTGATGGCAGGATGTCAAAAGCTCACCAAGCCTCAAGGATATTTTTTAATTCTCCAGAGCAATAAAACATTCATGGCTCCTGTGTTACAGAGTGCTAGTTTGAACAATGGAAATTTGGAGATGACTGGATTTGATTCTTGGCATCAGTGTCACGGTACATATTTTACAAGAGGAATGATAGACTGAAAGTCTAAACCATAAATACACAGCAAGTTTCAAAAGAGAAAAAACATAGAAAAATTGTTTAAATTCATTTCCCTGGCTACCAAAAAAAAAAAAAAAGAAGTCTCAAAACTATGTGATGAACAAATATAGAGGAGAGCAGAGCTGCTAAGAGTAACAGTATGTTTTTATTTCAAAGGTTGATGCCAAGGTCCCAAGGAGATAATTCCATTTTAGAATGGACATAAAACTCCACTCACCTATTGACATTATTTTACTATGTTCTGTGAGAGGACTCTATTGAGGGACCTTGATCTCTTGTTTATTAACATGTGATTCGGAGTCCTCTGTTCTCAAACCTCGACTCCAAGGTCGTGCCTTCAGTTCCCCACCACCCCTCTTTGCAGTAGAACCTTCCTTGCTCTGGTTAGCATGTCCTCCCCAGGATGCTGATATCCGGGTATTCTTATTTCATGCATGTTCCTCCTTGTCCTTCTGAACACTCCACCCACCTACATACATGTCCTCAGTCCCACTTCACTCCTGCTGTCAGATGTACCCAAGTCCCAAATAGCCTGCTGCTCTTCAATCCTGTTTCACAGAAAAAAAATGCAATATGAAACAAGTAAATATAGGGTCACCTGGGTGGCTCAGTCAGTTACGCATCTGACTTTGGCTCAAGTCATCATCTCATGGTTCTGAGTCACCTGTCAGGCTCTATGCTGACAGCTGAGAGCCTGGACCCTGCCTCAGATTCTCTCTCTCTCTGCCCCTTTCCTTCTTGTGTTCTATCTCTCTCTCCCTCTCTCTTTCTCTCAAAAAGAAATAAACACTTCAAAAAATAAAGTAAATATAGAGGCACATGATTCATCTTCATTACTAATTGTGGCTTAGTTACTTCTGTAAGAAGGGTGGTCACACTAGTATTGAATACCCAAAGTATGTAAATGTATCACCACTTGGAGCCATGCTAGATCAGGACAAGCTTCCCCCAAAAGAAACACACCCCTCCACAGTTTACAGCTTGGGGCCACAGATGAGAGCACTCGCTTTCTGTGGAAAGTCAGTTCCCCATGGAGGGAGGATGAGGCTAAGCTATACCTGCCCAGTGATCCCTACCAGAAGTGTCCATCACTTACCTCTGTGTCCAGAGGCTGGAGTTCATAAAGGACAGAGAGAGGCCAGCATGTGCTTTAAGGACACACACACACACGGACACACACACACACACACACACACACACACACGCACCCCATTCTATGTTGGCTTGCCAAAGGCTAACTCCACATTACACCTGCCCCCACACTGTGCTTCCACAGTCACGCTGTGTTGTGGCTGTTGAAGGGAGGATGGCTTACTTCTGAACTAATTTCAGCACAACGGACCTGTGGAAAGCTAATATGACTTCCACCTTTCCCTCTTGACCTGTATTTCAAATCCATACGTATGTTTATGAAGGTCATTGGTGTGTCATTTTCTTTTCTTGAAATGTCTCTTTTCATATTTCAGTGCAGATTAGGCAAAGGTCTTTAAATGAGGTTCGAGGTCTCCCTTCTCTTCTGTTTTTCTGGAAGATTTTGTAGAGAGCTGGAATTATTATTCCATTCTTAAATGTTAGATAGAATTCCATAATCTAATTGTGCCTGGCATGACTTTGTGGGAAGCTGTGTAGCTGCAAAACCACTCTCACCAATGGACAAAGAGTTATTCTGGTCATGTCTCGTTTTTCTTGCTCGAGTTGGATACTTTTCAAGATTATTTTTCTATTTCACCTATTTATAATCTAAATTAAACATTTCTTATCATATCATTTGAATATGTGTAGAATGTGATATGGTATCTTTCATTTGTGTCATTGGCAATTTGTGTCTTCTCTCTTATTCTGACTACAAGTTGATGATTTTGTTGATCTTTTCAGAAAATCAGATGTTGGCATTATTGATCTTCGCTAGTGATCTTGCTTTCCTTTGCATTGACTTCTAATATTATCTTTATCATTTACCTTCTTCTGCTAGGTTATGATTTAATTTGCTGTTCCTGCCCCAGTTTTTTCTGGAAAAAGGTTAGCTCATTACTGTAAGGTCTTCTTTCTGAGAAAAGAAAATTAAGGCTGTACATTTCCTTCTTAGCACTGCCTTAAATGCACCCAACGAATTTTGCTATACTGCTATTCACTTCTGTTCAGTTCATAATATACTTTAATTCATCTTGTGGTTCCTTTTGGCCCAGGTATTGTGTGGCTCACCATATGATCTACCTTCATGAATTTTCCAGGTGCGCTTGAAAAGTATGTGCATCTGTTCGTTGGAGTGTTCCATAGCATAAAGACACTTCTCCCTTCACGGAGAAAAATCTAGAAGGGAAAGTGACATGTCAGAAAAATAGCAATAAAAATGATAATAATCCACAGAAAAAGAGTGTGTATTTGGGGTATGAAATCATGAACACTTGCATTCAAAGACAAAAAGAAGGACCAAGTTTGAGGTGGATATGCTCTCTCCCAGCAGTATTTTTTGGAATAGCTGGGGGACTGCCTAAGGTGAGGCCAGACCTACTTGGCCAATAGCCTAAGCGGAGAGTGGTTATTCACAAAGCTTTGCAAAAAGTAAAAGCAAGAACTGATTTTCATATTTTGTTAAATTATGGAATGAGAAATAGTGGCTTCTTCCTATATTTGTCCTTCCTGCATTGACTTTTAGATTTGGTGCCTCTACCAGAAATCTGTCGTGCAGAAGACCACGGGTGAAGCAAGGAGGGTGCTATGGAAATTAGACAAGAAATGAGGGGCGCCTGGGGGGCTCAGTCAGTTGAGCGTCCAACTTCAGCTCAGGTCATGATCTCACAGTTTGTGAGTTCAAGTCCCGTGTGTTGGGCTCTGTGCTGACAGCTCAGAACCTGGAGCCTATTTCAGATTCTGTATCTCCCTCTCTCTCTGCGTCCCCCCAGACAAATAAACATTAAAGAAAAGAAATTAAGCCTTTTTGGCTTCCCTGGCTGGGGCAGCATAGAAACTCAACAGCGTTTTGAATTTGCAGCAAAGCAGATGTAGCTCTGAGCAGACATTGGTCTCTGAATCAGGCTTGGCTGTTGTCATTGTGGTTTATTCTGAAGGAATAAATTCTGAAGAATTGATGTCAGTGACATTAAATGCTAAGGCGCCCTGGTGAAGATGCGTCCGTGATGCTCAGCCACCCTTGGCCCTGCAGCCAGCACTGCACACTACAGAAGCAGGGCCCCCCTGGAGATAAGGAGGGGCGCGTGCACAAGTCAGATTTCACGAACCAGGAGTAGGGCAGAGCAGCCTGACCAAATTCCCAGGTTTCTGGATGGAAAAAGTGAGAGATGAGAGAGACAAAGGAGAAAAACAAGCAGTCAGAGTTACGGGCGCCTTGTCCCATAGGTACCTTCAATAGAAATAGCAACATACTAACTTATTTTTCCAGTAATCCCTAGTGTTTGATAATATTCTTATATTTTTCCAGATTGGACTGTAGGAAACTATCTAAATTCAAGCATTACAAAATACAAACAAGAATTGTATGGGTGATGAGCACTGAGGAGGGCACTTGTTGGGATGAGCATTGGATGTTGTATGTTTACATACATTTTGTTTCTTAAATTCCACATGTGAGTGAAATCATGATATTTGTCTTTCTATGACTGACTACTTTTAGAGCATAATACCCTCTAGTTCCTTCCACATTGTTTCAAATGGTAAGATTTCATTCTTTTTCATCAGTGAGTAATATTCCATTGTGTATATATACCACATCATCTTTATCCATTCATCAATTGATAGAAATTTAAACTCTTTCCATAATTGAACACTGTTGAGAGTGCTGTTAGAAACATTGGGGTGCACATGCTCCTTTGAATCAGCATTTTTGTATCCTTTGGATAAATACCTAGTAGTGCAATTGCTGGGTTGTAGGGTAGTTCTATTTTTAATTTTTTTGACTAATCTTCATATTGTTTTCCACAGTGGCTGCACCAAGAGGTGCAGTGCAAGAGGGTTCCTTTTTCTACTCATCCTCACCAATACCTGTTGTTTCCTGAGTGGTTAATTTAACCGGTCTGACAGGTATGAGGTAGTATCTCACTATGGTTTTGATTTGCATTTCCCTGATGATAGGGGATGTTGAACTCTTTTTCATGTGTCTGTTATCCATCTGCATGTCTTCTTTGGAAGTGTCTATTTATGTCTTCTGCCCATTTCTTCACTGGATGTTTTCTGGATGTTGAGTTTGTTGAGTTCGTCATAGATTTTTGGATATTACATCATTTGCAAACATCTTCTCCCATTTCACTGGTTGCCTTTTAGTTCTGTTGATTGGTTCCTTTGCTGTCCAGAAGCTTTTTATTTTGATGAGGTCCCAATAGTTCATTTTTGCTTTTGTTTTCCTTGCTTCCAGAGACATGTCAAATAAGAAATTGCTGTGCCTGAGGTCAAAGAGCTTCCTTCCTGTTTTCTCCTCTAGGGTTTTGATGCTTTCCTCTTTTCACATTTAGGTCTTTTATCCATTTTGAATTATTTTCGTGTGTGGTGTAAGAAAGTGGTCCAGGTTCATTCTTCTACATATTGCTGTCCAGTTTTCCCAGCACCATTTGCTGAAAAGACTGTCTTTTTTCCATTAGATATTCTTTCTTACTTTGTCAAAAAATTAATTGCCCATACATCTGGGGTCCATTTCTGGATTTCCTATTCTGTTCTATTGATCTATGTATCTGTTTTTGTGTCTGTACCATATTGCTTGAGTTATTCTTAACATGCCACTAATATAAAATCGCTGCCTTCGTGTGTGTGTGTGTGTGTGTGTGTGTGTGTGTGTGTGTGTATTTAGACCTGAGGAAATATTTGTACAAGATAAATTGTTGGAAACAAATGTAAGATAATTTTACTATTTCACTAGCCATCAAAATGCCATTCCAAAATGCAATATCATTTTATACTTCCATTAAGATGATAAGAGAGCGAGCATTTCTCCACAACTTTCCAGTAAGGACATTATCTTTTTGTATTTAAAAAAATTAATAGTCTAGAGATGATATTTTATTGTTATTTAATTATCAATTATGCAAATTTGACCAAGGGTGAACAGACATTATGTTAATTAGGCCAATTCATTTTCAATTAATTGCCCTTTTGTATTTTTAGCAATATTAGCATATCCCTGCCAAAATTGTACGCACAATTTACAAGGACCCCATGGGCAGTAGGACGAGTCTTCTATGTGTCCCCAAAATACATACATACAGCATGACTTGCCAAAACTACATCCAGTAATCGTTGAGAGCTTTCATAGTAAAGGAACATAAATATTTTTCTAATGTTCCTTCTAATTTCCTTCTATTAACTTTATTTTTTAAAAAGCCTTAACTATGAGAATCTTGCCACTTCTCATTCCCATTTATTGAACCTCGTTCGCCCTGCGAACACTGTTGTCTACCTAGAGCGCCTCCCAGCGTGGACTAGTGGTATACACGCATGCACTCTGGCCGCCTGTGTGCACACCGGTCATGGGTTCCACCTGACACAATTGCCTGGAGTTTGCAGAATGCGACACAATTGTGTTCTTATAATCTACAAATTGTTCCAAAGGTGAGTCAAAGTTAAGTATTACCTAGTGTAATTCTCACTCTCAAGCCAAGAAAAATACTCCCAAAGCATAAAGTCTGGAGCAGTTCCGGTCCCCGGTGTGATTTCTTTCCAGGGCATCCTTGTATTACAGGGCAGGTCTGCTCTTGCTTTCTTTGCATGTTTCTCTGATATATTATCATGATTTTCAAAATGTGTGTTTGACACAGAAAAAAATGTATCTTTAGTAAACTGAGTCTCTTACATTATGTACAGAAGTACAACACCCGAATACTTGTCAACAGAGAGGTCCTACGAGCCACCATACACGTCGTCTCTCACCCATCAGATCCCTGTTCCGGGGGCCCAGCATCTGCCCCTTCATGTCTGGCCCACGGTTAGGGATTGCGCCGCCCTCTGGAGACACTGCAGGATGCAAACACTGTTGGCTGGGGAATCCAGCAGAGCTGTGGAGTGTTACTTCCATCATACACGACTATTAGAGCACAAAACACATTAAGATTAAAAGTTTTCTGCTATATATGAGTTAGAGAGGTTTGAACTTACTTTTATTTCATTTACTGCCGTATAATTAAGAGGCAGTGCTATATTAGTCCTAGGAGTACCATACAGCCGTTCTACAATTCTGGACATTACTCCGCGCTCATCACGGTAAGTGGGTTCTTGATCCCCTTCACCTGTTTCACCATCCTGCACTCTCCTCCCCTTTGGCAAGTTCGTTCTCTAGAGGTAAGGGGGATGGCTCTTTTCTTCTTGGTTTATTTGCTTTGTTTCTTAGATTCTACTTATGAGTGAAATCATATGGTATGTGTCTTTCTCTGCCTGGTTAATTTCACTTAGCCCTATACCCCTAGATCCATCCATGTTGTTGCGAATGGCAAGATCTGTTTTTTCTCTTTGACGGTTGAGTGATATTCCACTGTGTAAATATACCATATCGTCATTATCCCCTTATCTACGGATGGATGCTTGGGTGGCTTCCGTGTCTTGGCTGTTGTAAATAAGGCTGCAATAAACAGAGGAGTGTGTATATCCCTTCAAAAAAAGTGTTTATATTTTCTATGGGTCTATACTCAATAGTGGAATTACTAGATCATATGGTAATTCTGTTTTTAATTTTTTGAGGAGTTGTAAAATTTTCCTATTAGCTTCTAAAATTTGAAAGAAATGCCAAATCTTTCTAGAAATCAATGCATCTGTTGCTTACAAATATTTTTAAAAGCTGCATTTCCTCCATTTCCGTGACTTCTGTTGTGCGAAGGATTTACAGGGGGAAACCCTAGGTGCACTGGTTGGTCCCTTCAGGCTTCTGCGTTTTGCAAGGAACACGGTACATGCTGAGGGGACCAGCAATAGCGAAGCCAGTCCGCTGACGGAAGAGCAGAGCGGAGTCAGGTTGTGCAAGAACGGATATTTATAAGGTATAATACACAGAAGGGAGGGAAAGTTAACTCCAGAAGACAAAGTGGCAGGATTCCCGTATCTGGAGGGCAGTTCTGTTGGACAGGGATTTCCTGTGTTCTGAGTCTCTCAGTCTGGTGTAAGCAAAAATGAGAGGTACTGAGGGTGACTTGAGCGTAGTACTAAGAATTTGATGGCGGCCATCTCAAGGGCAGCCTTGCTTGCTTCCGGAGGTACTATATCCCACGTCTCTGCAGATTTCAAGTTGAATAAGCTGCGAGGGGAAGGTGGAAGGTCAGACATGGTGGATTCAATGAATGGCTGAATAAGCAAGTGATAAGAGACGAAGGATCAGATCTGCGAAGCCTACTTTTACATGCCAACTTGACTGTCCACAGGGTGCCTATTACACCTTATTTCTAGGTATGTCCAAGGGTCTTTCTGGATGAGCTTTGTCCATTTTAGTGGCATGGCTCTAGGTGCTGCAATCCCATCACCAGCTACCCTGTGCAACCAGACCGTGACCACTCTACCTTTTTAAAAATTTTTAAATGTTTATTTATTTTTGAGGGCAAGGACAGAACATGAGCATGAGAAGGGGAGAGAGAGAGAGACAGACAGACAGACAGACAGACAGAATCGGAAGCAGGTTCCAAGCTCCAGGCTCTGAGTCAGCACAGAGCCCATTGCGGGGCTTGAACTCACAGTCCACAAGATCATTGACCTGAGCTGAAGTCGGATGCTTAGCCGACTGAGCCCCCCAGGCACCCCCCACTTACTGCCTCATCTTGCTACAGAGACGGATCTCATCTTTTCTGCTCCTTCACTCAAAACATATTAGAAGAGTTATCTTTGGTCTGTTCTACTTCCTTCCTCCATATTTTCTCCTCAAGCTGCCCAAATCTGACTTCGCCTCTCACCATTCTGGTAAGACCAAACTCTCAGGCCCTGGGCACCCTTCTTGTCTTCAGATCAGACGGTGGGTGCCTGCTTCTACCCAGGAGGCAGAGCGACCCCCACAGTCTAAGCCCTCTGCTTTTCTAACGCTTTTCTTTCACTGGCTTTCTTGTTTCCTTCTCGACCTGCCTTAAAAGCCCCTGCCTGGCAGCCCAACAACGAAATGTGACAGAGTCCCTGGGACCTCCTCTGGGTGCTTTTCCATTCTAACTGACACGTTGTCCGCAGTGTAATCTGCACAGTGTAATCACTTTAGATGCCGCTCATGCCAATGATTCCCTTACGTTCAGGTGTGACATCACCTCACACTCCTCCAAGAGCAGCATTGACATTATGAGCTCAAATGACAGACTTGATTCCTGTCCATCTTGAGTCCTATGCCATCTCCATTCTTCCCCCAGGTCTATAAATGCCGCTATATAAGCAATTCAATGGCTTATGCCCACAATTGTAGAGTGAGCTCTGATTTTTGTATTTCCTTCTCCAATCCACTGATTCCTGTCCATTCTACCTACAAAATGCACCCAGATATGTTTACTTTATTGAACTCCATGCAGCTTCAAATCCTTATAATCCTTGGATTAATCCAACAGTCTCCTAAATCCTCTTTTTACGTCCACTGTATCCTCTTTAAAATCCTTTCTCCACACAAGGGACCAGAGTGATCTCTTAAAACGCATTTAAAAGCGATAGAGACACTACTCTATTTTAAATATTCCAGAGACTTAAGATAAAGATAAAATTTCTTGGCCTTGATTACACAAGCAAAAACAAACACACAAGCAATAAATAAATAAAATTTGACCCCTTGTAAAATTCTCTCCTCTTTTATTGACTACTCGCCTAGACAAGTAAGCTGGTTTTTCTTCTGTGAACATAAAGTAATACATTACACCAGCCCCTCCCTCATCTTGCGTCCCTGAGTCTAGCACGTTCTCCTCATCACCCAGGAACTTCTGAATATTCCCCGACTATCCAGCCTGGAGAAACCACTCCGTTATTCTTTATTATATCCCTTCTTTCATCTATTTTCATCCCTAGTATGAAAGCAGTTTTCTGCTTAGGGTATAATTGAAAAGGTCTCTGCAGAAGGGTCTCCTTTAAACTACTAACAGCACTGAATAACTGGAAAGGAAAACTATTCTATATTCACAGAAAAAAATTAATCTACCTGGATGAGAAAAGATTCAATACATTTTCTTTCCAATGCGTGCCTCAGGGCTGTGCGCTCTCAGAGATCAAATATCCCATTCAGTTTCCAGGTGAAAGCCTTCATTCATTCGAATGTTTTAAAATAAATTGATTGCATATTTATTATGTACCGAGCACTGTTAAAGTAAACAAAACAGATGAGGGTCATGGACTCATGGATCTTACCTACTAGTCAGAGAGGCGGATAATTAGCAAGTAAAATCAAGTTCAATTTTTATACCATAAAAAAACCATGCCCCGAAGGAGATCTCATCCTCCGATACACACATTGTAATTGACAAGCTGACTGCAGGATATGGTGAATCTAGCTGGGTAAGATAAAGAAATCGTTATCCTCAGTATGAAGCTAAGAAGGTCTACTTTTTTTTTTTTATTACCATGGTGTGAATCAGTGACCCAATTAAACACCTAACTCCCAAAGCGCACCTGTCACCACCAGTGCATTAAATAACAAGGGCCAGATTCCATCCTATGTGCCATTTCCTCCATGTCTGGAGCGCTTTTTAGAATGCTTTAGTAAAGCAGTATCTTGCTTTTCTGAAATAATTACGTTCTCATGGGGAACTGGATTGATAATCTACTTGTCACCTCACAATCCACAGTTGAATTTGGTCATGGTTTTGTGAAGAAATTAAAAGGCTTAGGTATATCAGAGAATTCTACTTGCAGGGAAATGTGGGTTGAATAGCACCTGCATTGTCAATGGGACTCAACACAGAGGGAATACGAGTTTTCTTGTGTACCCCTCTCCTCTGCCACTTCACACGTGCCAAAAGCAGTGTACTTTATAAACACAAGTGCATGAAATTTTGCAACAGCATTGTAAACCAAGTGTCAATCTCAATTCAACAGACAAAGAGAAAAAGAGGAACTGCTTGGCTTCCTCAAGATTATATTGCAAGTACGTGGTGTGGCTCAGGCCCACCCGAGGCAAAAATACATGCTCGCTCTCTTTCTTCCTTTCTCTGGGGCGTATCACACCCTGGGATTGGTATGGAAATGCAATGTGTACATAAATAATCCATTTTAATGTGCCCTTTTTAAAAAAAATTTTTAAAGTTTTTTTTAAATTTATTTTTGAGAGAAAAAGAAAAAGAGAAAGAGAGAGAAGGGGAGAGGCAGAGAAAGAGGGAAACAGAATCCCAAGCAGGCTCCTCACTATCAGTGCAAAGCCCCATGAAGGGTTAAAGTCACCAACCATGAGATCATGACTTGAGCTGACTGAGACCAAGAGTCAGTTGCTTAACAGACAGAGCCCCCCAGGTGCCCCATCAACGTTCGCATGTTCTGTTTAAAATACACTCATTGTATTTCATGAGTTGGTGTTGGTGCATCACAGAGACTACTGTGCAGAGCTGCCTGATCGATCCAAATATTTCAACTTGATATTCTCAGGCAGAGCACCCTGTATACACTGTGTGTTAGCTAACTTGACAATAAATTATACTTTTTTAAAAAAGCAATTTTGGGTAAAACTTTTTCATGTTGTATGTGTAGCTGTGTGTCTTCTGTTTATATTGCCGTATGCCATTCCTGTACAAGAATATACCACAATAAATGTCTGTGATTATCCTTTGTAGGACATTTGGATTCTTTTTAGTGTAATTATCCTGGGATTCAGCCCTTCCAGTCCTAGGGGTACACCCAGGATGACTGAAACACACATCGGCATAAAAATGTGTACATGCAGGTACACGGCACCATCATTCATGACAGACACACAGTGAAAACAACCCAAATGTCTATCAGCTGATAAGTGGCCCATCCATACATAATCATATTGTTAATTGTAGAAGAGGAGGAAGGACAGATGGGTGTGATGACATGGGGACACCATAAAGCCGTGATGCTGAGTGAAAAAGGCAGACACCCGAAGCCAGTGCTATAGCCGTGTGTACGACAGACGTCCAGAATAGACTGTGATAGAGCAAGAGTGGACTAGAGGTTGTCAGAAGTTGGCATCTACTGTCTTGCCTGCTTCCTAGACCCCTTACCTTCCCCAGTAGACCTTGCCCCGGATTATCATATAAAAAAATCCTGTCCCTTAAGAATTTGCAGAACGTGGCAGGTTCTCTCTGACATAGAGCCTCAGCTTAACAAGTGCCTTCATTTCTCTTTTTCTTAAGGGGCCCTCACGGCAGCCTGCAGGATAAGCATGGCTTTTCCCAACATGGGGGCCGAGGCTCAGGGGAGCTGAGTCGTCTGCCCAAGGCTGCTTAGTGAGCAGTGATGGGCTTAGTGAGGGGCGGCAGGGACAGAGTCAGAGTGGCTGCTAGTGCAGAAAGGGCTCTTCTGCAATCCCCACAGAGGATTCTGGACTCATCACAATAGGCTCTGCTCAGCACCATTTCTAGGGACTCAGCAGTTGCCGACCTCGGATATGAGAGAGTCTCGTAGAACCCACACAGCTGACCCCAGGACAGCTTTCCTCTCCCTACACTGCATCCCTACTTGATTCTACCAACTCCTCTTTTACAAAAGGAAGCAAAACACAAGCCTGACAGAAACTATCAATGGGGTGTCTCTGGTTTGTAGCATTTTTTAGGACTTCTGCTCTGCATATTATGGAATTTTATAAGATTTGCATTTTCAGTAAGAGTAGACTGATTTTCCAAACATTCAACAACAGAAAGAAAAGATATGAAAGCTTGTGGTGGTAAGAAAGATTGTCATGATAGAAGCCAAAGAGTTATTCTCTCCTGTGTTGACTACTGTTTCCGTTAATGGTTTATTGAGGTGTATTCCTAGGGTTTAAACTGGAAGTATCCCCTATAATTGGCATCTATCGATGGGAGAAGGTTTGATGGTGAAGAAAAACTCATGAAGCTGTTTCCTACTTACAGATCGTCCTGGATTGCAGCAGAACACACTGCTTTGCAGTAAAAATTGATTTTACCTGCTTACTTCTCTGTCAGTTACCTTAATCTTTTCTCATATAGTTAATTTATTATTTTTCCATCCAGGCTGGAAAACCCTCTAAAAGATTCAGGAATCTCTCCCAGTTAATTCACTGTTACTACAACATGGAATTATCTTATATTGACAGTAATTTAAAATTCAGCTGAACAGATTGGATCCAATTATTGAAGTCTCCACAATATAGTTTATAAAAAATATATGACACCAAAGATTTTTAAAGAAGTTAGTGTATAGAGTGACCAAGTCCATTTATAGTATTCATTTTTTAGCAACCACAGCTTCAATCAGTAGTAGGAGTTAAAAACAAAAACAACACAAAACAAAAACAAAACATGGTTTAAATCTTTTGATCTGACTTCCATCTTTATATCTATCAATAAAATATTGAAATTTAATTAAGTATCAATTATAATAGTAATAAATAACACGTGTGAATTAAAAATCTTCTCTAATTGATGCTAAGACTCTTATAGTATGTGTGCTTTCTAGACTTTTCTAAGGACATGGTAATGTATTTGCAGATAACAAAGTGTATTTCCCTTCTTTTGATAGTTTCTATGTTATACTAGGTGATTAGATTAAGTGAATAAAGCCAGAGGAGCAAACAAGTATGAGCTAATTTAAAAACATGAAAATGAAGGTATTGCCCAATAATTAGTTTTGGATGTCGAAGTCAACAGAAGCATGACATACTGACTGCAGGTATTTAAAGCATAGAGAGGGCCACCAAATAAGGCATATTCTTTGCTACTCCTGCATTTGAGACATGGATTCAAATCCATGTCTCCGTTTGAAACTGGTTCTTATTTTGTGCTCTGAGCTACCTGACCAAGTGAAGTGACATTCTAGGACTTCCAAGCCTATACGATAAGAAATCTACATCATTTGTCTGCGGGCTTCTGGAATTCTCTCTGGGAGGCACTGGCAGCCAAACCCAGATGCCCATCTGTTCTTACCAAGGCCTCAGAATTACCGTGCAAACCCTTTCTGCCATCCACATACCATTGTGAGACCTCATTCAATGCCAAGTGGCACAGAAGTGCCTGACTTGGCTCTGCCCAAACTGGAAGCCAACAACAGTGCACTATAAAAAAAAAAAATCATTGTTTAATCTCCAAAATGTGTGTATTTAAGAAGCACTTAATGCACAAGTTATGCATCTTCTCTTTAATCCCTTTTTGCTTCCATCACACTCTTAATGTCTGATAGACAGCTTGTAGCTATACTTTGCAGAAAGTGCAATTTTTTAACCCATCCCTCACCAGCCTGCTGAGACCCCAGTCACTATCCTAACTGTTCATCTGAATGACTTCTTGCTAATTCTGTGTCATCCAGATGCCTTCCAAGTTTCCCTCCTCTCTCTGCCATATTTACATTGTCAGCCCCGTTATTTTGTCCTACTGGTCAGTGATGACCCCGATATACATGAACGTAGAAGCATGAACAAGCACAAATAGAAAATATGGTCACAGACATCCCCTCGTTATAGCTGATGCTCATTACTCATACGTTCCCTATTTGTGAATTTACCTGATCCACAATGGATTTGTAATCCTAAAACCAATACTGCTGTGCCTTTGCGGCCATCCCTGGACACTTGTTGAGTGAGGGCAAATTTGAGTCACCACATGTACGTGTTTCCAGCCGAGGTTGAAGAGCTGACAGAGCTTTGCTTTTTTGATTCTACTCTTGTACTGCAAACAAGGGTGTTTTTCTAGTTCATGTGGTCTTACATTATTTTTTTCATTCTTTGTTCAAAATGTCCTCCAAGCAGAGTGCTGTAGTGCTACTGTCCTAAAGTTCCAGAAGGCTGCAGTGTGCCTCAAGAGGAAAATAAATGTGCTAGGTAAGTGTTACTCAGGTACTATCTAGGGCCTGGTAGCTATCTAGTTCAGGGTTAAGGAATCAATACTATACATTAACTAAGTTGTCCTTAAACAGAAGCACACATAAGACAAGGGTGTGGACTCGTCCACTGATGAACATATGTGGCCACGGGTTGCAGGAACAGAGCCATGTTCTACCCCAGGAGTCCAGGGTTTGCTAATTTAACATTTGTGGTGACTTCACAGGACGTGACGGCCACCAATGATGCACTTCAACTGTACATCGCAATTTACTAGAATCGTGTACTTTGTTACGAGAACGAAGGACAAAGTCCGAGAAGACATTATATGTCTGTAGATTACTTGCATATGAAGCCACCCCAAAACCAGAAAAGAACAGGAAAGAAGCACACACCCTATTTCTGCTGCTGCCATTGGCGGTACGTGATTAGAGACAAGCGCTTCAGGACAGATTTTGCAGTTCTACGTGCACTTCCTGCCATTGTCAGCAACCGATGAGACTTGCTCTGTTCAGTTGCAAATAGATCTTCAGTTAAATAGTTACTCCACAGTCATGCTAATGCAATTGTATTTATCTTTAAGCATTATTCACCCGGCTTAGTTGCCTCTCAACATTCAACTCTGTGACCTGAAATATTTACTGTACCTTTTCAGAATGAGACTTGGAATGTTTGAAAAAAGAATGTATCTATCAGAACTGATCACCACGGCTATCTCTTGGAGCCAAATCACTTATGACAGCTAATATGAATAGTTCTTTCTGGGGATCAGAGGTGAAGTCGGCATGAGGTATGGGAGGCCAGATAACTCATGACCAAGAGCAAGGGTCCCAGAATCACAGACTCATAAGAAAACCTTTATAGAGAGTTATCTGACATTTACTTTACACTTAAGACTCTAAAAAAGTTGACCATGATATTTGTTTGGATAGCTAGCTTGTGTGGAGAATATTTGAGTACTTATGAGTGAGAGAGACAGGAATCTTAGGTTAGAAATCTGGGCACTAGAACTAATTTAGAATTTTCCCAAACATGAAGAGAAAGGATGAGCTTTAAATATTATGAAGGCTTCCAGAAGACCATAGAGCAGGGGTGGGGGGTTGGGGGGACAAAGAGAGGATCAATAGAAGGTAAACTATTTGGTTCTTAATCCAATATATGTTTAAGAGCTAGTTGGAGGGGCGCCTGGGTGGCTCAGTCAGTTAAAGCGTCCAACTTCCGCTCAAGTCATGATCTCAAGGTTCATGGGTCTGAGTCCCATGTCGGGCTCTATGCTGACAGCTCAGAGTCTGAAGTCTGCTTCAGATTCTGTGTCTTCCTTGCTCACTGCCCCTCCCTCACTCATGCTCTGTCTCTCTCTGTCTCTCAAAAATGAATAAATATTAAAAAAATTTTTTTAATTAAAAAAAGAACTAGTTGGAAAGGACCTTGGATGAACACCAACGAGTGCAAACTTCACTCTTTGGGCCTAAAGGGAGTGAAGATAAGTATGAAGAGCTTTTTTAAGTTTATTTACTTATTTTGGGGGAGGAGGATGGGTCAAGGTAGGGAAGAGAAAGATTGAGAGAGGGCGGGGAGGGAGAGAGAATTCCAAGAAGTCTCTAGACTTAGCACAGAGCCTGATGTGAGGCTGGATCTCATGACCCTGGTATCATGACCTGAGCTGAAATTAAGACTCAAATGCTTCATCTGCTGAGCCATGCAGGTGCCCCAGGGTGCAGATTTTAAAGGAGAGGAACACGTATGAGGTTCCCTGAAATCAGTCTTGAACCCTTATAGTTACAGATGCCTAATGGTTTGGATCGTCTGCATGTAAGATGAAGGACATATTTTACATCTTTATAAATGCTTATGCGTTAGTGGTGATTCATCTTGTTCTTGCACAAAAAAAAAAATCCAGTAATCAAATAAAGTTTAATGAAATTTTTAAAAGTTTATTTATTTTGAGAAAGAGAGAGAGAGAATAAGCAGGAGAAAAGCTGAGCAAGGGGGAGAGAGAGAACCCCAAGCAGGCTCCATGTAGGCCAGCACAGAGCCCGACGTGGAGCTTGACCTCACAAACCAGGAGATCATGACCTGAGCTGAAACCAAGATTCAAATGCTTAACTGACTGAGCCACCCAGGCGCCCCATTTAACACACTTTTTTAAAACACTCAAAATTAATGCAAAACTATATGATGAATAAGATATTAGGATTTTAAAGACCGGATTGGTTTTCTACCAGTTAAATGGCACAGACACACAGGTCCACACACATCAATCCACACAGTTTTGCCCTAAATTCCCAGGAAGGCAAGCAAGTGCTTGGTACATTGAGTGCAGCAACTCTTAGGGGACATGACGCTATATAATAACTCAGGCTGCAGCATTTGTGACTTTATCGGCTTTGAACATTTTGTAACATGAACTACAAGTTGCTGGGTTTGAACCAACAGATGTGTTGGTGATTAAATTTCTCGAGAAAAAACAGGGCGGTTATGTTTTAGTAGCTTGTGGGACATCTCATTCCTTCTAAATAGCAAGTAACTCGCCTTCCCAGAAGGGTTACAGGCTCTCAGAGATGAGAGCGACCATCTTTACGAGACTGATGTCTACAGAGATTTGGGGGTGGTGTAGTATAGAAGAGCTATCTCATCAGCATTTTCTGGCATATATCTGAGCTCTGTACATATGTGAGGTAGAGATAGAGGGAAACAGACAGGCAGAGACATACAGGGACTGAGAGAGAGAGGAGGAGGAGGGGGAGAATTAAAGATAGATAAATGGGTAGATAGCTCAAAATGCAAATAGATTTTAAAATTTAGGACATGTCATAGAGAGCTGAATAGGATTAGAATACTTCCTTTCCCTAAATGGGGAGCAAGTTTCTGATCTCCCAACTAACATTCAGCACAGGAGGAAATTTAAGAAAATATACAGTTAATAGGATGTGGTCCTTGTCAGAAGTAGAGCAGGCAATTCCAGTTGTAGAAAGAAACAGGGATACTTCACTGTGATAAAAACCCGATGAATTGGAAAACTGCCTCTCTGAAATGTTCAGAACACAGGGCGCCTGGGCAGTTCAGTCAGTTAAGCATCAGACTTCAGCTCAGGTCATGATCTCACAGTTCATGGGTTCAAGTCCAGCACCGGGCTCTGTGAGCTCAGAGCCTGGAGCCTGCTTGGGATCCTGTGTCTCCCTCTCTCTCTGCCCCTCCCTCACTCATGCTCACTCTCACCCACTCTCTCTCTCTCTCAAAAATAAACAAAATATTTAAAAATTAAAAAAAATACTCAGCACACAATCCTACACATACATCATAGGCCCTGCCTCTGAGTCTCAGAGTTGAGAATGTGGAGAAGACCTCAGACGCTGAATTTAGAACGTGGCTCTGGTAATGCCGGACACAATGGTAAACCACGTAATAAAGTCAGAATCTTAAACCCGTTCTTGTCTAAGAGAAGGCAGGCTGAGAGAAAGAAGCTGCCCAATTTTGACTACAGCACATTCCTGCAGGGAGAGCACGCGATGCATACGTGTGCTAGACCATTTTTATCCCCATTAGTATTTAAATGACTTGATTAGAAATGATAAAACTCTTAATTGGGCTTTCAGAATAATAATTAAGTAAAACTGGTTTCCATTAATAGAATGGAACAAGAATAAGAAATTAAGGAACTCAACGTCTCTGAACAA
The DNA here is from genome assembly GCA_017311185.1 of Proteles cristata cristata. NCBI lineage: Eukaryota > Metazoa > Chordata > Mammalia > Carnivora > Hyaenidae > Proteles > Proteles cristata. The sequence goes on from JAESUZ010002324.1 coordinate 41,344, forward strand.
GGTGGGCTCCCGAGGTGGAAACCTCTGGGCAAGTCTCCAAGCAAGATGGAGACTGGAGGAAGATTCCGCACCCCGTGCACCCCTCCTCCCGTGAGCGCTCCCCGCCTCTCCCCTGCGTGGCCCAAGTCCGTGTGGAAAACTCAGGTGAAGATTATTCTGCAGAGACACACTACTCATGACACATTTTTATTTCTATTGTATTTTTAAAATATCAGAGTTTCAAAGGAGAAGATCAGCCCTCTATTCCTTCGCATAAAACACTTCATCCTCTAAAGGTCATTTCAAAATGATTCTGTCCAAAATTCCTCACTCTGTCCTCACACTTAACGAGGACAAGTTTCTTTCTCACTTCTCACAGCATTTAAAATTTTTTTAATGTTTTTTTTTTTAATTTTTGAGAGAGAGAGAGAGAGAGCATGAGCAGAGGAAGGGCAGACAGAGAGGGAGATACAGAATTTGAAGCAGGCTCCAGGCTCCGAGCTGTCAGCACAGAGCCTGACTCAGGGCTTGAACTCAGGAACAGTGAGATCATGACCTGAGCCGAAGTCAGACGCCGTGAGGCACCTCTCACATCAATTTTAATTGACACTTTAGTGGCTGCTATTGCCCCTGAGAAACTGGTCACCCTGAGGACAGGGGCCGTTTTTCCTCTCTTTATCCCTAAACCCAGTAAATTTTGCACATATTTTAAATTAAATGAACAAACAGATAGATTAACTCTGTCATTTTGAAAGTACTTCTGTTTTGCAACAGCCTTTCACGCGAAAAAATAAAAGGCCAAGTTTTTGAGATTTAAAACAGAGCTACCTTGTCCAAATGTAAGTCACATGGACAGTTGATAACCATAATTAGCCAGAATCCACACTGGTTACCCTAGAAGTTAGATGGCAGATTTTCCTGATAGACACACCTGTACTGTGAAAAGGGACTAACTATTAATTTCAAATACATGATACATTTGCTCCACAGTTTTTATTTGTCAATAAATTACCTTGAAATTCCTTTTGGAACACAGAGACTAGATGATATAGCCGGTGGAAATTTATGCAAGAGTATAGGCCATACAATTTTAGTGTATTTTTATTGCAGTAGATTAAAAAAAATAAGTTAACAGTAAGAAATACGATTTTGACTCAGCGAATATCTGAGCATATGTAGACATAGTCACTATTTACATAGAGTAGCTAGGTTTCTGTATTTCACCTGTCCCACAAAGGATTTGAGGTTTGTTGGGGAAATACAATCAAAAACAAAATTTTCTCCCAAACCAAGAATCTTCTCCACAAAGAAGAGAAACAAAACGGCCTCACTGAAGGATTCAACCAGAATAGCAGTGCGCATCATGGGCGACCTGCTAAGAGATTTCAAAGACAGAAGGAAAGCTCATCCTTTTATTTGGCAAATAGACACAGCGTGCTTTCCACATAAACGTGGCGAGCACACCTTCCCAGGATGCACAGTCACAGGTCTTCCAGAAGGACTGGTAGCACCTTACACTACACGCAGTTCATTTTGCACCCACCTAGCAGCTGGGGGGCCAGCCGGTTAGTTAACAGGCCCCGCCCAAGGCAGAAGAAAATGCTTTGTCATCTGTAGAGCAGGAGGCTGTCTTGCAGGTCGGAGCGAGGTGCCCACAGATGCCCTGCTTCTGCCTCACACAGAAATGGGCGTCTCCCTGCGCAGTTACTTTTCAGAGACGGCTCCCAGGGCCTTGAGAAAGGCATTCTGGGCTCTTAAGGCAGAGAAGAGATCTATCAAAAGGATTTATATAAATTTCAAAGATGGTAGAATGTGGTTACAGCTACAAGTTTTCTATAATAAAGCCCCAAGGAGAAGGTAGAGGCTGGAAATCTTTTTCCCTTATTTTCCACCTGGAGAATTAGGTCCCTACCTGTCCTTGAGGTGTGACGTGTTGTACAATTTCATCAAAACACGAAGTTCAAGGTAGAAGGATAGTGGAAGTTTATTTTACTGCTTGGGAAGAATTTCAGGTGACTACAGGTGTTTGTTTGTTTGTTTGTTTTGTTATTGGTGGGGTTTTTTTGCCCATTTTATTGTAAGAAAATACTGCACAATAAAATAGGGCAACCTTGGTAAGCCATATTTCCAATGAATGTTTTTTGCCTATAAAAAAAAAGTCTGCCTCAGAAGTGCATGTTGGTAAAGGTTCCTAATAGAGAAAAAAGGAGCCTTCTAAATTTTCTATTATCAGATGGCTTCCCGCCCAAGGGATCCTTATTTAGCTACCATTAGAGCAGGGATTGGGAGGAACAGCAGATGCTTGCCTTCTCAGGAAAGGGAAGGAAAGCTGTGGAAAGATCTGAAAAGGACAGACCAGGCATAGAGATGCCGGCGGTATTCTCATGGTCTTATTTGACCAGGATCTCATGAAGCCGGAGAGAGGAGAATACAGGCCTGGAGCAAACCGAGAGTGACCCCTGCTAAGGCGCTTGGACCTTCAGAGCCGCATGAACTGATGTGTAGCATGCTGTTGGGCCCACAGCCTCAGTTTGCCCTTCTGCCCCCTTCTTCCTGGTTGGCTCTGGCTGCCGTCATCGTCCCAGAGACCCCCTTCTGCTTCCCTTCCTCCATTGGGCCCAAAGAGAATTAAGCGCGATCGCTGCGAGCTTGTAAGGTGGAGATAACACATTAGTACCTCTTAGCCACCGTGTAGGGTTTCGATCACAGAGCAGTGAAGAGCACTCCTGGATAAAGGCCCTCCCTTCCACTGGATGTGACTGGCTGCAGTGAACATGAACTTTCTTTGAGACGGGTGGGAAGGCCAGGTCACTCTCGTCACTGTTAAATTAGCTTCTTACAAAAAAGAGAGAGAGAGAGAGAGAGAGAGAGAGGAGGTAATCAATCTGTACTGGGGACTGTTGAATAAGTTCACTTTATTTGAATCCTAATGCCTCAATTAATTTCATCTCATACTGCAAACGAAAGGAAAAACAAACTCCATCATTCTTGGAAAAAATTAGGCAAATTCAGTGACACTTGTTTATTTGAAAAATATTATTTATGAACCATTTTTAAGTAAACTAAACTTTCCTGCTGAAGCCATTCTTAAAGTATGAAAGCAAACTTTGCATAAATAAACTGTTTTATGGAAAACACACATACATGCTCATATGTATATACACACACATACACATACATATGTATACACACATATACACATATGTATATACACACACATATATATGTAACACTAAACCAAAAGTTTATAGCCAGTGGGTTTCAAGGCTTATGTTTGTATAGGTCGATGTGATTACATTATTTTCTAGATTTTTGATGTGCTTGTTTTCAACTCATCTTCTTGTGTCAAGCGTGAATGGGAGAGAGAACACAGGGAGCCACGCCTCATCTATTTAGCAATCTTGAGCTGTTCTGAGAAGTGTCTGTTGACAATGACAGCCGAATGACACCTATAGACCATGCACATACTCAGCTAGTATCAGCGCTGGGGATTCTATTAGCTCTCTTTGCAGAACATCTTTCGATAAGAGAAATACACTTGTATTTTACGACTCCTCCTTCACCTACCCATAGTGTGTTAGTATCTCATGAAATGGCTTGAGGTTGGAGGGCTAGGGGGAGAAAGGTCTGATTATTTCCATTCTAACCAAATTGACTATTCCAGTCTACAAACTCAATATCACTTACAAGGCACACGACTATTGAAGCCACAGCAGTTACACACATACCTGTATTTCTTGGATTTGCATCAGGCATCGAGGATAGATTTTGCTTCCTGTACCCCTAGAATTGCAGAATTACTAAGACTGCCCTTTCCCAGTGAAGCTTTCCTCCTGTGGTCCCAAGGACAGCGTTGCTAGGCATCAAACCCTCTCTTCCTGTCCGTCCCCTCCAGGAGTACTGTCACCAGAGCGTGCCTCTGTCCACATCTGGGCACCAGACAGGTGTCTGGAAGTGAGTCATTCTCTCGAGAACATTTGCCTCTAGGATGTTTGGGAAAGTCGGTTTAAATGAGGACACATAAGATAAGCCTTAATAACCTTGAAGGTATAAATATAGTTTGGTGAAGCACAGAGCTTGACAGAATTGGATAATCAGACTGGAGAGAGAGTTAAATAAAGACAAGGAGAAGGGAATGAACGCTGGCTGAACAAGCCGTTTCAACTGTAATTTTCAGATAATAGGTTTTGAAATATGGTCCTTGTGGAAAAGCCCAGGAAGGGGTTTAGGTAGCTCGAAGGCAGAAGAGCAGCGTTTAAGAGAACAGAAACATGCTTTTAATTAACGGGATGACAAAATGCTTTGGTGGGCCTTTTCTTAGCCAATTACGCATCTTTGTTTAAGCTGTCATATTTGACTTTTGGTAATTTAGTATGATAATTTTATGCCACACATTATAAAAATTCTGGCACATCAATGAAGAAAATGTGTTGGCTAACTGTTTCATGTTAAATGAAAGCAGGGAGAGAAAATAAGGATAGCTAAAAACATTTAGCAATTGAATAATTGTTATAACGTACATCTTAGGAAAGACGTGATAATTCTTGCTTCTGGCCATTGAACACAAACAAAGATTAGAAAAATGTTAATTAAATTAAAATGTTTGGAGAAGAAATTTATTTTTCACTTGCAGAGATGTCTAAGACAAGAGATGTGTAAATTAACTTCACGTTCCTCCTTTCAGAATTAAGGATCATTGCTCTTTGGGCTCAGTACTGTCCCACCAAGAAGCAATTTGTTGGAATCCTAACTCCCATTGGGGGATGTGATCTTTTCTGGAATAGGGTCTTTACAAAGGTGATCAAGTTACACGTGGGATCCCTAGGTGGGCCATAACTCAACAGGCTTGGAATCCTTATTAAGAGAGGAATGTGGACTCAGGCATGAAATATAGGAAGACTGTGAATGAACAGATGGAGACGGCCATGCGGCACTGAGAGATGCGGCCGTGAGCCATCAAGGGACGGCTGGCATATGGGTAGCTGGAAGGGTCAAGAAGGAGCCTTTCTTCCTCAGGGAGTTTCAGAGGGATCCTGGCCCTGTCAACACTCTGGTTCCAGACTTCCAGCCTCAGAAGTGTGAGACTATACACTTCTATCCTAAGCCAGCCATTTTGTAGGAGGTTGTTTCCGTAGCCCTAGCAAACTGACACAGCTATACTTACGATTATCTAGAAGTACATCCTCATTATGACAATCATTTATATGATATATGATATACATCACTACCATGAGGTAGTGTTAAAAATCAAGACAACAGGCTCAAAATGGAGTCACTCATGCTAAACCCTGTCACCAAACCAAGACTTAGCTTAATGACAGACACTTGGGCTTTCCCCAAAATGGAACCATAAACCAGCCAGGCAGGACCTCAGGATGAACACTAGCCAGGTTATTGGCCTGAAGGACTCCAACCATCCCCTGAAGGAAAGTGACCTTGTAAGAGCCACCCCACGGTTTGCCCAAGATGATTTCCTTCTCCCCACTCCCTTGTCCCTTTAAAAGTCTTTCATTTTGTGCAACTCCTTAGGCTTCCTCCCACCTACTAGATGCAGTGCTGCCTGATTTGAATCATTTTTTTGCTCAATGAAATGTACAAAAATGTTAATAAGCCCTAGCTTACCTTTTAACAGTTCTGGTGCCAGAGAGAGAGCAGGCGTGGGGAGCAAGCAGGGGAAGGTAGCTGTGAGCCCCATGAGTTCAGCTTCCCACCACTTTGGCAGGTTTGGCCTAAAAGCTTTCAGGCTTCAATCGCACATTTCTTTTTCTGGACTGGGTGCGACCACACTAAGCCTGACTTAGAAAGTGGTCTGGGACGCCTGGGTGGCTTAGTCGGTTAAGCGTCCGACTTTCGCTTAGGTCATGATCTCGCGGTTCGTGGGTTCGGCCCCGCGTCGGGCTCTGTGCTGACTGCCAGCTCAGAGCCTGGAGCCTGTTTCAGTCTGTGACTCCCTCTCTCTCTGACCCTCCCCTGCTCACGCTGTCTCTCTCTCCTAGAAATAAATAAAAAAAAAAAAAAAAAGAAAAGAAAGTGGTCTAAATCCAGGTTGGACTGGTCTTGACCTAGAAACCCAACTGGCCCTGGGGTCACACTGGGTCTGGCTTAAGCTGGACTGGGTCCAGGGTGAGGCTTCCGACGAGTAAGAGTTTGCTTTTCTTAAAGCTGAACAAGGAGACGACAAAAACAAACAAAACATCTGTAAGAATGAGATCTTTGAGTTGAGACGTGTGAATTTGCTTGTAGATGCCCACTGGTTGTGAGTTCTTTTCCTTCCAGGGACAGCTATCGTGTTTGCTTTCTCCGGGTTTGTGTCCTGAGGCTCAGGAATTGTCAGGCTGGGGATCTCCAAAATATGGCTGAGCAAAAATGTGGGCTGCATCCCATTTGCCGCTAGATACGGCTGGCCAGAATTCTGGGTTGTGCTCCCCAGGATCCTACCAAATGTCAGCTTTCAAGGGGCTTGTCCTGAGTCTTCCTTTCTTCGATGCTCTTCTGGAGTCGCTCTGGATCTTGGAAAGGTAGTATCTTTTGTACCCTTTTTGGGGACGCATCACACATCCAAGAGATTGTTGAATACTGACAAACTAACGTACTGTTTGTCCTCACTGATACCTGACAAGATATTTGAAGGATTAAAAAAAATAGCTCTAAAGTCAGAAGCTGGCCAAATCAGAAGCTGATATTGAGAACCTGATAGGAATTGTTTTAGGTCTTCCCCGCTAAGCCAAGTAAGACTGTGCTCAGTCCCTCGGGAAGGGTGTTTGGATGCCAGTTTTGACAGCCGTGCTTTCCAGACAACTGTGGGGGTGGTGAGCAGCATCCGGAAAGCAGGACCAAACAAATAATAGCAGAGACCTCATAGCGGTGCGTCTAACTGTCCCAAGTGACAAGACAGCACGTTTGCAGAAGCCACTTCCCTGCGGCATCTGGGCGCCTGCCCGTGGCTGAGGGCAGCCTCGGTTCAGCCCTGCAGTCAGAGGCACACCAGGCTCGTAAGCATGGTCGGCGTGTTTCACACGTGGGGCTGCCATGGGGAAGGCTAATCCACTTTAGTTCCAGAAGACTTCAAACCAGAGAAGGGGCACCTGGGTGGCTCAGTTGGTTAAGCATCCAACTTTGGCTCAGGTCCATGATGTCACGGTTCATGAGTTTGAGCCCTGTGTCGGGCTCTGTGCTGGCAGCTCAGAGCCTGAAGCCTGTTTCGGATTCTGTGTCTCCCTTTCTCTCTGCCCCTCCCCCACTCATGCTCTGTCTCTCTCTCTCTCTCAAAAATAAAATAAACTCTATAAAAAAAATAAACCAGATGGAAGCGCGCCCCCACAGGCATTATGTGGAACCTCCCAGCAGGCCTGTGTTCCTCAGAGGTGCCGCTACGAGACCCCTGCGGGGTCCCATGCAGCTCAGCCTTTCCCTCCAGATCCTTTCACTCATTTTACCCTAAACATTTCTCTCCTTTCTCCCAGACTTCAGTAGGCCCCTGAAACCCCCTTCCTGCTTCTGAGGACTGGGTTTCTGACGTCCTTCTGTGGCTCATGTCTCAGGACAGCGGCAACATCCAGTTCGTGCTGGACACCAGAGCTTTGCACTGTGATTCCTTTCTTAATGAAGATTTTTAATATTCCTCATAACTTCTAGCAGGGGCTAGAAGGTTCACTATTCATCACCAGTAGGCCTGAAGGGCTCCATGCCACAGAGATCTGCGGTTAATCTCTGACCTCATGGAGTGACGAGCGTTGTTCCCCACCATAACTGCCATAGACCTGAAAGCGACACAGTAGTTTAGAAAAGCACGTTTAAGCACTCAGCAAGTGGCGAGGAAAGCCTAGCGCCATAACTGTGTTCAAGCTCACACAGCTTCTGTAAGCAATCTACAGGTATTTCCATCTTCTATCACAGCGACACAATTCTTTCCCAACAGAAGAGGGAAGCCTGACTCCAGAATGATTTCCAAATAAGTGGGGAACAAGGGCAAGGGTTTTGTTTGCGTCGTATCTGACCATCTGGGAATAATGATTTCTCTCCTGGTGGCCCATGACCCCAGTTTCTTTGATTTATTATTTTTTTAAATCATAGTAGCTGTCCCACTTATTCCAAGAGCTAACTGATTCAAACTTGCGTGGCATTCAAATTTAAATAATTACATGAAAACCCAACGAGAGAAACAATGTTCTAAAATAATTATCCCAACAGTGTAATGAAAGTTGTGCCCTAGAAACCCTGAAAGATTGCCTTTAGAGATAATCTTTTTTTTTTAATGTTTTTTTTAAATTTATTTCTAGGAGAGAGAGACACAGCGTGAGAAGGGGAGGGTCAGAGAGAGAGGGAGACACAGACTCTGAAATAGGCTCCAGGCTCTGAGCTGGCAGTCAGCACAGAGCCTGACGCGGGGCTCGAACCCACGAACCGTGAGATCATGACCTAAGCGAAAGTTGGACGCTTAACCGACTAAGCCACCCAGGCGCCCCGCCTTTAAAGATCTTCTAATGTAATCTTTTACAGATAAAAAAAGCTGAGGAGAGTGAAAAGAATTCATTCATTGGACCAAAAGCATGCATAATATGAACAATGTTTTTGGCGCTGGAGATAAGAGTAATAATAATAACAAAAAAGAACACCCATCTTCATTGACTTACATCCTAATGAACCAACACCACACAGACTCCCTGCGTATCCCTGGCAGGTATCAGGTCCTGAATATAATATACCCTCTTCCTATCGTGTGGTATTTGCCACACTTCTGAGATGGGTGTCAGCAACTGGGTTGAAAAGTCATGATCCTGTGGAGAAAGGCAGATAAATCTTCATTTCCCCAGAGGTGTGTAATGTGATCTCTTCAGATCCTTAAAAAATAGAAATGAATAAGATTTTCCAGTGAAATTCTGGATGGGGTACAGGCATTTGTAAACCCCCAGAGGCTGTGTTTTCTCAAGATATAATCCAAGGAAGGGGAGGACCTTGGCCCCAGGAGATGTGGGTTCAGCCAAGCAGGGCTGGGTGTGCAGAGGGTCTAGGGTGCAACCAGTCAGGACAGAAATGGGGAGATGGGGAGTCAGGAGAAAGGCAGCACGCAAAATGCGATTTGGTAGAACAGAAGTTGTGGTGGAAGAATTAGAATCCCCAGAAAACAAATTGACAAATAAAATAAGGTAGTTGTTAATGCAAGGAAAACGGCTGTAGGGGAGAATGCACTTATCGTACGCTGCTGGGCCCTGCAGTGGGAGGGTAAGCCAGTGATGCTCGATTTAATCTCACCAGTGCAGTGGGACCGTTCTCTGAGGTGGCGAGGCAAGCAAAGGGTATGTGTGAGAATAAAGGGTGACTCTGTAAAAAGGGATTCAGTAGGTCCCCAACTTGATAAATCCATCATGAATAGTATAAGTATTTTCCCCCAGTAAACATGGAGGTAACCACTGCAGTGTTCAGTGGACACTGTTAAACACAGTTGCATCTTGAGAGCTGGAGGGGCAAGAAATAATAAGAAAAATACAGGTGTATTTTTTAAATGATAAATCAATTTCACTACTAATTGAGTTCTTAACATTAGGCATGCATTTGTTTGATAAACATTAAGACAAGGGCTTATGCTATTTACATAAACTGGCTTGTTTATTTTTATTTTTTTTTAATTGGCTTGTTTAAATTCACATAAAAAAGTGTCGAAAATGTCGCCCTATCCCCAGAAATCTCCAGACAAAGTTTCTTTCGGATAGTTCCGTGAAGGAAATGTTTTCGGTGAGATCCTTTGGTCTAACCACCCAATGGGGACGGAGAACTCAACGTCGACTATAATGTCCAAGATTGGGCCCAAGGGGGGAAGATGCCAATGACTGCGATCTCAACAGATGGGAAGCATGGTGGGGCGTGCAAGATGCCGCAGCTTGAGGTCCAAGGGCGCAGAGACCGGCTTCCTGGAGGCAGGCTGGGAGGGTGTCAGAGGAGTCAGCAGAGAGGGTCACTGCACTTGGCTGGAGAGACCGAGTCAGGCAAGAGAAGAGCAGGGTGATCCAGGGGTGTGTGTTTGAGAACCGGGAGGTTTTAGGACAAGCAATGAATCCATTCAAAAGTGGTGTCAACGAGTTGAACAATCAGAATCCATCCGCTATTATTCTACCAGTCAAATTTAACTAGACTGCGGCAAATTTGACTAAATTGGTGAAAGCATTGAATCTGATGAAACTGTAGAAAAGACTACTATCCTGATTGGAACCGATACACATTTTACAGGTCATGTTGCCAGTCTGTTTCCTTTGTTTTTTCTCCTCATGGAAACCTCACCGGATATGTTCAGTTGCTTAAGTAAAACTCACAAGGCAAAGCTGGTGTTATCATTATGTAGTGGTTAAAAGTATGAGCTTTGGTCCTCAGGCTAATACAGTATTGGAGCAGATTTGATTGGCTTTCTTGAATCTGCCTTATTTATTGAAAGAAGAGTTAATTTCACTCATTCAATGGTGTCGCAACATGGTTTAACTGAGGTGATATATCAAGAGTAGTCAGGTAGGACTTGCAAAAGGGAGGCTGTCAGAATGCATCAGTGTCGTTCGCAGCTTGAATTCTTCCCTCTTCCTCTATGTCTCCTTGGCTAATAGCAACAGCAAAATAGATTAGCTAATCTTTAAAAGACAGATCTAGGAACTAAAAATAAATATCTTCATATGAAATATACTCTTCTTTGTATTCCTGGCAACGTATAATCCTACAAAAATGAAACACAATTTAGGGAAAAGTAAGCAAGAATGATATGGTAAATTATTCTTCGTTTTCTCTAATGTCTAAAAACACCTAGCATCCAAATATGCAAAGCATAGCAATGCTAAGAAACTATTTTTTGTGATCCTTTTCTTTCCCGCTCAGAATTAATCTCAGAAGTACTATTTTAAGCAGGGTAGAAATAGTCTGACAAAAATCTTGTATAACGTTATATACCGTAAGATGTCCTCACTCACAAATGAATGCATCACTTGTATATACTTTCTCTTTTAGGTAATGTTTGTGACAATGAGGAATTGCCTTTTGTGCTGGGTGAGGAGTACATATATAAACGGGATGCATTCTATTACCCTAATCACTTTTAGTGTGGCTTTGTCTCTGAGACCTTGACACACTGATGTCACAGTGAATTTCAAGAGTGGATGTGAGCGCTGAGATTTCTCAGTAGGACGGCTGTTCCTCAGTTCTTAACAGCCCAGTGAGCACATCTTTGAAAGCCCCTTTTCAAGGCAGTTCACAGCTGGAAAAGACTTTGTAGTTACAGCAAAAACAAATTTACAACCAAGGGAAGGAAGTAAGGACTCAGTGCTGTGGACATTTTCTCAACCTTCCTAATTTTTTACCGGAACTCAGTGCTACAAAGGCAGTGAACGTGCAGCTTTAGGAATGAAACAGAGGCTTTCAAAATGGCGACGCTCATGCACTAGAGAGTAATTGGTCTGAGGAAAGGTGTTAGAGGCATTGTAGATCTGGGTTTTCATGTGATTTCAGCCGTTTTTCAGATGATTAAGCTTTTGACAAGCTCCCTTGTCTCTGCCTCAGATCCTGCCATTGTGTGTGTGTGTGTGTGTGTGTGTGTGTGTAAAACGAAGGCGGGAATGCCCTCTTCCTTGGCCCTCTGTGATGAGTATGATGTGTGGCTTGTAGAGCACTTGAGTCCGAGTTTGCTCATTACCCATCACTCCATGTGCCTTCAAACTCCCACAAATTCAATTTTCTCAACCTGAGGGACAGTCAGGGAAAACAGAGTGTGTTTCCTATTTTGATGCTTATCTTTTCAGTTCAATGACACTGATTCTTTAACAAAACCTGAGCTTCTACCATATGACTGAAGATACAGAAATAAATAAATCTATGCCCTCAACCCTTAAAGAAACAACAGTCTGATGAGAGGTATGGGTCAACTGAAATCACAGCTCTAATATATGGGTTTGCGCAAAGTTGTTAACAACTACAACAGCCCAAGTTGACCTTGAGACCAGGGCCAGCTCTGGGCATGAGGTGTGAACCAGGCCCCAAGACTAGAGGTGGAGCAGTGTGGACAGGCTGAGCGGTGCGAACCACTGCTAGGTCCTGAAGAATGAAGAGAGCAGGCAGGATGCGGGGCTGGCCAGCTGGGGACGTCATCTGTCTCACAGAGCTGGCGCTTTGCCTGGTGGCCAACGTGGCACCACTGGACACACGAGGCCACATCCACACACACTCACTCACAAACACACTCACAGTCGTGCCCTTGCTCACACTCACACCCATACACGTACTCTCCCACGCTCACACTTTCATACATTCATGCTCATATACACACTCAGACTTACACACTCGCTCATACTTACATACCCCCACACTTGCCTTTGCACACACACTCTCTCACCGTTCACACACTCCCACTCCCACACGTTCACGCTCATATATGTACTCACTCGCGCACATTCTGCAGGACCTCTGATGATGAAACTATTGATTGGCTCAAGGTTACGAGCTGGAGCAGGATGGAGTGATGATGTAAACGGGATGTCTCTAACACTTCATTTTTGTCCCTGGGATGTCTCTGAAGGGCTTTCTTTTTGCCCCAAGAGGGTCTGATTAGTCAGAGGGACCCCAGAGGTTTCCCTGTGCTCATCCCAATGCTCCCTGGCTCGTGTGGCCGGGTGCTCAGGCTTTGGGGCCCTGGTCCCTCGACCTTGCCGGGTTGCTCCGGCTCTGGGCTGTCTCTGAAGGGATGATGGGGCCTCAGCGTGCCTCCAGAATCCAATACTGAGACGCAAATCTGTGAGGTCCAGGAGTTGTGGGATTTCCCCAGCTCCTGGGGAAAATGTTTTTAAGCTAGAGCAAGTTCAAGTTTTTCTGAAGTGCGACTTAAACTGAATTCTGAGTAATCCTGTAAAGGCAAACCAGGAAGCCTTTCTTTACAGTCATGCTAATTAGCAAGAAGAGATGATTTGTACACACTACTTCCGCAGGCCTTACTCAGTTGTGTCTGAATCAACTGAGAAGGAAAAAAACAGGGGGTAATTTTTATTCACTGCTGAGTATATACTGGGCCCTTGCTGTGGTTCCCTCGTGTAATTCCAACCCTCCCATGAGATTATCACCATTCTCTGTCCTTCATGCTGAAGCATCAGAAGTGAAGTGTGTACGCCAGGCACTCTGGGGTCCCCAGGTGAGATGGAACCTCGGGGTTATCCTGTCACAGAACCCACACTTGCTCCCACATAGCATGCCAGCTCCGTCTGCAAAATTTACCAGTCATTTTCAATCCAATGCGATCTTTTTTCATGTAATACATTTAGAGGTGTCTTTCAAAAATACCTATGGGATATTCTGGCAAACTCCGTATAGAACAGAAGAAGAGATGACATAAGAAAACTCCATTTGAGAAGCATTCTAGTTACCTAGGCTCCACCATTTCTAACAAAGAGTCTCTACTAATATTTTCAGGCTGCCATACAATATTATTTGAAACTTAATCCAGCCCCAAAGCAATTTTAAACAGCGTATTAACAGAAGGAATCGTGGCTTACATATTTTAAGAGCTGTGTGCTGTCTGAAGACACAGACATCAGTTTTATGGAGAAGTCACTGAACTATAAACAGCAAGTGCACAACCTTTCTCTTTTGTTCAAACCATCGCTCCCTTGTCTGTGATTTCTTCAGCAGTATTATTAGCAAGTCAAGAGATTTCTATGCCAGAAATTCTGTGACCTTGTGGAAATTTGATGGGGAAAAAAAGGCTGGAAAAGGAGACTATAGTTTTGAATGAAGATGGTTATATACCGCCAGATGTTTATAGTTCATTGATGAGAATCCAATTGACAAGCAAAAGTGTCTCATCTGTAACACGGATGAAATAGTCTTTGCTTCTTCCTCATGCTTCGGGAAAGGCCAAGGGCAGATTAGCTCACAAATCTTACCATGTTCCTTTCTTTCTGCTCCAATCTGTTTTTTGGAAGCTTACTTATTTATTTGGAGACAGAGATATATAGAGAGAGATAGACAGAGAGAGACAAGAGGGAGAGAGAGAGAACAAGCAGAGGAGGAGCAGAGAAACAGGGAGAAAGAGAATCCCAAGCACTCTGCACTGTCAGTGAAGAGCCCAATGTGGGGCTTAATCTCGGGACTCAGATCTTGACCTTAGCTGAAACCAAGAGTCCAACACTTAACTGACTGAGCCCCCAGCACGTCCTCCTTAGTATGTTTTTAAATGAAAAAAAAAAAGGAAAAGAAAATATAAACATAAATTGGAACTATGAGTTACGAATGTTTTATAAGTTCTTCTCAATTGATTTTCTTCACTTTTAGTCATTTATGTGACTGCCTATGTTTACAAATATGCAGTTTACACAAACTTAATACTTTTTTCTTAGAAATGCATAATGCAAAGAAAAATATCTTTTAAATTTTAGGAAAAATAACATGTAGAAAGGAGATCATTTTGATAAGCAGTCTGTTTCATATTAAGAGTTAACATCCGGTCTTATTTTCCTATAACGTTATAATGATATTATTATGTGATCACGTGTCTCATTATTATGTCTCCTAATAAAATTAATTCCTCTTCTTGATAGGCAGTATTTCCACAGGAATTTTCAAAAATTATTCACCTTCAGATTTTCTGAGAATTTCTCACAGAAATAAGTAAATGGTAGGAGGAACCAATTTTTGGTGGCAATTTTACCTGCCAAGTCCCTATAAGAACACAGGAAGCACGACAAACACCAATAAAGGCAACCCATCACTTTTTATGGTTGTTCTGCCCAAGGACGGGCTTATCACCGAAGGGTTTCCAAAAACATATATTTTTCCTTTAACTGTCAGAGGTCTTCAAAGTGGCTCAGAGACTTCAGGGGTCACGCAGCCCCTTCCAGGGGGTAGTGAGGTCAAACAGTTTCCATAACAAAACTAAAATATGAGCTGTCCTTTTCACCTTCGTGTTTTCACAAGGTACAGTAGAGCTCTCCAGAGGTTGCCTGGCATGTAGTGTGGATGGAAGGCAGAGCTAATAAGAGGATTCCGCTGCCTTCTGTTAAACCCAGAGCTCAAGAAAATTCCCAAATTATCAACCAGCACCGTTCGCTTTATTTCGAAAATATACATCTTATGAAATAGTTTTTGTGAAGCTAGGACATTTGTGCTAAAATGTAGCAGTTATATGTAAATACATAGTGCATGCACAAATTTTTAAGTATTTTTAATTTTCCATATAATAAATGTTGAAAGATATGAGTAACATATAAAGCATGCTGAATTTCAAAATAAACAAAACAAAACAAAACTCTTTAAATTCCTCAATAATCTTTAAAGCTGAAAAGGGGTCTTGAATTCAAACAATTTAAGATACACTACTTCAATCTACGAGTCACTATGTTTTCCACATGAAGCAAAGACAAGTTCATTTTACAATACGCACCTTCCAGTTTGCTATTTTCATGTTGCTAAGCTTTTGAAATCTGTATGTGTTTTATATGAAAGGCACCTCTTGATTTGGGCAGACCACATTCTAAGTACTCAAATGACCATTGGTGGCTAGTGGCTGTACTGAACAGGTGTACCTATAGATCACGTAACAATACTTTGATTACATTTAACTGTTTACCAAAGAAAAAACTTTTTAGCAAGTTGTCTTAACATATAAAGGTATTAAGCATTTATATCAGGACAAGTGCAAGGGCTGGCTCGCTTGCTTTATTTATTGAAATTCATAATTTATCTGGTTGTATGTTTTTAAAATAGTGTCCTTTTTAAATTTTACAACCTCTTTCTTCATTTTTACGGTTAATATTAGTTGCATTGACAAGGTTTTCTGGCATAGTTTTAGGCACTTCTTTCCATCTTGTACTTGTATGTTTTGTGTTTACATGTCTTCTTGCTGATTCAAGACGTTTTTTTTTTTTTTTCTGGGAGAGAAAGTGAGAGAGACAGTGTGAGCAGGAGAGGTTCAGAGAGAGAAGGAGATACAGAATCTGAAACAGGCTCCAGGCTCTGAGCTAGATGTCAGCACAGAGCCTGGTGCGGGGCTCAAAGCCACAAACTGCGAGATCATGGCCTGAGCCGAAGTCAGATGCCCAACAGACTGAGCCCCGCAAGACATTCTTTTTACTGGAGTGGGCATGTAGCATTTAAAGTCTCAATAGGTCTATAAATGTCTGCATGTTACCTTCTCTCTTGAAAAGTAGTTTAGTTATAAAACTCTAGTTTTTCCATATCTTTCATATACATTTTGAAGATAGTCTTTCTTGTTCAGGTACCTGCTTTCATTCTGTCAATCCTTTGCTAACTTTGCATATATTGTTTATTTTTATTAATGATTTTCTGAAATTTATACATAATAAATTTAGTTATGGGTTTATTTTAAAGTATTTAAAAGTTGTTATAATAATTACACTAAAATAAAACCATATAGATTTTAATGTCTTTCAATACAAGTGTCCAATAAAAATGAACAAGTTACAAAAATAAAAACTGCCTCTCAGCTCTTTCCCTGAGAATCCCATTCCCTTTATTACACTCAAGAACTGTGTATCTTTCTGGAGGAAGACTACCTAGGAATGGAAATAAAAATGTAATATAAATTAGTTTTATTTTTTATACATAAATATAAGCATATTGACTACACTATTCTTTTCTCCCTGTTTACTTTAAAATATACCTTCAGGGGCGCCTGGGTGGCTTAGTCGGTTAAGCGTCCGACTTTCGCTTAGGTCATGATCTCGCGGTTCGTGGGTTCGGGCCCCGCGTCGGGCTCTGTGCTGACTGCCAGCTCAGAGCCTGGAGCCTGTTTCAGTCTGTGACTCCCTCTTTCTCTGACCCTCCCCTGCTCACGCTGTCTCTCTCTCTCTCTCCTAGAAATAAAAAAAAACATTTAAATAAAATAAAATAAAATAAAATATACCTTCAGTGTTTTTGCACAGTTGTATAGATAGAACTTTTTCTTTTGAAATTTATTAAGATAATGTTTACTTAATTCTACTTTAATTTTTTTCTCTTTACCAGGAACATGCCTTTTTCTTCTAAGTTTTCTTGCAACATTTCTCGTAAATTTTCTTTCAAACTCTTTAGTAAATGTTCACATCACTTTATTACTGACATTTTCAGCCTATGTCCATACTGAAATAATGGTATAGTGAACGTGCATATGGTCGTACCTGCATTGACAGTTATCATTTTACAGCTTTTGCTCAATTATTTGAAAATATGTACCAATATCATGACATTCTATTCCCAAACATTGTAGCATATATTTTCTAAGGTCAAACATTCTACATAATCTCAACATTATTATCAAATATAATAATTTTAATACCAACATGGATATTAAGTACTTACTGTAACACAGATATTAATTAATAAATTTAATATTAATATTACAAAATATAAAATTTACCATGGAATTCCCCCTGTCACATGTGCTTCTTTTTAAAACAATGAAGCTTCTCAGCTTAGCTTAGTTATTCATTCTCCTAAACTTTTATCTACAGACTGTCGCTTTCCCTCCTTGTCTCTCATGAATTGGTTTTTCTAACCAGACCAGGCAGGATGTCTTTTATAAATTTTACACATTTGCATTTGTCTGATTATCTTCTCATAAGTGGTGGTTAAAGATTTTATAAATAAAACTACATCGGTATGATATTATCTCCTTCTCAGTGCTTTGTATCAGGAGGCACAAGTCAGTTTGCCCCTCTGATGGCTTGGTTAATGTGTTCTAGCCACAGTTATCTATTCAGAAGATATCCTTTTCATTTGTAGGTAATAATTAATCTGCTGGGTGGTATTTTGATATTGGGTAAATGGTTGATTTTCGAGCAAACACTCTTTCACTTATTAATGTTAGACTTAATAATGTTTAAAAGATTCAAATATGGTAGTGGTTGCAAAATGGTGGTATTTCTAGTTATTTTATTCCTTGCATATTTATGTGCTGGCATTCTTCTATAGAGAGGCTTTTTTTTTTTTTTTTTAACTCTCATTCCACTTGCCTCTCTGGTTTTCTAAAATATCAATATTGCTGTGAGTTTGTGGGAGCTTATTGAATCTAAGGACCAGGTGGGTCATTTGGGCCAGAAGACTTGTCATGTCATATGTACACTTCTCCTTCCTGAATTATACTTCAGTGCCCAGCTCCAATACTCTGACCTGTGGCAATATTCTAGAAGGAAAAGGGGTTCCTGGGTGGCCCAGGCAGTTAAGTGTAAAACTTTAGCTCGGGTCATGATCTTGAGGTTTGTGAGTTGAAGCCTCACACTGGGCTTTGTGCTGACAGCTCAGAGCCTGGAGTCTGCTGCAGATTCTGTGTTTTCCTCTCTCTCTTCCCCTCCCCCACTCGCACTCTTGCCTCTCTCCATTTTTCAGAAATGAATAAATGTTAAAAAAGTGTAATATTACAGAAGGAATGTGTCTATGCAGTGCTAGGGGACCATAGAACTGAGAATTGCAAGCCTCTGTCCAAATATTTGGTAAAAAATAATTCAGTTAATTTTATTTTATTATTTTTAATTTTCTTAATGTTTACTTATTTTTAAGAGAGAGAGAGATACAGCATGAGCAGGGGAGAGGCAGAGAGAAAAGGAGTCACAAAATCCAAAGCAGGCTCCAGGTTCCAAGCTGTTGGCACAGCCCAATGGGGGGCTTGAACCCACAAATCATGAGTTCATGACCTGAACTGAAGTCACTCAACTGACTGAGCCATCCAGGCCCCCCTAATTTAGTTAATTTTTAAAAATGAGTCCTTACATGTACTGACCTTTGGGAACTTAAAAATGAAGGCAGTGGTGGAGGAAGTGGAGGAGGGAGAGCGGAAAAAACAAAACCGACAACCCAAAACCAAAAGGAGAGCGGACCTGTATTTTACAGACCTAAGGAATGGCGCCAAGCAGAGAGAAGCGTGTGCTTGCGGCAAGATGTCCTGTGCCGTGATGGCCTCCGTCACACGGCATCCGCTCCAGAGAAAACAGGAGGGGAGAGGGGAGGAGAGAGCCGGAGAGAGTGACGACATTTCGGTCCTTCTCCCTGCTTCTCCCTCTGGAATAGAGGATGAAAGCAGCCCCTAAAGTGAGCCACTCCGGATCTGTCCCCTCAGCTTGCTCCCACACCATCGCCGCATTGCCCCTTGGCACACTCAGCCCCGCCCCTTCCATCTTTAAAACAGAGATATTCAAAGTCTTACTTCATAGACTTCTTGTGAGATCAAATGGTATCAACCATTACATGAATAAAAACATCAAACATTAACCAGGTACTTAAAATGTGCCAGGCACCAGAACACAGGTATACATATATTATATCTGATCTTTATTTAAATGCAAAATGTTAAAAAGCTCTTAGTAGAAAAACAATTGTGCAACGCATGGTACCCAGTTATTATCGTAGAAATTACTTCCAGGCAATATATCTCTTAGAAAGGATAATTGTCTGTCTGTGTCTGTATTTTAAAATACAGTAAAACCTTGGTTTGCTGGCATAATTCCTTCCAGAAACATGCCTGTCATCCAAAGCACTCGTGTATCAAAGTGAATCTCAAGAACCATTGGCTCAGTCATGATCATGTGACGTTCAGGATCACATACTACTCGTATTGCAAGACACCGATTGTGTATCAAGTTAAATTTTACTAAAAATGTTTGCTTCTCTTGCAGAACACTCACAGAACAAGCGACTTGCAATCTAAAGTTTTACTATAATTACAACTTTTAATAGACAAAGCAAGAATCTTTAATTTGCTTTCATTATTTATACCAGACACCTGTACCAGGTGATCTGTATAATCTCACAGAGCGTCATTACCATCTGCTGGAATCCTTTGAGTTGCCATTTTGAAATCCATGCAGAGATGCAAAGTCTATAGGAGTGATGCCAGTCAATTCGATCTTTATTTTAAGCAAGCGCTAAATTTAATTAGTATCAAAATATACAAAAGTGAAAAGGTTTATGCTCTCCGGATAACACATATTCCTTTAATGCACAGCGCATACCTTACAAAAAGGAAATCCTGTCATAAAATTGTACAGAGATTGTTCTCAAGTACTTTAGCACAACTTAGTGGAAGAGAAATGAGAAGCTACCAGGAGGCAACTTCAGTTGATTGCATTAGTGATAAAAATCCCGAGAAATTCTGGCTTGACGACCACATCAGATATAATGGTAGCAGAGTGGGTTTGAGCCTATGAATCAATTGTGGGAGAATTTAATGAGATAAAATGTTTAACGTGATTTAAAGTGATTTTTAAATTGCACAACTTAACCTTTTAGAGAAACGCCACCATTTGATAAGAAATTGGACGCGGGGAGAGAAAGCTGTCCAAAGTGCTCTTTGCTGAAAACATGATCCTTGATTAGAAGAAAGAGCCACTGTTACTTTGCAGTTAGATACAAGTCCGACGACAGGAAGAACTTGTCTGAGCTGCAACTCTGGGAAAAAATGAAAGCTGAGATCAGTACTGACATCAAGAGGGACGAGACTCTGAGCAAGGTGATGCTTGTAGGGTTCCTGAGAGTCCTCCAAATACATCACTGAGGGAGATTGGCCTAAATGCCAGGTGGTGTGTCAAATACAAACAAGGTCACTGTCCTCGCTCTAAACAGACAGTCAGACGTCAAGTCCTAGCTGCAAAACTGCCTGAGGAGGTTCTGATTATCAGTACTTCTCTGAACCGCTCCTCCTCCAAGATCAGACCAGATGAACAAGCTCTTTATATAAGCTGCTTTCATTTTTTTCCTGCAGTCTTATCTTCCTGGATGAAACATTTTATGGAGAGTGAAGCTCAGCTCATTTTGATTGGCCTCAGTGGGACTTTCTGTTTTGTTTTGTTTTAACACAGATTCAAGAAATTACATTTATAGAGACAGGACATTATTTCAAGTCTCATAATTGTTTAACTCGGGAGCAGAAAATTATGTTGCTTTCAGGTTTTACATCCTTCACATTTCAAATTAGTCGTAATGTTCCCCTGAATCTAAGTCAAGAGCCCCATCTTCCCCATCATAAGGTCCTCTGTTACCCACATGATAATACACACCACGTTGAGCATGTTGTTTATTTATTTGCCTATCAAATCTCTCTCGAATGGGATCACCACGAGGTAGTGTCCAAACCTGTCCTGTAAATAACTGCATTCCAAATACCTAACTCAATGCCTGAGAAATGTTCTGTACCAATAACGACAAACAAGTGACTGAAATGAATTGACTTTTCCCACGTGATGCTCAAAGGACATGAAGTGAGCATGCAGAGAGTGTGTCCTGAGATTTATGAGATCACATGGAGCTAAGACATTATTTTTGTTATTTGTAAGATGTCATGTACAGCACCTGACCCATTCACTGAGCTGTAAGATTTACTAGAGCTGTCACGATTGTCCTAGAGAGGACATCCCATCTGAAGTTCTAAGCTATGGAAGTCATCCAGTGTGCTGGACATTTCCATTGGCACTCTGCCCTGTGCACTGCTTTCGATGTGGCCCTCTCTATTGGATTAGTGTGATGTATGGAATTGCATTCCACCAAATTCTACGTCAGCTGCATTGTGGATACAGTTTACTTCCCAGGAGCCATGGTGCTGAGACACGATGCTTGGAAAGAGGTGGAAAACTAGAGATACATGTAGAGCATGTGGGCGCCATGCAAGGCATATGCCATATTTAACTGGATACAATTTATCAGTTTAAATGGATTTATCAGAGGGGTGCCTGGGTGGCTCAATCAGATGAGGGTCTGACTCTTGATTTCTTGATTTGGCCTCAGGTCAAGATCCTGGGATTGTGGGCTCCAGTCACATGTTAGGCTCTGTGCTGAGCATGGGGCCTGCTTAAGATCTAAGATCCTCTCTCTCTCTCTCTCTCTCTCTCTCTCTCCCTCCCTCCCCCTTGCATCTTTCCCCAACTCATGTGCTCTTTCTTTCTCTCTAAAATAAAAAAAAAGAAAAAAGTGAATATATCTATCAGAAATTCTCAATTAAATATGTTAGCTTCAGTAGCTGAAAGATGGTCCAATAGAATGCCTGTTGAATGAATGAATTCAGGTCTAATTTGTAGCTTATATCAAATACATTTGAGACTCTTGAACATCCTTGATATAAGATTGAGAATGGAATTTAAAGATATAAATAAATGTGTTTTTTTAAATTTTTAACTGCTTATTTAATTTTGAGAGAGAGAGAGAGAGTTCGAGGGAGGGGCAGAGAGAGAGGGAGATACAGAGGGAGACAGAGAATCTGAAGCAGGCCCCAGGCTCTGAGCTGTCAGCACAGAGCTCAACGTGGGACTCGAACCCATGAACTGCGAGATCATGACCTGAGCCGAAGTCAGACGCTTAACCAACTGAGCCACCCAGGCGCCTCCAGAGGACATTTAATCTAGGTTCTTGTTGCATCATGTTGGAAGGACTAGAAACCGAAGGTTGAAAAATAAAGTTTGAGTATAAAAAAAAAAAAAAAAGGAAAGAAAAAAATAGTTATTTGAGCTTGAGAGAGGATCAGATTTTTCTTAGACCTAAAGGAGCAGATTTGGAAACATACAAGCAAAAAATGAAATGAAGACACAGCTATTCATCCATCTGCTTTTAACAGATCTTGCTCTAGCAAATGGAGGCTGGCACTCAATCTAACGAATCTCACAGGAACGTGGAGACTAGGGCTGGTGGGTGAAGGGGGTCTGTGAATTGTAAAGGGGCCCAGAAGTTTAGCTGAGGATCTTAGGTAGAAGTCAGGTTAACTTACACTTGCGCTCTCTCAACCTCTCTCCATTAGGTGCTAGCTTGTATCTCTCTGAGAACTATTAGCCAGACATAACTCTTAAAATTATTTGCTCAAATATATATTAGTCTTGGTGAAAAATATTACCTTTTTTCTCACGCTCACTGTACATGCGAATGCGATTTTATTAAACCTCTTCCAGCATTTGATTTATAAAAGCTTTCCCCCAAACACTATTATTTATAATTCACATGTTGGCATAAATCATTTTGTAGGTCACAGAAGTTTGAGACCTAACTTTATAATCTCTACAGCTCTGGTAATATATAAGCTCAGTCTGAACTATTTTAAACTAAAATTGAATTTCTGTCAGCTAATTCCTGTGATTTGAATCTGAACTATAAATTGTCAAGTCCCTACAAGTATCAGCCATAAAAACATGTAGGAAGAAAATGGTAATACCAGTTAATGTGGCAATTATCACATGGTGATAGGAAATAACGTATTTCATTAAATTTTATTAGGTGTTTATTATGTCTTGTAGACAGGAGATGATATTTTTCTTTGAAATGAATCACATTTGAAATTGTTTGAAATTGACAGAAAGTTAACCATGTTCACGGTGCTGTATGTATTTTAAACAGGAAATCATATTCAATTTTTACAAAAGCAACAGATGGCCTTTTTAAAGATAGAACTTTCAAATAGGCTATTTCTTGTGTTAACGCAGAGAAATCTTACTTTAAGAGGCTTCATTATATGAGGTAACCTCAAAGCATGCTAATAACTTATTAACTCAACTTCCGGTTATATTGGAAGATACTGAGTGAGTTTCGTTGTATCTGCAGATATTATTTCCTCTATACCACCTGGGTTTTGGTGTAATTGTATGATTTATTAATTCTAAATAAAGTCAAATCAATTTAAAATGGAGACAAGCAGGGCCACTTAAGTCAAACAACTGATATTTAAAGGGCTAAAATGATGATGTAAGAAGAATGATCAAAGAAAGAGTTGGAACAAACACCTTTTTCAGGGACATGAAGGGCCTGATGTAAAATAAGAGCAAAATAACATACATGAGGTAGTATGTGGAAGTGACATGGGCTTAGATTTAGAATCAGCTCAAGAACCAATTTGCAAAATATCAGACCAAGAGGAGAGTATCTTCCTGAAATGACGGACTAATCATAATAAAGAATTTCTTCACTTTTCTCTCACAGGCATCCAACGATTGCCAAGGCTGAGTAATACAAAATAAGGGGTTTTTGAGACAAGACCCTGACATCAAAAGGTAGATATATCCACGACTGGAAACCAAAACAATGTGTTCTGGCATCACAGCTGGAGGGAATATCCAAGCCTGAAAATGCCTCCTGGGGTTCCAGAACCGAAGGTTCCTGCTGGTTTCGTGCTGTAGGTCTGAGATCCTCCCTAGAAAGGAGTCTGGTCTGTGCCTCTTCATAAGTGGTTATTGACATGAAGACAAGAGTGTTACAGTTCTCCATTATCAGTGAAGTGAGGTGGAAATACAGACCAGAAAATAATTGCTCATCATAAGTCTGAGAAATGTAAGGACATCATGCCAAATGCCCAGGGTCCCAAGTGGAAAAAGAATTCCTCCCTCATACGTCAGGGGGCCCATGTTTCCTCCACGTACTGCTAAAAGCCCGAGGAAGCAAATGGGCATTGCTCGGATGGAATGGTTACATACCCCCATCACTCAGGTGCTGGAGGGGGCTCGTGTGGAAGAAGGTGTGCTTGTCACAGAATGCCAACCACACAAGTAATAAACCACCACGAAGTAGGCCAAAGCGCCATTGTCTGCTCCTCAAAATATATATGAGTGAAAAGTCAAAGTAGGCATCTCCAATGTTCAGGTAGATCTTGAAAATTAAACAGGGCAAGATCAAAGTAATTTAAGTGTTATTAAAAGTTATAAAAAGTTTTTGAACAGCAAAATAAAATCATTGGAATTAATAACTCAATGAAAGGTTTGAAGTGTGGAGCAACATTGATATTGGAAAGCATTAGCAATTTGTAAGAGAAGAAAAAATTAATAAACACAGATGAGGAAAAATATGAAAGTATATAAAGATATAGGAAGAAGGAAATCCAAGATGGATTTTATGAAAATTCTAGAAAGATTCAAGAAAAAGTAATATGGTAAGATAACTTCATGGTAGTTTTGAAAAATGAAGAGAGGAAGTTAGCCTTCATATCGAAAGTTACACAAAGCCCCAAACAGGTAAAGAACAACAACAAAATCTACTTTTAGAGACATTATAGTAATATTACTGAATATCAAAGACAAAGGAAAAATGTTAATAGATACATACACACATACACACACAATAACAAATATCTAAAACAGGAAAAAAATGACTGACACCAGACTTTCTATCCAAGCATTAGTGACAACGCAGAGAAATAATGTGACAGATTCCACTATCTGTTCAAAATGTCTGCTGTCCTTCTCTCTGGGGCCCATCTCTTTGGGAAGAATGCATTTCTTTCTATTCTAGAAGCATAAGAACTGAGAGATTCTATGTGCAAATGCCACCCCAAAGACCCACTGAATGATTCCGTTTAGCTATGAAACAATCAAAGCCAGAGGAAGCAGTATGTAAGAAGTAATTATGAGCAAAGAAACAAAGAAATTGGTAACAAAGCTTATTACATTTAAGTGTAGACTTTTCTCGAAGGTGGAAAAGGAAGATGTTTAGAACAAGTTAAAATTATAATACCGAAGACATATCATGGTTGATGGCAGTGAAGAGATAAAAAATTAATGCATTTTAAATTTTCTATATTTGGGGAGATATCTAGATTAAATATTTATGCTGAAAATTTGCAGGTGATCACTGAATGAATAGAAATGGATATCTTATTTTTAAAATGCTCTTGGAACATTGATGAAAGCTGATCGCCTAAAGGCCACCCGGGAAGTCTCAATGTATTCCAAATAATGTAATATGGATAAAATATTCTGATTATAATGCAATTAAATTTAAATGAACAATTAATATACAGCTGAAAGCCACATTACTTTCATAAACTAGAATCATGCTTCTAAACAAACCATGGCTTATTGCAATAAAGCCGCTGGCTCTGTTTTAGTCATGTCGCGGGCAGGTTTCCACGCCGCCCTGGGTCCCACCGCCGGGCAAGCTGGTAAGAGGCCCACAGCGGGAGATTCAGTCCATCAATGAAAAAAACCCCAGACCTCTCCTTTCTTTGCCCTCTCAAGCCATGTGTGGACCCTCTCAAGAAGCCTAACTGGCTCCTCCCCAAAAGCCTCATTATTTTAGTGACACACTGTGATCATTCCTCGATGGCTGGCTGTGTGACATCTTGACACTGCAGTCAGTTCCGCATGGGGACCCGCTCTGCTTCTTCAGAACAGTCAGAGCCGTTATTCAAAGGTAAACCCTCCAGGATTGATGGAGGAAACGACACAAAGCATCGAGGAAACAATCATACGTCAAGTGACGTAGAGCCTGCTTAGAGATGATTAGAAGGAACTGGAACCTCAAATAAGTCCCTTATATCAAGGAAAAAGATACCATAAGTCAGGTACGCCATTAAAACTACTGGAAAAATCGGGTAACCCAGGAGTTGATATAAGGAAGTGAATACACATATGAGTGGAAGTGAATAAACAGTGAACAAATAGTAAGATTTTTAACTACTTTCCTTGAAACACCTGTGAAATATCCATCTAGAATATCAGGCAAAAATACTAAAATAAACCACAGTAAAAAGAAAATTAGGCAAACTATAGATACAGTAGAGCAATTAGAAGAATTCTTATAACAACTTTATTCTTATAAATATAAAACACACATAAATAGATTTTCTAGGTTAATATTCATCACTGAAAATTAAACAGATGAAATGGAAAAACCTAAATTCAAAAAAGGCAAGGAACTTGAGCAGTGAACCCAGTGGGTGATACTTACTTGCTCCCCAAATCGATCGACTAAAGATTCTTATAAATAGATGCTGGCAAACACCTCTGTGACAACTTTTTTTCTTAAACAGTTTCAAATATGGGAATTTAGGAAAACCTCCCAAATCAAATCTAAGGGGATATTTTTTGTGGGTGACATTGCTAGCAAACCTGCACTTCCAAGAAAAGAAAAGAAAAATATAAGCTAAACTCAGTTGTGAATATAAATGTACAGCATTGTTAAAATGCTAGGATATAGAATCTAGCAACATATATATATATATGTTGATATGAATAAGAAAGATTTATTTTTAAAGTGGAAGAATGGTTCAAATTGAGGAAAGCTGGCATGCCACTACATCCAAAGGATAAAGAAGAAAATAATAGTTGATGCAAAGTGTGTTTCAAAAATGAAACTTTTTTCAAGAAAAAATATACTAAGAAGAGATGTGAGCTCAGGTAACATGTTGAAGACTGTTTCAGTGGACATGGGGCAACTTTACATCATTGGCATTAGGGGCACCTGGGTGG
Source organism: Proteles cristata cristata (assembly GCA_017311185.1). Lineage (NCBI taxonomy): Eukaryota > Metazoa > Chordata > Mammalia > Carnivora > Hyaenidae > Proteles > Proteles cristata. The sequence continues at coordinate 68,481 of JAESUZ010002324.1, forward strand.
CTCAGTCGGTTGAGCGTTCTACTCAGCTCAGGTTATGATCTCACGGTTCGTGGGTTTGAGCCCCGTATCAGGCTCTGTGCTGACACCCAGCTCAGAGCCTGGAGCTTGTTTCAGATTCTGTGTCTCCCTCTCTCTCTGACCCTCCCCTGCTCATGCTGTCTCTCTCTCTCTCTCTCTCTCTCTCAGAAATAAATAAAACATTTTTAAAAAATTAAAAATAAATCATTGGCATTAGACTCAGAGAAATACGAGGAGAACTATGTTGGGGGGCATGTGTTCAAAACCAAGATGGTGAGCTCCTCAGGAATGGAACGTGCGCCTCCACTTTGATCTTGCATGAATTCCGTATCCATGAGCTGGCCTACTGGCCAAACTGTATCTGTGGCCCCAAGTCAACACGCATGGTGCTTCCATGCTCTCCTGTGGGTGTGTGCAGGTGAAAATCGGAGTCTCCCTACGTGCACGTTTCTGGTATGGGCATCACTGCTTTCTTGTTTCAGCTCAAAGAAGAATGGTCGAGAAGTGTCTTCCCTGAATCCTCCTATCATGTTCCGCACTTTTCTGTACTTTTTGTTGGCGATTCCACTCTTCAAAATGGCCTCCAAGCATAGTCCTGAAGGGTATCTATATAAAGTGCAGGGAAAGACAGTGGACCTTGAATAACCTGAAGGGTAGGTGTGCTGACCCCTCCATGCAGTGGAAAATCTTCCTATAACATTTGGTTCCCTGGATCTTAATTACTAACAGCTACTGTTGACCAGAAGCCTTACTGATAACAGAAACAACACATACTTTTATGTCAAATGCATTCATTGACTGTATTCTTACACTAAAAGAAGCTGGAGAAAAGAATTTGTCATTAAAAATCATAAGGAAGAGAAAGTCCATTTATTGTATTGTAGGGTTTCATTGAAAAGCATCCATGTCTAAGTGGACCCACACAGTTCCAACCCGTGTTGTTCAAGGGTTAAGTGCATAATGTTTGCAACGCAAGAATGTGGAAACAGAGAAGTGTTGCTGGGTGAGCGTCACTCAGACTTCGGTGATAGTGTTGCTGGCCTTGGGGTATGTTGATGCATGACTAACATATGTTAGATAAGGCGCCGTTACATGAAAATACACATAGAACAAGCTTATGTACTAATGTGTTGTCATGAACGTTGTGAGTGAGGCTCACAGAGCCTGTCCCTATGTTTACTCCTGAAGCACGGAGTCCAGTCTTCACCTGAGGCAACTCTCCAGAACATAACTACAGCAGAGAATGAGAATAACCATATATCAATTGTCTTTATTTGGAAAGCATTGCTGTTATCCAAATAACAATCACGATAGAGAATTTAAACACAAACTTTTGGACAGCTAAACTGTAATTATTAATAGTTCAGGTAATGACACTTAAAGAAAAATACAATGAATATGTAACCAAGGTTCATTTAACTGATAATGAGGGAAGCACTAATGTGTTACAGCTGATTCAAAGAGACCAATCAACAACACGTGTATTTCGGAAATCAAAAATGCTCAAATGAACTTACATTACAGATGCAAACCCAGTCAGTGTCCCATGGTTAAAAATCATTTGCATGTCTATGCACAAGTATAATTTACATCACTATCAGTTTTGTAGAGAGCCTTGTAAGATAGCTCAAAGACAATGACAAACTCAGATAGCCAGAGCATTTGCTAGCCAGGACATCCAATAATCTGTTCTGACATCTTTAAAGAAGGAAGGAAATTTTTTAATAAAGTTCGTGGCAAGAATATATACACATTTTGCATAGAATCGGCATGCCAAAAAATCGTGTTGTCACACATCGGTATTTAAAAAAACTTAGAAGAAACAATAGACAGTTGGCTAGATACGAGCAGAGAGGGGTACCGTCCAATCTTTGAAAAAGACAGAAACCTCCAACCACCTCCAGTGTGCAAACAGCCAAGAAAAGCTCCAGGAGCACCCCAGTGGGTAAGAAGAGTCCCTTACATGACGGGAGGCAACCTCCGGTGCAGACCCCCTTAGCTGAGACCTTGAGCCCGCGCAAGCATAAAAAACAAGACAACCCTTACCCCTCTCCCCATGCGGTCTCCACTGCTGGGGTTGCCCACTTCTTGACTCGAGAGTGTACTTTCACCCTGAACACTATTAAACGCTTGCTTGCTTACAATTTTGATTCTGAATTCATTCTTGGCCGAACTTAAGAACCGAGGCTGGGAACAGGACTCACCGCTAACAGATTTAAAAAAAATAAAATGGGTCTTCCTCAATACTGGTAAAATGTAGAGCAGGGTGACTAACAGGATAGAAGCAAAACCATTTTACAGAAAAATCTGAAAATACGACACATAATTTGGTTCTCTTGATGAGGACACTCAGAATCACAGATATTCTGTGTTCTCCAAGAAGTAACTAAAAGCTCACAGACATTTTAATCAGCATCCCATTAGGACAAATTGATGTTGAAATTCAGGTGGGAAATTAAAACAGGAAAGTATTAAAAACAGTCTTGAGAAGGAAGAAGAGTCAGTGGGGGACGCAGATTCCCTAGCAGATCATTAAATACCGTAATATTGAGACACTAGCGGAATAGAGAGCTGAGTGCATACTCAGGAATCTAAGAAAGACAGGAACAGAGGAGCAGAAAAGCAAAGACTGCTAAGTATGAAAAGTAAAAGTGGAAAATCTATAACAGAAAGTGCTCCAAAATAAAAACACATAGGGAGACGTGCGGCGAATATTTGCCAAGGAAAAAAACACAAAAACCAAATCAGAAGTAAACAAATCAATAAAATTTTAAATAGTAACCAAGAGGATTGTACCCCAGAAAAGGCAAGCCACCTCATGGGAGAAGGTATCTGCCATATATTAATTAGCGAAGAGCTCATTTTTAGAAAAGTGCCTAAATTAAAAGAACAATCTATTAGAAAAATGGAAAAGAGCCGTGCCCAGGCGCGGCACAAAAGGCAAATCCAAATGACAAATTATAAATGCGAAAGTTTACCTCCGTAAGATAACACGACATAACTACCAGCCTGGCAAATACATCAACGCTAATGACATCGAGTGTGGGCGATTATATGGAACAGCGGGACTGTGATTCGCTGTTGGTGGCAGAATAAATTACACAACATAATTAGTTTAAAAAATTGTTTCTGGTAAAGCTGAAAATCCATGTCAACTCCAAGGAGTGTAACTCCCATTATGTGGGCTCGTGTGCCTCTGAACTTGTCCAAGACTACTCACAGGTGCACGGTGAGAGACAGTGTTGTGCCCGAATCGCGAGTTCCAGAGACCTCCAAGGAGCCAACACCGATGCAAATACAAAAGGGTCTTTATTACAAGCTCCAGCAGGGGCTCACCCGCCTACCGGTGTCATGGCAGCAAGATGAAGCGAAGAACAAGAGCGAACAGGGTTTTTAAGGAGTCAGGGATGGGGGTGTTACAGTACGTGTAGCATCATCACATAAGCACCAATTACAATTACAGCGTTGACCATTCAGTATCTGTGAGGTGTTCGTTACTCTTGGTGGGACCCAGTCATGACTCTTGAGAATCGTTTGAAAATGACCAATGATGGGGCGCCTGGGTTAGTCGGTTAAGCGTCCGACTTTCGCTTAGGTCATGATCTCGCGGTTCGTGGGTTCGAGCCCCGCGTCGGGCTGTGTGCTGACTGCCAGCTCAGAGCCTGGAGCCTGTTTCAGTCTGTGACTCCCTCTCTCTCTGACCCTCCCCTGCTCACCCTGTCTCTCTCTCTCTCTCTCCTGGAAATAAATAAAAACATTAAAAAAAAATTTGAAAATGACCAATGATGAGGTGAGTTCAAAGGGCCCACGTGGGGTTCAGACAAGCAGTGAGAAATTGGCTAGTTTGTATCTGCAGTTTCCAGCCTTGACTTAGACCATAGGAGTGTTTCCTTTTTCTTTTTGATTAGCTGACCTGAGGGCGGTCTGAGGATGGCGTTAGCCTTGAACAGTCTGAGGCTTTTCCCGGGACTGGCACTGGGGCTATGTGCAGCCCGAGGTTGCTCTTCATGGAGGATTTCATTTTGGCTCGTCAATAGCTCCAAATTAAAATGAACCAAATGTCTATCAGTGGACTTGATACACAAATCCTATGACATTTGTATCACAACGTCCTCGATAGGGGTAAAAATCAGAGAGAGGAGGCACACAGGAATGAATTTTAGATTTAGTACTGATCGAAGGATACCAAACACTACAGAACACGTAACACTTCTATAAAACACTAAACAAAAGTATAATGCACAGATTCTAGAGACATCAGCATCACCTGTGACAATGGCCACACTCTGTGACACCGACATGCTGGGAGCCACACCGGCCTCCCTGGACGGCAGTCACAGCGAGGAAATGGCAGTGTGTGCACAGCTCCTGCCGTGAGAAACGAAAACTGGTATCTCCTCCTGCTACTACTGGCTCGTGGTGGAAATGAGGCTGCGGGTACTGACCAGGCCTCACAATATTCCAGATCAGACCCGTATTCCCCACACAGATTGCTCATAAGGAAAAGCATATTCCTGCCTCTTCAAAAGAGACTTCAGATGAAAGCTCTGTGGGTGATTGTCAGAAGGCTCTTCCTATGGGCCTTGCAGATCCAAGACTCACATAATAAAGGGGGCTTGAGTCTGGCCCTGAGACAAAGAGCTTAATTTAGAGTTAAGGGCAGATATCCACCCCCACCGAATTGTTTCTGCTTGGAGCATTTTCTGGCCCTGAATATGCTGATTACTCTCTGTGAAGGAACCTATTGAGGAACTACTTTTGTGAATATGGGAGCAAAGGTGTTTCCTGGAAGACCTGTTTTTCTTGATACTTCCACCTTAAAAGAAGTAACTTCACCCTTTTTATGCTAAAAACTTTGTCTGGTATGCTAAAGATACCTTCTTCTCCTTAGGATAAGCATCTCAATCACTATTGAGAAAGGTTATGCAGGAGTCTTCTCCAAATCTATGTCCCGGAGAAATTCTTACATATCAAAGAAGTCTGTTATCAGAAATCATTGTCTAAGGCAAATGTCACTTCTATGTCGTCCCCCAAACACTTAATGATAAAATAAAGTTGAGCCCCAGCCAGAGGGGAGTGGCCTGCCTGGTGACCAGAAAGACTCTCGGGTCTCTCTCAACCCTCCCTCGCCGACACCATCCATACTTCAGGGACCCCTGGACCCTGGCCGGAGGCGGTCTCCGAGCCTGACACCCAGTGCTGACGAGGTTGTTAGGCAGCAGAACCTTCATTCGGTGCTGGTGGGAGTGCAAACTGGTGCAGACGCTTTGGAAGTGGAACAGACAGCTAACCATGTTCTCAACGTACAAGTCAGCCATCAAGTTCCTTGGTGTTTAACCAAGTGAGTTTAAAAGTTATGTTCACACAAAAGCCTGCACATAGGTTTTTATAAGCAGTTTTACTCATTGTTGGCCAAAACCTGAAAGCAGCCACGGGATCCTCCCCAGACTGGATACATAAATGGTGGCCCATCCACACCGTAACGATGGAGTGTTCTTCAGCACTGAAATCAAATGAGGCATCAAAGCCGCGAGAGGACACGGAGGAACATTAAATGGATGTGACGACATGAAAGATGCCAGTGTGAAGAGGCTACGGACTGTATGGCTCCGAGTATATGACCTTCTGGAAGAAATAGAACGATAGAGACAACAAAGGGGGCAGGCCTTGTTGGGGCATTGGGGGTAAGAGGAAGGGATGGAAAGAGTTCATGGGAATTTTCAAGCAGCTAAACTGCAGTGTTTTCCTGCAATGGTGAACATCATGCCATGACATGTGTCAAGATCATAGCAGCAGTAGCACCAAAAGTGAGCCATAACGTGAATGAACTGTGGTGGCAGTGATGCGTGGATGCAGGTTGGTTGACTGGAATGAGTGCATCGGGGTAGTAGGTGGTCGGGGAGGCATGTGTGGGCACAGAGGGCATGTGAGTAATCTCTCTATTTTCTGATCAATTGTTCTGCTTTACAAAATAAAGTCTATTTTATTTTTTCAATGTTTATTTATTTATTTTTGAAAGAGAGAGAGAGAGAGAGAAAGTGAAGGAGGAGCAGAAAGAAAGACAGAGAATCCCAAACTGGGTCTGCACTGTCAGCACAGAGCCCAATGTGGGGCTGCATCTCATGAACTGGGAGATCGTGACCGGAGCCAGAATCAAGAGTCTGGATTCTCCACCGACTGACCCACCTAGGTACCGCTAAAGTCTATTCTAAAATGAGTTTTATTATTAGGGATACTTCAGTAGGCATAAACAACGGAAGGAAAAGAATAAAAAAATGGGATAATATTAAAGTCAAGGTAATGGTAACTTATGTTGGGGAGGTGAGGCATTTGGGAGGTTTCCATGATGAAGTTTCTTGTCTGTCTTTACCTCAGGGGTATAGTATTTATTTTGACGTTCATTAAACTAATCATATTTTAGAATTCATTAATTGCCACATTTGTATTCATTAATGTTCTCTATGCTTATGATGTATTATAAGAAAGGAAAATAACTACATGCAAACAGGAGCAAACTACAAATAGAGTTGTTCAGGTGCTTTGCCCCAACAAAATACTTTTATTCATTCTGATACAGAAATCCTCTTCTTTTTTTTTTTTAAGTTTTTTTTAAAAAAATGTCTTATTTATTTCTAGGAGAGAGAGAGAGAGAGACAGCGTGAGCAGGGGAGGGCCAGAGAGAGAGGGAGACAGACTGAACAGGCTCCAGGCTCTGAGCTGGCAGTCAGCACAGAGCCCGACGCGGGGCTCGAACCCACGAACCGCGAGAAACCTAAGCGAAAGTCGGACACTTAACCGACTAAGCCACCCAGGCGCTTCCAGAAATCCTCTTCCTAAGAATAGTCCTCTATAATATTTAAAATTTTGCACTTCTGAAGTGGACATAGCTCTGTGATAAATAGAAAGCAGAGTTGTGAACAGCACATTGGAGACAGGCTCCCCCAACTAAATTGAAAACCAGCTCTACAGACTTAGCATGTGCAAAGTAGATGCTTTTGATAAAGTGATTTGAGTTTCAACTTTCAAGTTACGGTCCTCATGTTAAAGGAAACTTCACACATTTGTTGTGTCGATTTTAAAAGAAACAAAAAGAAAAATAGTGTACAGTTTCTATTTTGTCATTGCATCAGACCCGTAAGGGTTTTATTAAAGGACAGTTTGCCTGATATTTTCCAGTAGAATTTCCAAAAGCAAAGCCAAATGTAAAGCACTGATCAATTTCCCTTTCACTAATTCATTAGCCACTATCTCACACGTTTTAATACATTTTACATATATTGGTGGGTCTCTATGTCAAGGTGCAGAACCATTTAATACGACTGACTGTATTTCATTTAGGAGAGGTGGGAGGTGAAATTATGTACCCACCTGTGTTCGTGACTTTGTGAAGAATGACACACAAGGAAGGTGTAAGTGGTTACCTGTTACATGTTTGGGAAGACCCAGGAGGTGAAGACATGAACAACAATGAATGTAGAAGCGATTAAATAACGTGTACGTCGAAGAACGATGACTTGATTGAGCCGTATTCCAAAATCACGCTCTTGCGCCCGGATTTAGAAGCTGGCATAAAGCTTGGTGGCGGTGATTATTTGTAGATCACAGCCATTTGAACTGAAATCCCCAGTGAGAAGGTGGAAAGAGAGGTGTGGCTGAGGAAAACCCAGCACAGATGATTTGCACCAGGAGTCCCTAAACCTCTTCCACGGATGGTGACGCCGTGGCTCTCAGCCTGTCCCTTTGTGGGACTTGGGTTTCACCTCTCTCGGGTTCAGCCCTATTGTCACCCAGCCTGGACTTCCTCGGCCTGACATCTCGTGATAAGGAGCTCGAGCATCCTGTCCTCAAAAGTAGGGATCACCCACCAGACCCTGTCGCCAGCCTTCTGTGCCTCGGCCCCGATAAACGGATGCCTGGAGGGGACCCGGGCTCGTGCGCCCTGGGGCACCGCTCGCAGGCATCGGCGTCTGTTGCTGCTGCCGTTTTGGCCTTGGGTCGCGGTCGCGGAATTTTACTCAGACGTCACCTAGGGCCTTTGAGCAGTCATTTTGTTGGTGTATACTCGCAGTCGCGTCTTCCTCAAAAGCAAACAAACAAATAAACCAAGTCTCCTGAGTTCTAAGAAAAACACCAAATGGAACAAGTAACAATTTCTGTCGCCACTAATTGTAGAGAACCCGCTCGCGCTTTTGCCAGACCAGCTAAGAAAGCAGTTGAAAATGGAACCCATTTTATTTTTATGCTCCTATGTTTGATACAGGAAGCTTTAATGGGATAGCGGAATTTTCACTGTTCTAATCCCCTTGATTTTAATGCAAACGTGAAGATTTCCCAGAAGCCTCCCGTGCGTGGACACAGGCTCTCTGGGGAAGCAGGGCGAACAGGTCCGGCCACATGCTCTCGTCTGCCGTTTTCTGATCCGAGAACGTCTTGCTCTCTCGGTGATATTCTCTGTCTCGATGCAGGAATATCTCGAGTCTGAGTCGATGTGTTACTCAGAAATCCTGAAATCTTCGACTTTCAAAGATATCTTTATGATGAATCTTAACTGACCCTACTTTTAAACCCTCACACACCTCACTTGTATTTCCTTTGTGGCATTTTAAAAATAGGCAATTGACGGGGCGCCTGGGTGGCTTAGTCGGTTAAGTGTCCGACTTTCGCTTAGGTCATGATCTCGCGGTTCGTGGGTTCGAGCCCCGCGTCGGGCTCCATGCTGACTGCCAGCTCAGAGCCTGGAGCCTATTTCAGAGTCTGTGACTCCCTCTCTCTCTGACCCTCCCCTGCTCACGCTGTCTCTCTCTCTCCTTTCGCTTAGGTCATGATCTCGCGGTTCGTGGGTTCGAGCCCCGCGCAGGCTCTGTGCTGACTGCCGGCTCGGAGCCTGGAGCCTGTTTCAGTCTGTGACTCCCTCTCTCTCTGACCCTCCCCTGTTCACGCTGTGTCTCTCTCTCTCCTAGAAATAAATAAAGAAACATTTAAAAATAGGCAATCGAAGCACAAATACGAATTAAAAAGGTAAATTCTGTCACAGAAGAATAGCTATTAGAAGCAACGAAATCCTTCAAATGTGCTTTGCTCGTTGTAATAAAGACGTTTTAAAGTCGCAATCTCAAAAAATCCCAAATGCCTCAAGGCTACTTCGCCGAACGCGTCCGTCTCTGTATGTGAGAAAAGCAGAATAATTGTGCGATGAAAAGGGTGTATAATCTGGGGTGCAAGTGTGATGGTCATTTCTCGGTTTTGTGTTGATTAGTGTCGTTTCAATTCTGCCTCTCTTGCTGCCGTGTCTTGCCAGCCTGTTGTGTGTTCCCGCGGCGGAGCGCACCCGCCACGGGAGCGTCAACACAGGCACTTCCTGCCAGAAAGCACAAATAGGCCTGAAGAACAAAATTGTTCATGATGGAAGAACAAAAAATATTAAATTATTGCTCTGAAATAAGTTGTTTTAAACCAGGCGCTTTGCTATTGGCTCACGTATTTTAGGAATGCAGACCCCCACACACCCCCCTGTAAAGCTCGTTCATTCTTTTGATGTATACGTTTGAAGGCCGTAAGGCAATACTTCTGTACACCTGTAGCATATTCCTTGTGATAGGCCAATAGTTTAGTCGCCAAGTCAACATTGGAGACTTGGACCGTCACAAGAAATCTGGTTCAATTTCATACGAAAATCGAAGTGACATTTTCAAAGAGAAAACCGTTCGTACTTTTCTTAATGGGAAAATGCTAAATTAAATAATTTAAAATAGTCACTCCTGATCCTAAGTGAAGCCTACATACTTTGTGGATATAGATATAAATAGAGATAGAGATAGATACAATTACATTAAATATAAAATTTTATATATAGAGAGAAACATACTTTATATATAAACATGTAGATATACTTGGTTATGGATTTTTAATTATTTCATAAAATATTTAATAGATATCCATGATAACAAAGCCCGGTGAAGATACTAAAGAAATAATTCTCCATTTAGAATTCATTTTCAAAAGGCCATTTTCCAGCTATCAATTTTTAACTTAGTAGCTAAACCTAGAACCTACTGCCCTTCATCTGGAAACTTAGAGCATTTGCCAACTTGTTGGTGAGATTCCCGATATGTAAGGAATTCAACTCAAAACACATATGGCTGGAAACTGGTCTCTGAGCGACGACAGTTCCCATGGCCTATGTTAGATCCTTCCCATTGGAAACGCTTCCCGGGGTGGGGGCGGGGGGGGAGGGTAGAACGAAGGCAGTAATCGGGGTCTGCTGTTGGCTGGGAACCCAAGGATCAGCCTGGAAGGGAGCCTTGCCAGGAGCTGAGATCCCAGCTACATCGGAAGAATCACAGAAACATGAGTCTCGTTCCCTGGAACACGTACATTCGGGTCACTTCGGGCACACATTGTGCTTGCTGATTTCTCAGAGAGGGACTATTAAAACCCCAAGAAGCACAGCAGAATGGATGGAACCGGCCCTGACCCTCCCAGGACTCGTGCGCCAGCTGGCACGGCGCCCAGCAGGTGGGCACGGCCTTGAGTGGAGCCTGCGAAGAGGCCAGAGGCAAAGAAAGCGGTGTCCCTACTTCTGCCTCAATATGCGAAGGCTTGTGAGCAAGTTAAATAAGGCTTGTGCAGAAAACACTGTGCTTCCCTGGGTCCTAATACACCATTCACTACTTACCCGTCATTCCGCCTCTTCATCCATCAGCCCAGCTGGTCTCTACTTTTGACAAGGAAATCCTGGACGTCTTGCCTCTGGAGCTTCCGGAGGCTGGCCCTGGAGTGCAGCGGATCCCTAACATGTACGGAGTGCCATCTAGTGGTCATCGAGACGGCTGTCCTGTGTCCCTGCAGGCTCACGGAGGCCTGGGGTCAGCTCTTTAGAAACAGGGTGAAGCAACGTGGATGGACCTTGAGGGTGTTATGCTGAGCGAAAGAAGTCAGGCAGAGAAGGACAGATACCACATGTTTGCACATATAGGAGGATTGGGAGGAACTTAATGGAGGACCAAGGGGGAGAAGAAGGGGGGAAATGGTGGGGGAGAGGGAGGGAGGCAAACCATGAGAGACTCTTGAATGCTGAGAACAAACTGAGGGCAGATGAGGGGGAGGGGGTGATGGGCATGGAGGAGGGCACTTGTGGGGATGAGCACTGGGTGTTATATGGAAACCAACCTGACAATAAACTATCTGTAAAAAAAAAAGAAAGAAAAAAAAGAAAGAAAAGAAAGAAACACGGTCATCAGGCACATGCTTCTGTCCCCGAAAACTGACTTAAAAAAGAAACAGTCAGCTCCCCTACCTGGAGTGGTTTTTTTGTCACGATTAGTGCACCCAGTTGTTTAGAATGAGCAGTTGTTCACATGAGTTTATAGGATACAATAATTGCATAGCTAGAACAAAGACTTCTACTATTAAATTCTAGGAAGTCTGTAGTTTAGAATGTTTTGCCAAGAATCCCATTCTTTTCTGGAGCCTGAAGAGAAATCACACGTGATTTCAACAAGCTGGGTGTTCATCAAGAGGAGGTCAAGAAAAATATCACGATGGCCGCGCATCTCCTAGGCTGATGTCATTCTCCAAGATAGTTTGTCCTTCTCTAAATTCTTTCCACCTGTCCAGGCATGTCCGTCCTTAAAGGGGGTCCAGCTTCTCTGCAAGGGCAGGATTGCCACTCTTCATACGGATTCCTGACTACAGGGTCCCTTTAGATATCACAGAAAGCCTGCGTAACGGGTTGGAAACCTGATGGCGCGTGAGCTTCAGGGAAGCCCACAGCACACACTGCACTCGCCCGTTTCTAACAGTCCAGAAAGCAAGACGCGCAGATACGGCCAATGACAAATTATCCTGCGGATGTTTTCATCTAATTGAAATATGAGAAGGCTGCTTTGAAGCTTTCCGTCTAAAATATATTTATATTACCTTCAGAGTGAAAACCCTTTAATTTGTCTTGCATAACACTGACATGACTCCAAAATAAAATCACCTCCTTTCTTAGTAATTGAGTTATCACTATGGTGTAAAAGCGATAGAACAAATATTGCTAAGAAATGTAACTTTCCATCGATTCGTTCAGGAATAGATACAACAACCGCGTACATTTTTCCTGGCGAAGAGCCATTGTTTGCTTTCAGAAGCAAAACCCGTCAGTGGAATAGTGCAGGATCGAGCCTTAGGTTTTGCATTCGGCACTAGAACGTGCTGGAAAGAGAAACAGAACCTGAATAGTAACTTTCCAAACAGGAATTTGTGAAGAAAATATGCTGTTGGCCTGAGGAAGCCACCGGTTGTGTGCCCCCCAACACAGGACAGCAGGTCCCAGAAGGACTTGGGCTCATGGAGAGCCATCCTAGACCCTCCTGACCCACCTTGTTATGTGGCTTTTTACAAAATGTGTAATACCTACTTATACAGATACGTGCATAGTTGGAACATATATTTATTCATAAAGACAAGATATTTGGAAGAAAATATTCCAGGAGTAACACTGCCAGGCTGTGAAGTAGACTTGGGTTCAGGAAGAAAAGGGCCTTTTAGCGATTACTTTACACAAAACTATCAATTTGAAGCTTTTATCACTATTATGTATTTTATAGGTATAATACAAATAAAAATGTATGAGAAATTATGTTGTAATCAATAAAATGGAAAAAAAATCCTTTCAACAATGATTTGCTTTGATCAGAAAATTTCCAAAAGATAAATTCAACAATATAAATTTCTTTTCTGCCAAGAAAAGAATTGACATAAATCTATCAATTTATGTGCTACAATCTAGTCACTGTACTACTCATAGAAGGAGATAGTCTGTATCCCATAAATCTAGAAGAAAAAGGCATAAATCCTGCCTTATATTATATCAATTTCATGACACCACTGGTCGAACAGTGGTATGCAAATAGATGAGAATTCAGCAGATGATAGTTTATATCTCATAGTCAAGGCAAATTGTTGCTCCAAAGCAATTATTCCTCTTAAGATCATTCTGAAAATTCATTAAAAAAAATCTTGGATTACATGTGCATTGCATGAGATTCAAGAATCTATGCCTTTACAAAATCTGAAATATCCTAAATTTTACAATACCATTTACTGGCCTAAGACAAAACAAAATATTTCTTAGAGACTATTTGCATGTATTTTTAAAATACTTCTTAAAATCCTAATTTCCTCAGGAAATAGGATTTCCTTAGAGTATTTTTCATACCAGGAATGAGAGCACTAGGAAGAAAATGTAGTGATGGATCTTGGATTATCTGACTCTGAAAGTTTATCATCAAATCCTGTCTTTGTTGTTCTCTGAGCCCAGGAGAAGAGTAACTTCTGTTTCCACAATCTCCTCAGGTGTCCAATTTTCGAATTTTTGTGGATACCGCTCGGCACACAGTGTACCTGACCTCGCATATATATTGTGTTGGATCAATGCTAAATGCTGGGGCACTCCCGGGTTCTTTGAACTTCATCATGTTACTTCAATTGAAATGACAGTGTCTGAGCTCGAAAGAAAAAATAATGGAGGTTTTCCCTCACTGGGATTTTGGAGGGACACCAAGCAATAACAAGTGATGGCTCTTTTAAGACGTGATAGATAGAGACATAGATAGAAAACTATAATATCCATGTTGCTTGAATAGCCATCACACAATTACAGCCAAAATGTCACTCGTGTGATATGTTTCTTTGGAAGAAGGTGAGGCACTTAATTATCTTGAGTTCGCCCATCAGAGTATCTATGTTTACATATGGATGTATGTGTCTGTGACATCTGGCATATTTTATTAAAATATTAGTAAGGCGTTATCATGCTATACATGTCTTACCGAAATGAGCCTTTTATTGAACCAATGCATAATAACATCTTGACTTTTTTTGGTGTTTATATTTATTTTTGAAAGACAGATAAACAGGGGCACCTGGGTGGCTCAGTCAGTTAAGTGTCCTACTTCGGCTCAGGTCATGATCTCACGGTTCATGGGTTCAAGCCCCGCGTCGGGCTCTGTGCTGACAGCTAGCTCAGAGCCTGGAGTCTGCTTCAGATTATGTATCTCTGTCTCTCTCTGACCCTCCCCTGCTCATGCTCTCTCTCTCAGAAATAAATATTAAAAAAAAAAAAAAAGAGAGAGATAAACAGAGTCTAAGCAGGGGAGGGTCAGAGAGAGAAGGAGACACAGAATCTGAAGCAGGTTCCAGGCTCTGAGCTGTCGGCACAGAGCCCAACGCGGGGCTCAAACTACGAACTGTGAGATCATGACCTGAGCCGAAGTCGGATGCTCAACTAATGGAGCCACCCAGGAGCCCTGTCATCTTGATACTTTCTGGATTGATATTTATGGAGTCGTTCCATATTTTTAATTGCTACACATCAAAATTTGCCATATGAACTTGTCATATTTTATACACCACTTACCACTACAGAAGACATTTTGCTCTTTTCCCAAAGTTTCATCTGTAAAAGGAGCACTTGAATAAGCAGCCTGGTGCCTGTTCTCCTGCACAGAAGTCAGGTTCCCCTTGGCACGTTCTTAGAATCAGCAACCTCGGGTTGCATGTGCACACCGCATTTGAGCTGGGCTCTGCGATTTCCACCTCAGGCTATAGGGATGAGTCTGGCCTCCTCAACATTTTATTTTTATGGATTGGAATGTTGTCTATCTATGGGAAAAAATGGTTTCATTGACTTATGGCCTCTAAGTTTGATGATGATCAGAAACATTCTGATGTATTTGTGTATCATTGTTTGTTAACCGATACAGTGAAATCTGTATAATATAATGACAGACTTATGCTTTGTCTTCTAGACTCATGGGATACAGAATATCTCTTTGTATGAGTACAATTCTGACAGTTACATAAATGCTAAATTAAACACACTATATATAGCTATGCTATATATATTATATATTACATATTAATTATATATTATATGTATTTATATTTTACATACTGAAATTATATGATGTACCTAGATGGTCAATTTGTCTTGTTTTTGTTGTTGTTTTTATTCCTCCTGGGTCTCGGTGGTGTTATAAAACATCTGATGATTTATGTCATCCCTTACTTACAGGAAATGCTCAGACACTTTGCCTCCCCCTTTCTGCACCCACGATTTATTTCAGGCCCTTGGACATCTGTCGGAACCCCCATTCTCTAGGGTCCTAAACCTTTCTTGTTCTAGCTCCCCGGCAGCTTCACCAAATCTGAGCTCCAGTGTATGACAAGACCTCAGTAAAGGTTCCTGTGTTTATAAGTGACAATTATCTTCAGTCCCAAAATGATTCCTAAGACGTGTAGGACTTGGCTGTGCAGCGGGTTATACCCGCTTGGCCTGTTGGATGAATTCTAAGAACCAGGCCACTTAGGTAAGCTTACAGCACACGAGATTTTTCACACAAGACTGCAGGGCGTAGGTTTCTAGAATTCGGGTTCTTATGTAAGTCACATTTTCATGAGTATATAAAAATGAAGGGGAACATTTAATCTGGGATGCTGTTGGGAGAGCAAAGAGTTACATTTTGGAAGCAGACCTTGAATAATGTATATGTTCCCAGGTGGTGGTTTATATGCACACAAAACCACACACCAAAGGGATCATTGTATTACAATAACTTATTAACGGTTAGTTTTATTTACTTATTTTGAGCTGGGGGTGGGTAGAGAACAAGTATGGGAGAGGCCGAGAGAGAGAGAGAGAGAGAGAGAGAGAGAGAAAAAGAGAGGGCTCGAACTCACTGTGAGATCACAGTCTTGGCCAAAGCCAGAGGCCTAACTGAGCGAGCCACCCAGGTGCGCCCGCGTGGCAGTAATTTCTTTGCCACCTTTGTAATGACATGGACTCTGCCTCAATCCCTAAGCTGCTTTATCGTCTTAGAGCTGTGCTCGAGGACACGGTGAATTATCTTTCCCTGCTCTCCACACATTCTCCAAAATACTCATCCCTGACTCCAACTGCCAAGAGGCATTTCTGAGCTCTTCTTTACCCCACAGGTTGGTTCTTTTACACACTTGAGGACACAAGGGTTTTAAATAATATTCTCCTCTAGCCTACATTTTTATTATACCTATAAAATCCATAATTGTGGTAAAAGCTTCAAATTGATAGTTTTGTGTTAAGTAATAGCTAAATGGCCTTTTTCTTCCTGCACCCAATTCCACTGGGGTTTGTTTGCTCCCTGCCCCTCACGTAGGATGAGGGCACATGGACACGGCTCAGCCACGGCCCCGAGGACGCGGACAGCCCCCCGCCAGCAGAGGACGGGCATCGTGTTGGGGGGATTTGGTGTGACTTAGAACTCAGCTCACAGATTTCCCGCGGCCGACACAGATGATCCGCCGGCTACTCATCCTTCACTTGGTTTCCCCGAACTGCCTGTTCGTGGACCTGAGGGCTGAAACTGTTCGTTTAAGGTTGGTTTAAAGCCGCCATCCGTGGCAGCCTCGCCCGTGGCTTGCTGCAGCAGCAGCCACGTCGTGGCCACCGAAGGTGGCTTGGAAGCAGCTGCTGACAAGCTACGTGTGCATCGCTGGCCCTTGGCAGTAGTGAGTCTCCAGAGCTGCGGTCTTCGGTGGGAAGTTCTCACTCAGCCATTTCCCTCCACTAGCGTGACCGTGAACTCCAAATCAATAACCGCATTTATTTTAGGTCAGTGCCCCCCTCACACTGCACCTCTATCCCCACAGAAAATGGCCCTGGTCGGGGAAAGGTCAGCAGAACCTTGGATGGAATGCTGTGATTCATTACCAGTTTGCACAGGAGCAGACGGGGCCAATGCAGGGTGAAGGGGGGGCTGACCTGACCCCCATTTGCTTGATATTGAGCCCCGTCTCCCTCGCTGCTCACTCTCAGTGCTCGAGTCACCTTTGGCATTCGTGGTCCACGAGCCCTGCCAAGGAGGAAAGCACAGGTCTGTTTGGCTTCGGTGATGGCCAACGAGGTGCCAATACTTATACAGTGAATGTAAGGTCAGACTCTCAGGTGCTTGGAAAACGGGCCAGTGAAAGTTTGAAACTGTTTTCTAGTTGCTCCTGGTACCTAATGAGAAAATAAAGCCGGTGTTCCTTCACGTCCATCGCCGCCAACGGGTTCAGGAGCGCGCGCCGCAGGCGGGGGAACGAAGGCGAGAAGGCGCCCCCCCAGAGCCGGGGAAGCACGTCCCTGAGTCCTGTGTGCCTCTGGCTGGTGCCACTGTTGTCCTTGGTTCAGAAAGTGTTCAGCCCGGGCAGGGCCCCTGAGAGCTCAGGAGCGACACCCCGCAGCGAGTGGCTTCTTGTCTGACTCAGTCACAAGTTACCGCATCTGTTCCTTTCCTCTCCCTTTGCTCACTTCTTAGAGATGACGTCATGGTGTCTCTGACTCTCACAAGAAATGATAGTGGATGGTCATGTCTGTTGGGGCTGCCGTGACAAAGCACCACACTGAGTGCCGTCACCAAGGAAAGCTGTTCTCTCTGCGTTCTGGAGGTCAGACGTCTGAGGCCAGGGTGGAGGCAGGGGGGCTCTGCGGCGGTGGGGAGAAGGCTGTTGGCTGTCGTCCTTGGCCTGTAGACACTTGGCTACAAACTCTGCTCTCATCTTCACATGGGCTTCCTGTGTGGGTGTCTGGGCCCAGAGTCCCCCTTGTGAAGTGTTTTAAAATTGTTTTAAAGTTTTTTATTTTGAGAGAGAGAGACAGAGAGAGAGGGAGAGGGCGAGGGAGAGAGAGCAGGGGAGGGGCAGGGAGAGAGAAAATCCCAAGCAGACTTGTGCTGTCGGCATAGAGCCCGACACAGGGCTTGAATTCACGAAACCCTGAGATAATGACCTGAGTCAAAGTCAAGAGCCAGACGCTTACCTGACTGAACCAACCAGGAGCCCCCAAATTCCCCTTTCAAAAGGACACTCACTGGACTGGATCACTGCACCATAACCTCAACTTAACTACATCTGCAATGACCCTTTTTCCAGATAAGTGGGCATCGAAACGTATTGGGTGTGGGGGGTAGAACTTCAGCCCGAGGATTTGGAGAAGACACAACTCCACCCCCCACAACCATATAAAGTTAAAGATTTAAAATAATTCTGTTTCTGGGTTTCTAGGAGAGGTATCATTAAATTTTTTTGAAGGTTATTTTACTGAAATAAAATGAACATCTTTTTCTTTTAATGAAAATAAGTTAACTTTCTTCTAGTGAAAATAAATTCCTCTTATTTCCCAAGAGCAACTTTCTGTGGATGATCAAGCTTCCCCTGCTCCTATTTAGAGCTTTTTTATTTAATACATTTCCTAAAGATTTGAAAAATGTAATGTTTGTTTTTCAGAGCAAGATGAAAAACACACCTCTGACAGATTTCCCCAGCTTTACCTTGAGGCCACATGCACTTTCACATCTTTGCAACTCAGGCTCTGTTTTCATATTACACTCAGAGGTAAATCTTGGGAGAGAAACCAGATGTGAGAAATGTACATCTGTGGCCTAGATTTGGCTCATAGAATGATTTCATGACTATGGATGGTTTTTAATAACATATTTTATACACACACACACACACACATTCACTTTACAGCTTCTTTCAGAAAGTAGAGACACTAAATGTGTCTATTTCTGGCTCTTAAAGTAGGGAATTAGAAGGGATGCCTCTTGGGGTGCCTGGGTGACTCAGCCAGTTGTGTCTGACCCTTGATTTCAGCACAGGTCATGATGTCAGAGTCCATGAGTTCAAGCTCCACATCCAGCTCTGTGCTGACAGCTCAGAGTCTGCTTGGGATCCTCAATCTCCCTCTCTCTCTGCTCCTCCCCTGCTCACACTCTCTTTCTCTTAATATTAGTAAATGAATATTAAAGAAAAGAAGAAGAAGGGATGGCCCTCTAGTATCAGGCAAAAATCAGCTGTGAGCATTTGGAAATGATGTGATCATTTTTTATATCTGTAGGGAAGGAACCAAGTTTAATTCCTGTCCCCTGTGATATTGTCCCCAAACTACCTTTTTTTTTAATGTTTTATTTATTTTTAGGAGAGAGAGAGAGAGAGCGTGAGCAGGGGAGGGTCAGAGAGAGAAGGAGTCACAGGCTGAAACAGGCTCCAGGCTCTGAGGTGGCAGTCAGCACAGAGCCCGACGCGGGTCTCGAACCCACGAACTGCGAGATCATGACCTAAGCGAAAGTCGGACGCTTGACCGACTAAGCCACTCAGGTGCCCCTGTCCCCAAACTACCTTAATTGGACATCTCTCCTTTCATCCATTGTGCTCAATAAATACTTCTCTCTGCATTCAACTGTTTACCTCTTTATGATTTTAATGCAATGTAGAAGACTCTTCTTGTTATAGATCTTTGATGAAATGGTGTTAAAAATTCTGTTCATGGGGCACCTGGGTGGCTCAGTTGGTTGAGCATCTGCTCTTTATTTATGCTCAAGTCATGATCTTAGAGTTGTAGGATTGAGCCCTGTGTTGGGGCTCAGCATGGAGCCTGCTTAGTTAAGATTCTCTCTCCCTCTGCCTCTCTCCCTTGCTTGTGTGTGTTCTATCTCTTTCTAAAATAATAATAAAAATACTTGCAAAATTTTTTAAAAAGTACATTCATGAAGGGATTTTAATAACATGGATGGGTACCCCCATAATATTACAGGAGAGAAGAAAATTTTAATTGTGTTAAGGATATAATCCCTTAAGGAAACTGGGAAGCCTGTGAAGGTATCTCTCAAACACCAAATATCTAGCAAATTATTAACAGTGATTCAGTCTAGCTAGAAATATTTTCCACAGTTCTTTGCATTTTTATTTCTTTGCCAATGTTCTGCTTTGTATTTATTTTATATGAATCACATGGTGTTATAAACAGTTGAAATGTTTTAAAGTATAAAGCAGAAATAAATCAGAAATGGAAGAAATGACTGGCTGGACAACTCTGTAAGCAACTTCTTGATCCATGTAAAGTGAATTGCCTAGATGGTGCAGAACGAAAGAATACAAGAGGGGACACTGCCTGTCTGGCCAGGACTGTGGTTGCAAGAGGCAGGGAAGCAACGTGGCACATTATGATCCCCACCGATGGTTAGAGTGCCTCCCTCCCTCACGGTCCTCTACAGTGCGACCCTCAGTCCAACCCAGAATGTGCTCCTCCAGCCTAGGAGGGAGGGCTACACCTCCTCCGCTGGAGATGCAAGGGCGAATCTCCTGAAAAGAATGTTGTGAACTTCCGGATGATTCCTGACCCATCACCGAGAAGGTGATGCAAATTCCACCTGTCCCCTGGGATCTCAGCGCATGGCCTCAAAGCCAGAGGAAAAGACGCCCTGCTGTCTCGAGGCCACCCCCATGTGGTGACCCACGCCGTCTATAAAGGCATGTAGGCCATTCTTGAGTCTTTCCAGCCCAACGTTGGGACATGGGTGCAGTCAGTCCATAGAGGGCTTCAGTCCCCAGTTTTTGGGTCTTCTTTGGGCCTGAGACCCTAGGCATTGTGGTGTTGAAACAAGCCACCCGTGTGGCCTCCTATATTTGGGACACAGGGCTTGAATCCCAGGGCTATCCGTGAGCATAGCCCGTGGCTACTATATTTTTACACGGGTTTTTGGGGATGGCGTGTGTTACACAGAAATAGTATCTGAGCATGTACTTCAAGCTGGATTAAGAAAAAAAAGAACTCATTAATTGACATCAGTTATTTCTTCTGAAGGTTAATTTCGGTGCACCTTCTCCACAAATGTCTGATTCCCCCCCTCCCCGCAACTCAGGTCCCCTTGAGGGTTTTCTGTTTTGTTGAGTCACTTCTATACATCAGATGTGGCAAACAATTCTCTATCATGCCCCCCACCATATCTAGCTTATTACAAATTACTTTTTTTAAGTTTTATTTAAAATTTATTTTGAGAAGTGGGGGAGAGAGAGAGGGAGAGAAAGCAGGCTCCATGTTGTTAGTGCAGAGCCCAAAGTGGGGCTCAATCCCAAGAACCATGAGATTATGACCTGAGCCAAAATCAAGAGTCAGACGCTTGAGCAATTGAGCCACCCCGGAGCCCCATTATGAATGACTTTCATGTTACTGTCTAACTTTCTAATGCCTTCTATTCTCTCCATTTCCATGAACTAGTCAACAAACTGTTAACAGCATTCATTTTTGTGTGTCTCTACCATCTGCCCCCTAACTTGCTTTTCTATTCACTCTAGCCAGAGTCCCCATCACAATGAAGATCTTACCGTTTTACATTTCTTTTTACCCTTCAGTCACCCTGCTTGATCGCCAGATCAATACTGAAGTCTTTAGCATGGCCCACAATGCTCTAACTAGACCCAGAACATCTGTCCAGCCTCATCTCAGCCTCTTGCTCTTCCTGACTTGGCTCTCAGGGTACAGTCATATGGTCCTTTTCTCTATTTCTGGAATATGTTATAGTGTTTCCTATCATAGACCCTTTGCACACGCTGTTTCCTTTGCAAGGCTCTCTTCCCCTTTCCCCACAATGTACCCCTTGACCTAGTTAGCTATAACCAATCTTTCGAATCTCAAGTTCTGTCATTTCCTTTGAGAAGACTCTCCTGAAACCATCTCACCAAGTTTAAATGAGAACAAAGTAATTTTTTATTCACAGAAGACAAAACTTACTGAAACATGATAAATATACCTTCTTTTACAAAAGAAGACTTTTCTTAAGAAAAAGCAAAAGTACATTGACATAGACATTAAGCCCACAAAGGAGTGCAGTTATTTTGAAGTCAACAAGAAAATAAGCAGCAATGATGTTGATTGGCTTGTAAGAGATGGAATGTCTTTCATCAGTACTTAATATCCCACGTGGACCAGACCCCTTTTCTTTGAATCAGTAGGCGCTGCCGATAGAAGTCATGGAGATGAAGCCTCTAAAGTCGAAATAGGAACATGTGCAAATTTCCCACATGCATTAAACGACAATGCCTTGCTTTGTGGAGGCTCCTACTTCCTCAGTGAGCCTTCACACCTGCCATCTTGTTCTTCTTCACAGAGACCGAAGGAGGCAGCAACGTATAATCGCCTCCTGGAGCTGATTGCTGTCCGATCAAGTGCCATTGGCTTAGAATTTCTGTACTAGTGCACCTGACATTTAATCTAGGTTCTCAGCGTTTATGCACAAAATGACCTTTGCTGTGCCCAATCGTTGGCTGGGCACAAAAGGTATTTTCATGTACGTTATGCCACTTAATTACCACAAAAATTGGGGAGAAAGGTGGCATGAACCTTATGGGTAGATCCACTGAGGTCCATTCTGCTACTCAGCAAATGTTTACCAATTTCCTCCTGGTACCGCATAAAGCTCAAGCGACACAACGGCAAACACAATCCCTTTGCTGACTTTACAATAAGCCAACAAGTACAACTAAGCATATCCATTAAAATAAGTGTGCTAAGTGCTTACATAGAGGAATCTGGAGTATAAACTGTTAAATATGGTTTAAAAGGTTTCTAGCACCAATTTATATATCAAAGAAAGTGAGCAGTACTAAAAGCCTTAAATAACAATATAATTTTATTTAGTAGATTAATGACTTGGTTGAGCTGTATTATTCTTTCGGGTCCTGGGTTTTTGTTCCCCTCGACTCATATATCTCCTTTTCTGTCCGGGGCTGCACAGGAGTGGGTACTCCCTTGATTTGGGACACTTGGGGCTCGATGCGGAATAATTTCAGCTCACAGTCATTAGTAGCAAGTATGGTTTATACTGCATTATTGAATTTTTTTGTCTTCCTTGAATTAGCAAAAGCATCTTGACTGCCTGTCATATTTATTACCCAAAGGAAGACAAATGAGTGTCGCATTTCTGTTTTGTTTTCCACATTTCGTCAAACACAGGGTGTCTTCTTCAGCTATGTGATATTTTCCATTCAACTGGGGTAAGAAAAGTGACGCTACGCCATCGCACACACGTACACCTTCTGGTGCAGCCACGCGGGACTCCACACCCCTGGCCACGTGCAGTCACCTCCCCCAGGGATAGCAGGAGCGCTGCCGGTGACCCAGAATTATGGGAGCACCACACACGCCTTAGACTTAAATTATGCGATGGTATGTCATTTCCCTTGGAAAAGGGTCACTGTATTTTCACAGCAGGGTACCACCAACATGGCACACCCCTTTCTAACCCTGTGTCCCCCACTACTTATGACCTTCCCCTGATTCCCTGTCTCGTGTCCACGGAAACACGGAAGGGCGAACTTCACCTTCTTGGGGCCACAAACACACTCTCTTTACACGGAAGTAGGATGTAGCATTTCTTCGTGCTCCTGATTATAACCTTACTGTGCTGCTTTTATGGTGTTTTGTGCCGTTTGAACTAAATTGAGAACTCTGTACGTAGTCATTCCTGTGGGTTAGAAACAAAGATGGAAGCTATTTTTATAGATTTGTGACTTTGTTTCATTCAATGACTTAATTTACTAAACATGTGTGTGTGTGTGTGCGTGTGCATGAGCACACGCGTGTGTATAAAAGGTTTTTTGCTAAATGCTGCGGAGGGTCAGAGGGTGACAACGCACCCTGTCACACCTCCATTTGATTACACTTTTCTGTGTAGAAACATGTCTCTTTTGATATCACTTGTTTACAATATGTAGGTCTCCCTTTCTAGAAGTTGGTTTAAAAGGTGGATGAATGACTGGTTTCTGCCTTGAAAGAGCTTGATGGCGTTTTGCTAATGGGCAGGGAAGGTAAGGTCCACCTTGCTTGGGGTGCCACAGGGTTGGGTGAGGAAGACACCCCAGAGGAAGCAGCCTGAGCAGGCTCTTGGCAAGAGAAGCAGAGTGACAACCTGGTCTGCTCTCACCGAAGCTCCAAACGAGCCATGTCGCCTCTCTGTCTCTTTATGTGTGGAGATGAAACCCTGAGGACGATAGTTCATAGAGGTTGGGGAAATGGGAAAGGACCCAAAGAGCATGCAGTGTTGTTGCTGTAGAGAGGAGGACATTTGGGTGAAGGAAGCAGAATGTTCCTGGGGAGGGTGAGGAGTGCCTGATGTGCTGAGCAGCCCAGAGCCCCGTACCACGGCCCGCCATCAGGTGAGCGCACAGTGTGGGCAGCAGGCTCCGGGCAAAGAGTTCACACAGATCATGGGAGTGAATTAATATAACACAGAGTTTTGGATTCCTTGTTTTATCAGGACTTGGACTGTCCAGCAACATTTAAAAGCAACTACATATCATTCACGGTAGCTGAAAGGCTCAAGTGACTCAAAACTCCATCCGTGACTGAATGGACAAGTGAAATGTGATCTATCCACACCATGGAGAAAAGGAAGGAAATTCTGACAACTAGAAATGGTTCAAAATGGCAAATTTTATGATGTATAAAAATTAAACATTTTATTATCTAAATCAGTTAACTAAAACAATAGCCCCCAGAACAATGCAATGCATAAAATGGAAAATAAGGTAATTACGCTTCAACTAGCTTCTCAAAACATGTTCCATATATGCCGGTAACAAATTTAAGAGCTTCAAAAGTCTCCTTTTTGCCCATTCTTTTTTTTTTTAATTTTTAAAAATGTTTTTATTTGTTTCTAGGAGAGAGAGAGAGAGAGAGAGAGAGAGAGCGTGAGCAGGGAAGGGTGAGTGAGAGAGGGAGTCACAGAGTGAATCAGGCTCCAGGCTCTGAGCTGGCAGTCAGCACAGAGCCCGACATGGGGCTCGAACCCACGAACCGCGAGATCATGACCTAAGCGAAAGTTAGACGCTTAACCGACTAAGCCACCAGGCGCCCCTCCTTTTTGCCCATTCTATACCGAATATAAAACAGAAGAAAAATGATCCACTGAGCATTCCCCCAAACTTTCTTATATTGTGAATCTTTTGCAGAAAGTAGACTCTGCCCACTTGAGGATTTATTTTCCTTTGCGTAGAGATTTGTAGGAGACCTTTCTGGGGTTACTGTCTTGCTTATGTAATAAAGACCCTGTGCTTAGGCAGCGAACCGTCCTTAGCATTTCTCTTCAGGTTGTTACAACTCCCCTATTTATAGTAGGACAGATAAGTGTTTGCAGAAAGGAGACATTTCTAGTGAATTGAAGTAAAGAAACAGATGTGAAAGCTTGGCATGCTGGTCCTGGTGTTACAAAGTATCTGAGAAAATCCTTCCCAACCATCACATTCGCCTTTAGCATCAGACCCAGAGGGGGGGGAAATGCTTCTTGATTCACTGAAACGCTGAGTAACATTTATTGCTGAAAAGAACTTTGGAAGGCAGGGATAAGATTCTCCATTACAATGTTACATACTTTTTTTTTTTTAACGTTTTATTTATTTCTAAGAGAGAGAGAGAGAGAGAGAGAGAGACAGCGTGAGCAGGGGAGGGTCAGAGAGAGAGGAGTCACAGACTGAAACAGGCTCCAGGCTCTGAGCTGGCAGTCAGCACAGAGCCCGATGCGGGGCTCGAACCCACGAACCGCGAGATCATGACCTAAGCGAAAGTCGGACGCTTAACCGACTAAGCCACCCAGGCGCCCCTGTTACATACTTTTAAATAATTCTTAAACTAATTGAAAAGAGGGTTCCAAGTCCCAAAGGCATTGAGTTTCCTGTTATGGTAAACACTCAACCTTTGCCGTTGGGGGAAGAAGGGTGTGTGTACAAGGACTGGAGCACAAATACTCTGCATTTCCCACCAATGTCACATCTAGTCTCAGTTGAAATTTCTGCATATTAGCTCCCAAGTTAGCGACTAGCAGTTAGAACATTCTGGTAGAGGAGAAAACACACGTAAATAGAGTACATTTGTGTCAAATGTTTTATTTACATTCTCCTTTATAATCCTCACAGGTATTCTCCAAGGTGGGTTGTTCTCTCGCCTCACAGAAGGAAAAACCGACCTTGTCTTACACGGATTCAAAGAAATGGAGCTCGTGTTTGAACCTAGGTTTGACTGGGCCCAGAGAAGAGTCCGTTTCTAGTTACCTCCCCGGGAGATCAGTATCTTGGGACCCATCGCCTTTCCCTCTTCTTTGAAGCTGGGACACCGTGAAGGGATCATACAGGTAGCACCCCCGATATTCTAGTCTCAGTCTCAGGTGTGGGTCTGTATGTTAGCTACCCTGGAAACCAGAGACTGGATTGGAGAGATGATCTCTCATTGCCTGAGCCAGTACTGACAGTAAGATTTGTGAAGAGTATAAAGGTGGTGATATTGCCACACTAAAGAAAACTTTTGAAAATTAATATTTGTCACATGAGTTATTTTGGTCTGTTATGTCTCTTCCATGATGATGCTCTGGAATAGTTCATGCTGCCATTTTTACCATCCCCCACCCACGCTTCAGTAACTGTCTAGGTAAGTTATTGGTAGGGCTTAAGGTGGCATTGAGTTCTTCCAGGATGTTCACTTAATAAAGGAGATGCGCTTTGGGGCACCTGACTAGCTCAGCCAGTTGAGTGTCTGGCTCTTGAATTTTGGCTCAGGTCGTGATCCCAGGGCATCGAGCCCCACATCAGGCTCCATGCTGACAGTGTGGTGCCTGCTTGAGATTCTCTCTCTCTCTTTCTCTCTCACTCGCTTTCTCTCCCCCTTTGCCTCTCCTCCACTGTGCTTTCTCTCTTTCTAAAATAAAATTTAAACAAAAAGTAAAGTAGACATGTTTTAAGAAGTTAGGTATTTGGAAAAGACACACATCATATCCTGAGTACACATATGAGTCCTAGTTGTTTACTTAAGACTCAGGGCATAGCTCTCTGTGTTTGTGGAAACCTGGCCAGGGAAGCGATGAGCTTTCTTGAGAAGAAGCTTGTCTGACCACCAGAAATCAATAGGTCGAGAGAAGACTCCGTAGGCCTTGAATTAAAATGAGGTCTTTCCTTTTAGAATGAGCGCCCCTCTCCTTTCTCAAGACATCTTGGCTAAGACCGTGCTCTAATCCTGCTTATTCTTATCGCATCACTGAGTAGCTCATGTGGGGGCTGGTTTCCTCTTGCACTTTGCTCACCTGGGGAATGGACGTCCCAAAGGTGAAAATGCCTAGAGCAAAAGACAAGATTTTCTTTCCATTTGTCAAAAATGTCCATGGACCACAGGCAGTGGTACCCCTCACCGTGCATTATGGACTCTAAAAGGGCAGAATTGAGGATGGGGCTACGGTCTCACAGTCATGGAAGATGTGTGCCTTGAGGTATGAGAATTATCAAAAGTCTGCTTGTTTCTCTGTTTAGTTTCTTTTAGTTTTGTTTTGCTGATCTCCGAATCTACCCATTGGAAAAGCTGTTCACGTTTCTCCAGCAAGTTATAACTTAATCTAACATGCTAACATGTTTATATTCTCAAACGTTCTCACAGGTTGGGGAAAACTCTTTTACAATATGAATCTTCTTATGGTAAATACATCAGATAGCGGAGGCTCAAAGAGAAATGCATCTTTGCACTCTGCAGTTTTGATGGGAAGTGGTGTTTTCCCTTTCAGCACCTGTCACAGCATTATTGTCTTGCAAGTGACATAATGGTATGGGATCGTACCACATGTACTGTCAAGATAGGATGTGATGAAATAACGGAAAGCCGGTCCCCTGCCGCAAGTAAGGGTCACAGCTTAGCTGCAGCCGGAGAGAGCAACTGCCAATTTGCAACCTCTTTTCTGGGCTGAAGATGTTTAACAAGTAAGACCAGGCATGGGTCACAGGGCTGAGCTCTCAGGCTGCGAACGTGCTTTTCCTCACATGCCTTATAGCGGGGCGCAACTGTAAGAGAAGAAAACGTTCACAGAAGGAAGATAAATTCAAAGCCAAATGCCACCCTAAAACGGACGTTGAGCCTTTATGAGCACAGATATCAGCATTGCTTAACTATGCATAAGAAAAGAGAAACGTGGTGTAATTGTCACAGCCACGCAGCCTTTTCCCTTGGAGAGACTGGGCTGGTGGGGAATTCACTCAGCAAACGCCTGACGGCCGCGGTGGCGCAGGGGCCGGGCCTGCCGCTGGGAATACGAACGCGTAGGGGGGCGTCTTCCCTCGAGGAGGAGCGGCTGGTGGGCGCGCTGATGGGGGTGAGGGAGGCCGACCGCATGGACACCCGCGGCCCAGCCAGGCCACCCGGAGAGCCCGCGTCTGGGCGGTAAGGGTTTGCAGGAACGGCCTAGGGGAACACGAGGGGCCTGGGGCGGAGGAAGCAACCGGAGAAGTCGTGGAGGCAGCACCGGGGGCTGGAGAACCGAAGACCAGCCTTGCGGACGGCCGTGAGGACGAGGCCGCCCGGAGGGCTGCCTGGGGTACCCGGCTGGAGCCTGAACGCGCTTCCGAGGACCGTGGGGCGCCGGAAGTGAATCCGCCACTGCTCTGAAGATCAGTACCGTTATCTTTAAGATGCATTCTCGGCGACTGTACTTTCAAGATAGTCTTCGTTTGAAACATCTGTTTTAGGGGCGCCTGGGCGGCTCAGTGGGTTCAGCGACCGACTTCGGCTCAGGTCACGGTCCCACAGTCTGTGGGTTCGAGCCCCGCGTCGGGCTCTGTGCTGACAGCTTGGAGCCTGGAGCTGCTTCGGATTCTGTGTCTCCCTCCCTCTCTCTCTGCCCCTCCCCTGCTTGCACACGGTCCCTCTCTCTTTCTCAGAAATACATAAAATTTTTAAAAATATATAAACCATATATTTTAATGGTTTATAAATTTATGGTTTTATAAATTTATAAATTTTTATAAATTTTAATGGTTTATAAATCCCAACAAAAACAAGACAGTGGATAATCTGCAGAATGGAAGTCAGTGTGACGTATGGGCAGGTCCGCAATCTAAATTATTGGATGAGGATGGTTTGGGGCCATGTGCAAGGGGGCGGCTACCAGAACAATGACAGCGAGGGACACCGTATTCCAGCAGAGTGGGGAGAAGGAGGGGGGGGGACTTTCCAGGATGAAGACTGGTATAAGCAAACCAAGAGGTCTGTGGATCAGGTAAAAAGATGTCTATGGAACATTTTTTGGAGATGAGCTTGTTTGAACCCATATCTTTTTGAGAGAGACATCGGATCTATCCTCACAGGCGTGTCTGCCACTTTTTTAAAACATAATTGAGCGCCATAGAAGTACATAAATTGTTTCCAAGGTGCATCCATACGCGCCATAATGAGCACTGAACTTGAAGGGGAAAGATCCACTTTTAGATGAAGGATGTTGGAGTGTACACAGTGAAGTTTGATTTGACGAGCTTTGTACACGGAACACAGCTGGCTGCATATGCATCAGACGTTTTCCCAATAGGTTCTGCCTCTTTAAAACCCTAATGCTTTTCTTTCTTTCTGGAACAAGTTTTAACTGTGCAAATAACCCTTAATCCATAGCCAAAGGGTCGTTCCCTCCCAGTATGGATTTCATGCAGAATTCTCTACCGCAGGCGAGTATTTTGTGTGTCTGCAGCACAACCAGGGCTCCACCGCCTCAGCTCTCTACCTCGCAGACGCCTAGAGCAGAGCCACGGAGAGGGGCTGGGGCCCGCAGGGGACAGAGTCTGAAGGTGTCATCTTTACTCACAAGCAACTGTGTGTGGGTGACCCCTTCCTGCTGCTGATTGAGCTCCCTGGGATGTTGTATTTTATCCCATGTTATTGCTTGATCATTTAAAAAAAAATGTTGGATGCTAGTGACTGATGGCTAAATTCTCTTCCTCCTGACACCATCTACTAATTTTAATGAGGTTCACGTCTAGTGTTGGTCTCGTGTGTAAAACAAAATGAAAACAAATAGAACGTTTTTCTGATCAAGTGTCAGATGTTTTATCTAAAATATAGAGCTTTTCACACTAGAATGTTAGAAGGCACGGTAAATGTACCTTATTTTTGTCACCTTTATTGAAACATGTTTGGCATGTGACATTGTGTGAGTTTTCTGTACACGATGCCATGATTTTAGAGACGTATGCACTGTGATGTTTATCACTGTGAGGTTAGTTAACACAACCTTCACCTCACTAGCTACTAGTTTGTCACCGTTTTTCTTCTGGAGAGAACCTCAAAGTTCTACACCCAGATTTAAAGGGTACAGTACAATTTAACGACAGTCACCGCAGTGTAGACTCACTAGAACTCACTGTAAACTAGGAGCTGCCACCCACTGACTGAGGTCGCCCTCTTCCTCCAGCCCGTGCGCCTCCGACAGGCACCATTCTTCTCCATTTCCATGAGCCTTGATGTTTCCAGAGTCCACATAGAAGTGAGAATGTACAGCATTTGCCTTTCTCTGTCTGACCTATCTCACTTTGCACGATGACTTCAAGGTCCATCCACGTTGTATCAAATGTTTATTTATTTGTTTTTGAGAGAGAGAGGGATGAGAGAGCAGAGGAGGGGCAGAGAGAGAGGGAGACGCAGAATTCAAAGCAGCCTCCAGGCTCTGTGCTGACAGCAGAGGTCCTGATGTGGGGCTGGATCAAACTTATGAATTGGGAGATTATGACCTGAGCCGAAATCAGACACCCAACCGAATGAGACACCCAGGCACCCCGTGCCCGTGTTGTTTCAGATGGTAGGATTCCCTTCTTTTGATGGCTGAATTAATATTCCATTGTGTGTGTTCACGTGTGTATGCGTGTGTGGGTGTGTACACATTTTCTTTATCAGTGGACACCTGGCCATTTTCAAGTATTGAGTTTTGTGAACATGGGTGATATCTTAGGGAGATATCTCACACAGAAGGGTAGCACCCCCAGCTCTGTGGAGACAAAATTTCCTGTGCTCTGGACACTTCCAGACCTCACCCTACGCATTTTATACAGAAATATTTCTGAGTGAAGGAGAAATGGGAGGTTTTTTTTTTTTAAGACAATGATATTTACAGGAAATACCAAAATGAAGTAACCATAAATTTAGAAACAAGACATTTCAAAAATCAAATGCTACATCAAATAAAGGTTGAAAGACATGAAAAGATAACATAAATCTAAGCTTAGAGTAAAAGGTGAAATCTTTGATTTTGAGACATAAAAACAACAGAAAGTTTGAAGATTCTTTTGTTGGTGTTCGATATGTAAAGAAATGTAAAACCACAAAAAGGGCTTTGCTGTACAGAAACTACTTCACAGAAGACACAATCTCGGAATCACTAGCATGGCACACAGAGCCAGAGGCCGGGTGTTACTCTTTTCTCCTTGCTGACTGAGCAGTGGAGTTCCATTATGTCTGAAGTTATCATTGGCAGTAATAAATTGAAAATTAATCTAAAACATGACTCTGCTTCAATTTGCAATGGCCGCCAGAAGTTCATACATCTGGGAAACGGCCTCATAGATGTCCGGACACCTAGCCTGTTCATCTTGTCCTATATCAAGCCTCAATGACATAATATATAAAGTTGCTGAAGCTGGAAGAAAAAAAAATGATTAACTAAGTTTTACATTCTATCTTCAATTATATAAAAAGAAGAAGAAGAAGAAGAAGAAGAAGAAGCCCAGCATCCTTGGAGATCTTCTTGAATGTTTAATGAAAAGTAAGTTTGTTTTTAGAAGACAGAAAACATTTCACTTTCAAAATGAAAATTCATGATTTAGACAGATTGAAGTGAAGAAATCATGTCATGAATATTTATTGTAACATTAATGTTTGCAAAAGACTACTCATAAATTAAAAAGTGGTTATAATTCAAAATTCAAGTGGTGGTTATAGTATAAGATATATAGCAAAATATACAATCTGAAATTCACAGAATTTATCGAAGTCATAGAAGCTGAATATTTGTATATAATTGAACTTGCAAAGCTCATTCCTCAATGGTGTCAGATGTAACCCTCACATCCACCCAAACCCATCCCAAAGTCTCCACCTTCTTTTTTGACCTGAAGCTTAAGTTGGAGTCATTGTATCAGAAACTTAGGTTGGAGTCGTGGTATCATTTACTGATCAGGAATCGTTTCACCCTGCACTATTTTCATAGCATTCATAAATTTGTTTCAAAACACACTTGGAAAAAAATAATAAATCAGAAAAAAACCGACATCAATGAAAACCATGCACATACATGGATCAAGTTCTACTCCTCTCCAGCAACTGGCCTCACATGGAGTAAAGAGCCTTTAACCAGAGTGGGAGGGAGAAGGCAAGAAGAGAGTGAATCGTTCAAGAGAAGTGGGAAGGCTTGACACCAAAGAGAAATTTGCCCCAGTTCTTCACTCAGAGTGAGCTGCGCCTGTCCGGGCAAGGGGGGGGGGCGGGGGGTGTACCGTGGGGCCAACCTACTCTGTGAGGGGCTGTGGTTTAATTTCTTCTTGGAGTCATCCTGGTCAACCTTTTCTCAGATGAGGAGGGAAAACGTGAGCAATGATAAGCTGTTGGGTTTGGTACTGAGTTTCAGCCACGAAGCAATGACGCTCAAAAGGAAATAAAGATGGGGTTG
The DNA here is from genome assembly GCA_017311185.1 of Proteles cristata cristata. Taxonomy (NCBI): domain Eukaryota; kingdom Metazoa; phylum Chordata; class Mammalia; order Carnivora; family Hyaenidae; genus Proteles; species Proteles cristata. Next base: position 100,796 of record JAESUZ010002324.1, read on the forward strand.
GCGGCTAAGCTTCACCCTAAAGTTGATTGAGTTACACAAAGTGGAATACTCCTCCCCCCCAAAAAATAACAAATCTGCGTGTGTGATCACATAAAAAGTAGATTATTAGGTTACTACATTTCTTGGCACGATACGCACTTGAGGTAAACTTGAAGGATAACATGTCTACAAAGTGCGCCTCCCATATGCTTCAGGATGGGATGAGTCTCAGAAATTTTACACACCCCTGTAACCACCACAAAGAACAAAACGTTTTACATCACAGCCCCGCATTTTATTCCCGCTCAACACAAGCACTCTCCACTTTCTTGCGATAATCACTGCCCTGACTTCTGATGGGAGACATGATTTTGTCTGTTAGTTTTACAGATTTCTGTCATGTGCTGTGCAGCCTTTTCTCTGTGGCTTCCTTCGCTGGACTTTGGGTTAAAGAGAGGGATCTAGGCTCTGACAGAGCCACACTTGTCCTGGCCACGGAGGAGCATCCCAAGCTTTGGAAGGAATCCTAACATTCGTCCCTTCCACCACTGATGAAGAGCTTGGGCATTTCCAGGTTTTGTTTATTATGGATAACACTGCTTCGAACATTGCATACGGGGCGCCTGGGAGGCTCAGTTGGTTAAACGTCTGACTCCTGGTCAGAACCTACGGTTCATGGGTTCGAGCCATGAGTTGGGCTCTGCAGATCTCAGCATGGAGCTTGCTTGGGATGCTCTCTCTCTCTGTCTCTCTGCCTCTCCCTGCTTGCTCTGTCTCTGTCTTTCTCAAAACAAATAAGTAAACTTAAAAAAAGAAAAGTAAAAAAAAAATCCTTTTAAGAACGTTGCATGAAATAATTTTTGGTGACATTTGAGCACATTTCTGTTGTGCATGCACTTCAGAGCAGAATGATCGAGGAACAGGGGACAGTGAGCTCTGGTAAACTCTGGCAAAGGGCCCCACAGCCCCCTTGTACCTCTTCATTCTCCCAAGGATGCAGCAAGAGGGGTACAGTGGCCACATACTCTCAGCAATACCTGAAATTTTCAGTCATTCTCATGATAGCAATCCCTTGTGTGGCTGTGACTGTGTGTGTGAGTATATGTGCCCACACGAGTGTGCATGTGTGGCATGATATCATTTCGGGTTTACATTTTCATTTCTGTGATAACTAATTGGGTTGAATACCTTTTCACATTCATTGGTCACTTAAACTTCCTCTTCCCATATTTTCCTTGTTGATTCAAAAGATTTAGGATCTCTTCAGACATGCTGTGTATACACACACACACACACACACACACACACACACTCGAGTTTCACCCTGGGTCTTGCCATTGACTTGTCACGCTCTTCAGTATGTACCTTGATAAGTGAAATGAATAAAACCAACAACACCTTTTGTGGGTCATGCTTTTCCACCCTTTTGTAAAATATCTCTGTACCTTAGGTAATAAGAATATTTTACTACTAAAAAATCTAAACCTTTCCTGTTTAGCCTGCACATTTAGATCTACCAGCTTGGCGAATGTAATTTCCATGTGACATGAGATAGGTCACTTGTTCCTTTGAGTTTGCAATGATACCAGTGCTACCTAATGAAACACTGTCTTTCCCCATTGTTTTGGTAGATCACTTTGCTTATGGCAAAATGTGTGTATATTCTACTCTTGGTAGAATAGTGTTCCTATTGGTCTACATTAGGGGTTGTCAAACTTCAGGATGCCTCAGAAATACTTTGGGGGGCTTATCACAACAGTTTCTGACTCAGGAGCTTGGGGGACTGAGGAGGGGTTGCCTAAGAATGCATGGCTAACTTCCTCCTCGGTTCTCACTTTGAGAACCATCTGTACCAAATCACTCTCCCACTGTCTTTAAAGGTACAAATGTTGATATGCAGTGCTATAAATCCCCCAACATGTATTTTCTTCATTAAGATCACCTTGCTATTCTTAGCCCTAATAATTTTCATATAAATTTTAAATCACATTGTCAATATCTGCAAAAGGCATCTTGCTGTGATCATTAATGAGCCACAGGGAGCCAGTGAATAAATTTTACATCAGATCATATCTAATCTTTCAGTCCATTAATATGATATTCTCTCTCACCTCTTTCAATTAAATCTTACAATTTTTCTTACTATGATTTACAGCTTTCTGTGTGGAAGCTTTTTACATATGTTGTTAGATTTATTTCACTTTAATATGAAATTTTTAGTTTTACTTAAAGTTTAGAAACAATTTAAATTTTATATATTTATTTGTTTATTTATTTAAAATATAATAAAACTTTGCTCCTCAGTGATGTACCGAGGAGTATACATCGGGCACAGTATTTCCAAAAGCACGTTCTGCAGAATATCGTTAATGGAATTGTAATAAGTGCTTGAGAAACATGGATCCTATGGGCCATTCGTTTGAAAAATGCTGACTTAAACCAGGTAGTCTGATGTATTTAGTGATGGACTTCCTGAAGTCTTTATAACACAAGAAATCGTAGAACACCTATAAAACCTTACCTTTCCCAAAATTCTTGGTCACATAGCCTCCTTTGTTGAAGGCCATGTGTGAAAGACTAGTATACAAAAGAACGATAATTTGGGAAATAATAGTCTAGCGCCATTTCAAGTCTGGATCTGGCCGTTAGCTTACGATAATTTCTGTTAAATTAAGTGTGAAGTTTTCTACTCCTGCTTTTCTAAGTGTTTGTTAGCTTGTTTGTCTGTAGTAATGAACCAGCATTAAACTTATTCACAAAAGGGTATAAAAAGCTATTGAGTTTTGAGGCTCCTTGGTGTCTCAGTTGTTGACTGTGTGACTCTTGATTTCAGCTCAGGTCATGATCCCGGGGTCGTGGGACCAAGCCCCTGTGTTGGATCCATGCTGAGTGTGAAGCCTGCTTGGAATTCTCGCTCTCCCTGTCTCTCTGCCTCTTCCCTGCTTGTGTGCTCTCTTCTCTCAAAATAAACTTTTAAAAAATGTAGTTTCATTTTCATGTTTTCTGTTCCTGTTATATTGAAAAGAATAGATTTTTGTGCATTGACCTTTTATCTACTGAAATTTTGAAATCATGCATGAAGACTAAGAGTTTAATTGTAGATTCTTTAGAATTTTTACATATAAGTTCATGAATTTGCAAATGGTGGCATTTTTTCCCTTCTTTTTGTGTCTCATTTTTGTCTTATTTGAACAGCTTCGACATTTCAGTCTAGTATTCAGTAGAAGTGGTGAGAACAAGTACCCGTTTAATCCACCTTTCATTCCTGATCTCAGGGGAAGGTGTCAGCAATACGTCATTAGGTAAAATATAACTGGTAGGTTTTGTTATATTAAGGATATGCCCCTCGTCTCTGGCTTGCTATATCTTGTTCATGAATAGATATTGAATACTACCAAATGCTTTTCTATATCCATTTAGAAAATGATGTGACTTTTCACTTTTTTGCTATGTTAATGTAGCATATTACGTTGACTTTTTTTTAAAAGAGTTTTAAGTTTTCTAGAGAAGTCTGAGATATATAGCCAAACTGAGTTGAAGGTACAGAGATTTCCCAAACTCCCCTCACGCAAACCGAGCCTGCCCTGTAACGAACATCTCCCGATAGATCTCTTGTTTGTCACAACAGATGAACTCCCACGGATGCATCACCTTCACCCAGAGTCCTTGGCTCACATTAGGGTTCACTCTCCGGCTCGTACACTCTGTGGGTTTGGACAAATTTATGACATGTATCCACTGTGAAAGTATCACATAGAATTGTCTCACTGCTCCACACATCCTCTGTGCAGCACCTATTTTTCTTCCTTCCCCTTGATCTCTGCCAACCACTGATCCTTCTACTGTCTCCATAGTTTTGTCTTTTCCAGAATGCCATGGAGTTGAAATCCTACTATTGAGCTTTTACAGAGTGGCTTCTTTCATTGATTAATTTGCATTTAATTTTCTTCCATGTCATTGCTTGATAACTCATTTTATTTTTTTTAACTTTTTAAATGTTTTTATTTATTTCTGAGAGAGAGAGAGACAGTGTGGCAGGGCAGGGTCAGAGAGAGAGGGAGACACAGAATCTGAGGCAGGGTTCAGGCTATGAGCTTTCTGTCAGCACAGAACCCGACGTGGGGCTCAAATCCATTAACCACGAGATCATGACCAGAGCTGAAATCGGATGCTTAACCAGCATCCACCAAAGCACCCCAGTTTTGTTTTTTTTTTAAAGGCACAGCATACTATGAGTAATTTCAAAACAAAATTGTATTAAGCAGTAAGTTTAATTGTATTTATTTTATTTAGATTTACAATTAAACATCGAATCAACTGAACCATAGGAATGGTCATATTGGACATTATCTGAGTTTGGAGCTTTTCAGCATCGTGCTGTAAAATGGGACATTTATAAATGTTTAATGAAAAATGCTAAACGTTTTAAATTCACGAATATGACAAAACCCCACTCTGTCTCGGTGGATTCCATTTTAATAGTAAAATGAGAAGGAAGCAGGCCTGCTGTTGCACGTGATATAGAAGATGTGATGCGTGGTGTGTGCTGTGTAAGGTAGCTCCAGCCTCCATGGGGGCACTCACTCGTACACCGGATTCTTCTACAATAGGTGACACAGTCACAGATAAATGCTGAGCATCGCGCGAGTGATAACACTGTACCAACAGTCTGCAGTAGATTGGTTTGGAAGGGTCGAAATCTTCGCCCGAGCCTCCTGGCATTCGTTGGGAGCCTGTGACGTCCCTGAGGCCGGTGCCCCAACGCTCAAGCTGACAGATCCCTGCAGGACCCACCGTCACTGGCCCCAAGGGACCCAAGACACAAATACTTGTGTTCTTTATTTTCTGTGGTGGAGTTTAGGAGGGAGATGGAAGCTCATCTTTCATCTGTCTGATTAGGGCCATTTGATGCCAGGAGGAGGGGAGGACGGGGTGGCAGACACTGGCTCCCCTTCAGTCACCGCACACTTTCTTTGAAACAAGATACAGCAGCTCATAGCTGTTGTTCTTCCTCCTTCCTTCACTGCTTTGCTTAACAACAGCAACCAGAGTACTGCGGGTGGTTCTTCCCAATGTAGACAAATACATGCACTTTCTGTGTCCCTGCAGTCTAGTGTTTGTATCACATGTCTCCAGAGCTTCAGCCTAAAGATGCCGCATTAGAAAAAAATCACAATGGCGACTGGCGGAAAGTTGGCTCTCCAACTACTTTCACAATATTCAAGCAACGTTTCGTATTTTTATTATATCTCTTGTCTGAATGCATCATAAGAGTGTTATCTGATTTGGGAACGTAAGGATACATAGGTACAATGGGCGGCTGAGCACTGAAAATTACTAGAAAAGAAAACTTGTTACTTTGGATGCCTGCTTTCACGTGTGTGCCATCTGGGTCAGATGGAGCGGCAAAGTTACATTGTTTTCCCACAGAGTGAGGCTAGTTATTAAAAAATTATCATTATGTCTGGCTAATCAGAGTGACAGAAGTTGGTTTGTACAGGCACAAGATAAAGAATACCAATGATTTGGTGAGACAATTCTTAATACTTAGTAAAAGCATCATACTTGTTTAAATGTAAGGTATTCTGGGGGGGCGCATGGGTGGCTCAGTCGGTTAAGCATCTGACTTCGGCTCAGGTCATGATCTCATGGTTCATGAATTCGAGCCTCATGTCGCACTTTGTGCTGACAGCTGAGCCTGGAGCTCGCTTGGGATTCTGTGTCTCCCTCTCTCTCTGCCTTCTCCCTCGCTCACACTCTGTCTCTCTCTGTCTCTCGAAAATAAATAAACATTAAATTAAAAAAAAATTTTTTTTACTGTTTTTATTTATTTCTGAGAGAGAGACAGTATGAACAGGGGAGGGTCAGAGAGAGAAGGAGATACAGAATCTGAAGCAGCTCCAGGCTCTGAGCTAGCTGCCCACACAGAGCCTGATGCGGGGCTTGAACCCATGAACCCTGAGATCATGACCTGAGCCAAAGTTGGGCGCTTAACTGACTGAGCCACCCACGTGCCCCACATTAAATTTTTTTTTTTTAATGTAAGGTATTCTGGGATGCCATTCACGAAAAGGAAAATGATGGGAAAAGAAATGGGACGTCAGTTTCCACATGAACTCTTGCTGACACCACCACCCAGCTGCTCCCAGCCCCCGCCCCAGTGCACCAGTGCAGCCACGAACACGGCGGTGATGGTGGCTCATGTTAGCAGACCGTCACTGACTGCTTCCGATTTGCTGCATGTGAGCTGAGCCCTGCACACGTGTGAGCTCATTTCGTGTTTGTAACATTGCTTTGAGACTGCAGTTATTATCATTCCCATTTTACAGATGAAGACACTAATAGCTAATGACAAGTCATTGGCATGATGATGTCTTACAGATATGAGGGGCCTGAGATGTACTAAAAACATGGGGTGTTTGACTCAAAGTCTGCGTCTTGTGACCCAACCATACAACCGTCTACAGATGTGCATATGACCTGAGTCACAGTGTCTGACCAGAACACGTCTGACGCACGTGGGAAACTGGGAGGGACACCAGACCAAGAGGCAAAACCTGGGCTATTCCAGAGGAAACGAGATGCACTGTCTCTTCAGGGGACATGTGCAATGGTTCAGAGAAAGGGTTATAACGTGGAAAGCGTGTCCGTCTTTGGGAATTGCTCCCTATTGAGATACCAGAAAACCTTATCATGGTTCTGCAAAACCTAAAAAAATGGGAAGATTTTTAAAAGGCCAGGAGGAAAACTAGACGTTCTCTAACCACAGAATCCAGCACTCGTGCTCTTTGTATCTGCCTGAATCAATTAAAAATGAAAAGTTTGCATTCAAACAAAAACCTGCGCAAGGATATCTACAGCAGTTTTATTCACAATTGCCGAAGCCTGTAGGTAACCAGGATGCCCTTCAGTAGATGATGGATAGATAAACTGTGGTCCATCCGGACAGTCGGGATATTACCCATCACTATAAAGAAGAGCACCTTCAAGTCATGAGAAGACATACGGAAACCTTAAATGCATCTTACTAAGTGAAAGAAGGCTGCCTGAAAAGTCTACACACTGGTTCCAACTTTAGGACATTCTGGAAGAGCCAATGGGAAAAAAATCAGTGGTTGTGGGGTTGGAGGGGAGGAAAAGATGAATAAGTTGTGCATCAAGAGGGTGTCAAGAGAATGTGTATCAAATCACCACACTGCACGCCTTCCACTCGATGTCCTGTATCAATAATATCCCAATAAATCTGGGGAAAGAAGAGTCAAAAGTCCATTGAGTAATATACACATTTAAAAATATCCTTAACCCTTGATACTTAAAAGATTCTCACCCAGAAGAATATGACAGAGAGGAAGCCTTCCAACGGATTGTAGCAAACCAGTAAAGGGGCTGCCATAAACCCCCAGAAAAGTGAAAGACACCTGTGACACATCACTTTTCACACAATGGGCAGTAGTCGCCTCGGTGCTGTGATCTGTAAAGAGGAGACCCAAGGGATAGGAGCCTTCAGGTCACCCAGGCTCTCTGCAGGGGACACATTCCAGACTGCGCAGGGGAGGGGGGGCACGTGGCCATCTGGGCAACGCCAGCTGCCTAAAGTGAGTAGGTAGTGCAGTCTGAGCGGAGACAGCTGCACAGAACAAAAAGAGGTCCAGGAACGTGCACATGGGTCTCAGGGAGTGTTTGCTGCATATGAACGTGAACCCACGCGGACTGAGCCTCCATGAGAGCGAAGTCCAGCCGGGAAGCTGTGCAATGGACAGTTCTGGGAATCCGCGCAGCCCGGGAATCGTTGGAGTTTCCACCGGTCGGAATTCACAATTGCACTTAAATGTTCCAGCATCCGATGGCTCTGGCAGCTTCTGTGCCTTGTGCAGTTCCCTGATGCGCAAGAAAAGATACCGATTCTCAGTTTGCCTGGCTGTTTCTTGTTGCAAGGACATGAGTGGCAACCTCCAAGCTTTTAACACATATGAGCGGAATCTGCAAGTCCTTCAGTGCTTTCTGATCAAAAAGTGCTTTCTGCAAAATATCATTCCCTGAATTTGTGTCCTGCCTCTGTCCTGTTGCCTACTGTGAAATCAGTGGCACAGATCCCTTTTAAAAAGGCCTCTTCGACTATTTTTCTCTGATTGTTCCCTGGATATTTAGTGTGATTCGTCATGTAAGTGTAGGTTTCCAAATCGACGTTATAATGCCAAGAATTAGCCAACTAACGGCTGTTGCTTTTTGTTCTGTTTGTGATGGGGACTTTGATTCTTTCCAAGCTTTGGAGAGAGACTGTGCCAATATTAGGGATAATGATGTGTCAATGGTTGTCACTGCATTTTATTTCCTGATGTATCCAGGTCTCATTCTCTCCGTTAGGGTGATCTGGTTTGCCTTCAGAGCATCATCTCCACCCGGTGCCATGCGATCCTGTTAGAGTAGCCACTGTAGCCGCCCTCCCCCTTGACTTGGAAAGAGATTGGCCCTTCTGCCCCTGACATTGAACTCCAGAATGAAGACCATCAGAGACTAAAACTGTGTGTCCGCAATTTATCCCACTGTTCTGCCCGATGGCACGTTCTTTATGTCCTTCTCTCTGGATTCCTAGAGCTGTTTTGTTTCCTGACCTGTCCAGGGTTTATACGCTTAGTGTTTTCCTGATTGTTTATGTTTCTTGGAGCTATCATTCCAATAAATTACTTTACCCACTTGTTAGCTCATAGCCTATTCTGGTGTTTAATACTCTGTGTAAGGCCTGGTCCCTGCCATCTAACAGTTGTGGGTATCCATCTATGACCGCTAAGCGACCTTGGTCTCGGGGATCCCATGAGGGACTTCATGGTCTTCACTCCTTCAGATGGTTATCTACTCGCCTGTATTGTTCTCTTGTCATGAATAGAAGAAGAAAAAAACACCTCCTCAATTCTAGAGTTCATTTCCAGTGGCTTCATGAACACTTACAGGGACCTTTCCCCCCGATTTTGCTCTCCAAACTATGTAGGTGACACTGAAAAGCTACTACCACACACCTCACCCACTCACTCGGTCCTTGACTCCTGTTGAACCCTTGTTATACCGTATTTTGGTTAAGCCACTGGATTCCCTTAATATCAGTTTGCGGAACTGTTTTGTCCATTTCATTCCCAAATCCGCACCCCTCCCACCCCCCACCCCCACCGCCTGCTTGTCCCTCACACGCAATCACCCCCACAAACACACACAATATTGAAGGCTGAGAAGAGTCACCGCACGAGCGCCACTTGCACGCTGTTGGACTGGCTCAGGGGAGTCCTCCTGGTCTGTGCTTAACCCCTCCTCTGAAGTTTACAATTTTACAATGTCAATAATTAATTTACTTTGATTGCCACCACAGGAGGCTTTGCATCTTGGCTCACCCTTCTTTTGTATAATTTGGATGAAGAACCCCAGATAGAGTTACTGTGAGACTGATATCGGACACGGAATTTGATAACCTCCCACAAATGCTCTGTGGTCAGCACTGCAGGTTAGTTAGTCCCCTGCCTGTGTGGGACCCTGGGCCATCAGAAACCTGAATACATGGCCCATGCACGCCTTTACCTGAACTGGAATTAGTTATTTCCTCTGTCAAAATAAAAATCTTTCTTGTCTTATGGAAAAACAACAGTAGTTATCCTAACGTTAAAAATACTTTGAAAAATGACAAGTTGGATGATACTTAAAGAATATAGTTGTCATGCCATTAATGAAACATAACCAAAAACTAATGTTTTAAGGTACAACATAACAAGGCATTCTCTAGGAAGTGTGAATCAATTACTTAGCCAAAAGTTAAATGAGCTGCTACTATAAACCAGCCATGGTGACAGGCTCAGGGCATAGAAGAGAAAGAAAATAATCTTCTGCCCTTAAGACATTCACAGTCTCCCAGTGTAGGTGAAGAATTCTCCAAAGACAGAAAACTCACATAGTGAATAATATTCAAGCTTCAAAGGAAAACACACAATGAAATTTCACATTGTCAACGTAACTCTTTAAAAATACCCATCAAAAATATGAGCTTTGAAAACAAAAGCATTTCCAGAAACAGTAACTATTCCTTAAAACAGTGAAATGGCATGGTGAGTCTAGATACTCATTAAAATGTAGCATTGAAAGAAAACATCTTCTGTTTATATACACGCACCTCATGGTGTAAATATCCTACTTGATACTTAATTGCATTAGGTCATTCCGATATGGTAAGTAGAAGAGAGTTGGGTTTTTCCCTTCAAATTTAGCTGAATTTCTTTTGTTTTTGTAAGTTCTAAGAATCTAAATCTAAGTTGGTATTGAGTTTGGGACACCATGCTTTCAATAAATCATAATAGTAAAAACAATTGATCGCACAGAGATTGATTTTGTGGGCAGCTACCATTTTTCTCTCAGACATGTTATTTTGAGTGCCAATACATTTTACCGTTCATGAATATATGGTAGTTTTAAACTCCATGAGTCAAAATGGATTTTTATCAACCTTTTCAATATCATTTCTGTCACAAATAAATTTTTTGAACAACATCAAAGTACAAAACCCTTTGAACAGATAAGGTTAAAGCAAAAATGACTTATCCTAATTGCAGTATGTAAAAGGCTCCCATATCTGTCTGCACCAACAACTGCAGAGTATAAAGTATTTTCTCACTTTTATAAATGGATTATATTTAGGGAAAATTAATATTCTGGAAATGTATGAATTGTAAATACACTTTGCAAAGGGTCTTAATTAAATGATCTATTCATCTCATATAATTTTTAACCTTGTTCTTCTTTATATTTCTTTAGAGGTTCAATTTCTGCAAAAAAAAAAAAAAAAGTACTCCATTGATGTCTATTGCCAGTCTCTTATTTCATTATTCCATTTTAAGAGAGAGAGAGAGAGAAGGAGACCACATATGAGTAGTAGGGGAGGGGCAGAAAGAGAGGGAAAGAGAGAGAAAGAGAGAGAGAGAGAGAGAGATTGAGAGAACCCCAAGCAGTCTCCACGCTGTCAGTGCAGAGCCTGGTACAGGGCTAGATCCCACAAACCATGAGATTGTGAACCAAGCTGAAACCAGGAGTTGGGCACTTAACTGACTGAGCCACCCAAGCACCCCTCATTATTATTCTAAATTAAGAGAATTCTGTGAATATACTATGTATGTGATCAGAAGTTACTTGAGGGTTTATTTAGAACATTGATTTCAGAAAGAACTAGCATATGAAATGGAGAAAGCCCTACACATTTAGAGTGGTATTTAGGCCCATCCACTCCAGAATCCACCGTGGATTCACACTCCAGCAGTGAATGTTGGGCCAAGTAAGTAAGACTTCTAAGCCTCACCTTCTTCATTTGTAGAATGGGCAAGTAGATAGTAAACTGGTTTATATCATTTTGAAGGTCAAAGGGGGTAATAGAAGTAAGAAATGGAAATATACCTGCTATATGAAACTCAGTTATTATTGACCCAAGATGGTCCTCACTCTATTTCATTTTGTTGCCGGTAGCTTGTACTTGTCCACAAAGAGTCACCTCCTGGGGACTCTTAGGGGCTCAGTTGGTTGAGCATCCAGCTCTACATTTGGGCTCAGGTCATGGTCCCAGCATCATGGGACTGAGCCCCACGATGGGCTCTGTGTTGAACATGAAGCCTGCTTAAGATTGTTTCTCTTGTTCCCTCTATCCCTTTCCCCACTCACTCTCTCTCTCTCTCTCTCTCTCTCTAAAATAAATTTTTTTTTAAAAAAGGACACTTGTTAGGAATCAAATAAAGGTCATTTATAATATTGAAAATTAAGTGAGAATATATGTGTAATGCCACCTTTCCAAAATAATAATGGTGCCTGGCTGCAGAATTGTGAACTTTATTTTCTAGGCCGTGATCTCGAGAAACATCTTTACAAGGGACACAGAATTCTCTAACCTGCCCCCATATGCCTTAAATATATGGTGTCTTCCAGGCCAATGCACACTCAGTCTCTGAAAAATTCTAGTGGAACATGTGACCTATATCACAATTCAGAGATCAAAATTCATGGAACAGTATAAGAAATCCCTCTGGCTTTGCCAATGATTAAATTAAAGTTAGCAAGCCATTTTGTGAAATGTCTTTATAAACAAGCAAAATAGTTGTTTAGGTTTATTTCTTTACGTTGAGAGGGAGAGAGTAGGCAGGGGAGAGGCAAAGGGAAAGCATGAAGCCACATGTGGGACTTGAATTCCCAACTGTGAGATCATGACTTGAGCCGAGATCAAGAGTTGAACACTTGACCGACTGAGCCACCCAGGAGCCCCAATAAAGAACAAAAAGAAGGAGTTCCAACCATGGTCAAATCGATGGTCTGTCTGGTTTAAATTTTCTTATTGAGAAAAGGTATATGTATATATCTATACAGCTCTGTGTTTTATCTTCATTTTTTTTTTTGTAGGACAACAAACATTCTGTTGTTTTCAGCAGCCTCTTCAAGAAACATCTCTGTTTTTCCATCACTTAGCCCCTGTCTCCCCCATCACCCCAGGGTCACGAATCAGAAAGGAATACGAAATATTATCCAATATTTCTCTGGCAGCTACCCTCCCCATTAAAAGGTCCTTCCAATGCCTTGCCCTTCAGATTTGACAATACAAGTATGTGCCTTTACGATCTCTCTCATCCCCCACTGGATTGAAGAAGTTGATCAAATGCAGTTTGAAAATCCCTGTAGAGACGGTGAACCCACACCACTGTCCTTCTGCACCGTGTTGCCCCTCCTATCTGCTTTCGCCTCCCTCAACCTGGCCGCCCATCCCCCAGCCCTCCAACCTGCCACGCTTTGCTTCTGGAACCCTCTCATGGCCCCTTTCCCATTATCCTCACGTGGAACGCGGGAGCCCTCTGTTCACCATCCTTAATGTGAGTCTGTCTTCCCTCCCCTCCCCCAGTCTTCTTCTCTTTTTTCTTTCTATTTTTAAACATACCTTGCTTATGTTACTTGTCCACTGATATGGTTACATCATTCCCAGACTCTTCCCATCTTAGGTTACTGACAGCTTTACAGAACACCTCAACTTTCTCAAGCTATCATGAGTCAAGGACTAAGAGGTTGAATGAAAGAGAAAAAAAAGAGAATTTCTTATAATTCTACAGGCAGCCAGGATCCTTTAGCAGTACAGATTTTGAAACTAAGTCCGTCTAAACACACTGTGCCTTCAGAGGCAAATACAGAAAACAATGGGATGAATTTCAGACCTTGAGTCTCATCACAGATTCTTGGGTCACAGCCCAGTGCTCAATGTGGGTCCACGTTTTCTTATGCTCTACAGCTCAGTTACTACTGAGCACTTGAGAAGGATCTGTAACACCCCCACCCCCACTCCCGTGGGAAGACTTTTATGGCAGGAGGGAGAGCAATGGGTTACAGGATGCCTGCACACAGGTGGGATCAAACACGGAGAAGACATGTATGTTGCTTTCTGGTGCACAGGGCAGGATGCGGAGGAAGAAATCTTTTTGCATAAGGTCGGTGTGTTCATGAGACAGGGTTTGGGACAGCCTCCTGAGGCTTCACATGTTCATCAAAAGGCAAGTGAAACTTTGTGCATCAGCAAGGAGTTCAGACAAGTGGCTGTCACCTGACGAAGCTGGGTGTTCAGGGCAAGAAGAAGGGACAAAGACTTCACGCTCCTGAGGACCAGGGACAGATGATAACTTGAACACCTCCCCAGAGACCAGAAGGGATGGAGGTCAAACAAATCTGGGAAGCCTTCTAGTGGAGGAGAAAGATCCCGATATCCCCCCTCTAACAGTATTTTAATGTAGCTAGGAAAGTACATGCCCCTGGGGAGAGGGTGGGCGAGAAGAAACTCTGGAAAGCTGGATGTAAACCGGAGACCAAGAAAGCCTGAAATCACCAGGTTATTGGGAAGCGATGACATAGAACAGTATATGGACAGACCAAATGAGACTTGGGATGGAAATAAATTCATAGAGAACATTAAATTGACATTATGACCATCTTATAAAAATATACCCATGTCTCTCTTTGGAAGACAGTTATTAATGTGTAAGAAGCCGTGTATTCCTTTTGCCACATGGCTCTGTTAAGACATTGCTCTGCTTAATGTGACTATGAAAAGCCAAGTTGGGGAGGCTGAAAACACAGGGTATGTTCCAGTTTCCATCATTCTTATATTCAATGTTTGCTCTGTCTGTCTGTAGCGGGGCTTCTTTATTTCTGCCTTCAAGGCCCCTCTCTCATTTCCTTCAAGGTCGATTGGATGCACACTTGTTGGTGCTTTATGGCCTCTCCTATTGGTCGAAATGTTCCCAGTGGTTTGAAGCTCACACCACCTTTAAATATTTTCAATATTACTCCTGTCTTTTAGCCCAAGTATTTCAAGGTAAGCAACCTTGTCCTAGCGTCACATTAACCCTTGAGTTATATCTCCAGTTGGGGCTACTGGAGATTTGTCCCTACTCAGGCATAGAAACGATGTATGAGTATGACAATACCAAATTAGGCAAAAGCTCTACAATTTCACTGCTGTGGATCTTTCTCACTCTTAAATAGTTTCCATCCAACTGTGCAGAAAAAATAATGTTTAATTCTTTTCCCCTGCAATGCAATCCTCTAAACCATTTAGAAAGCATAACATTAAAACATAACTGATTTGAACCTAAATATAATATTGGCTAACTTTATCTGGCAGTTGCCAGATGGCCCTTTAGCATCTATAGAGAAAAATGCTGATTTTATGGTCTTTGGAAGCCATGAAAGGTTTTGGCTTGTTTAAGAACCAGGGAATTCCATTAAAAAAAAAAGTGTTAGAACGAATACACAAACTCAGCAAAGTTGGAGTACAAAATCAACATGCAAAACTCACTTCCATTTCTATACACTAACAAGAAACAATCCAGAGGGAGAATGAAGAAAACAATCCCATTTACAATAGCTTCAAAAAGAATAAAAATTTAGGAATGAATTTAACCATGGTGGCAGAGGATTTGTGCACTGAAAGCTACAAAAGCATTGCTAAAATAAACGAAAGAAGACACAAATAAATGGAAAGAAATCACCTGTTCATGGATTGGAAGACTTAATGACGCTAAGATGTGAATTCTACCCAAAGCAATTTACAGATTCAATGTAATCTCTAGCAAAATCCCAAATGGCTTTCCCCCGAAGAATAGAACATTCCATCCTAAAATCCATACAGCACTTCAAAGCCTCAGAACAGCCAAACAATCTTGACAAAAAAGTTGGAGGTCTCACACTTTGTGATTTCAAGACATATTATAAAGCTATAGTACTTAAAACAGTGGGGTACTGGCCTCAAAACAGACATATAGACGAATGGAATGCGGATCCCTGGAATAAATCTCACATCCATGACCAAACGATTTTTGACAAATGCTAGGACCATCTAATAGGGCAAGAATAGTCTTTGCACCAATATTGAGGAAACTGGATATCCACATTAAAGGTGGACCTTTACCTTATAACATGCACAAAAATTTACCTCAAAACATAGCAAAGACCTACATGAAGAGCTATCACTCTTAGAAGAAAATATAAAGTAAAAGCTTCAAGACATAGAATGTGGCAATGATTTCTTAGACATGACCTCTAAAGCACAAGAAACAAAAAGAAAAATGTATGAGTTAGTGTGTTCATCAAAATTAAAATCTTATATGCATCAAAGGACAATCTCAACAGAGTTAAAGGCAACCCATGAATAGAACATACTTCCTTTTTTTGTGGGGATGAGCACTGGGTGTTATATGGAAACAAACTTGACAATAAACTATTTACAAAATAAATTAAAAGAATTTTTAAATGTTTTTATTCATTTTTGAGAGACAGAGAGGATACAGAGTATAAGCAGGGGAGAGACAGAGAGAGAGGCAGACACAAAATCTGAAGCAGGCTCCAGGCTCTGAGCTGTAAGCACAGAGCCCAACATGGGGCTTGAACTCGTGAACTTCAGGATCATGACCTGAGCTGAAGTTGGACGCTTAACTGACTGAGCTACTCAGCTGTTCCAGAAGAAAATATTTTCAAACTGTGTATCAGATAAAGGGTTATATCCACCCCTAAACTCAACAAGAGCACAATTTAAAAATGGGCAAAGGACTTGAACAGACATTTCTGCAAACAAGATACACGAATGGCCAATAATCACATGTGAAGATGCTCAACAGAACTGTTCGTTAGGGAATTTCCACACCAAAACCACAATGAGAAAGGGCGCCTGGGGGGCTCAGTCGGTTAAGTGTCTGACTTTGGCTCAGGTCAGGATCTCACGGTTCGTGAGTTTGAGCCCTGCATTGGGCTCTGTGCTAGCAGCCTGGAGCTTGGAGCCTGCTTCAGATTCTGTGTCTCCCTCTCTCTCTCTGACCCTCTGCTGCTTTCTTTCTCTCTCTTTCTCAAAACTAAATAACCATTAAACAATAAATTAAAAACACAGAGAGATACCATGTCATCGCCGTTGGGATGTCTAATATTAAAGCAAGCAAACAACGAAAACATAACACACGTTGGTACAGATGCGGAGAAACCGGAGCCCTGTGGGTGCTGTCGGTGGAAGGTAAAATGGTGTCGCTGCCGTGGAAAACGGGATGTACAGTCCTCAAAATGCGAAACAGAATGATCATAGGATTCAGCAATTCTTTTGAGCACATATCTAAGAGAAGTGAAAGGGCTCAAAGAGATATTTATTTTCCCATGTTCATAGGAGCATTATTCTCAGTGTCCATCAACAGAAGGACAGGTAAACAAAATGCGGTATATACCTACAATAGAGTAACAGTCAGCCTTATAAGCCCACGATGCATGCTACAAAATAGATGAACTTGGGGGACACTGAGCTCAGGGAATAAACCAGTCTTAAAAGGACAGATAGTGTGAGTCCACTTATATGCGGTTTCTAGAAGCGTCAAACAACAGGGACAGAAAGTAGAATAGTGGTTGCCACAGTCTGGGGATTGGGGATCGGGGAGTTTCTCTTTAGTGGGCACAGAGCTTTGGTTGGGGAAGATGAGAAGTTTCTAGAGATAGATGGTGCTGATGATTGCCTAACAATGTGAATGTAATTAATGCTACAGAATTGTATATTTAAAATAATTAAAATGGTAAATTTTATAGTTTGAAAAGTCAGATAAAATTAGTTAATAAATAGTATGTGACAACAAAAAACTGAGATGTTTATTTGAAACCACTAACAATGGATGAAAGAATAACATGTAAGCAGTTTAAAATGTCAAGGTCCTTAGCAAAAAGAAAGTATTACCTTTTCTCTGACTGATATGCTCCAAAGGTTATTTAAGAGTCAGTCTTGAACATCTTGGAATCTTTATTACAAACTCAATTCCAGATTCATTCTTCTAGAATTAACTTTGGAGGCATTGTTTAGAAACTATATTGTGCTTGGCCATTTGTTGTTTATTTTGTAAGAAATATAGCACTTGTCATTTGTTAATGATGTGAAGAGTTTCTGTCTTTCTGATATAAAATATATGGGTTGAGGGGCGCCCAGGTGGCTTAGTCGGTTAAGCGTCCGACTTTCACTCGGGTCATGATCTCGCGGTTCATGGGTTCGAGCCCCGCGTTGGGCTCTGTGCTGACTGCCAGCTCAGAGCCTGGAGCCTGTTTCAGAGTCTGGGACTCTCTCTCTCTGACCCTCCCCTGCTCACACTGTCTCTCTCTCTCTCTGTCTCTCCTAGAAAAAAAAAATATATATATATGGGTTGAAAGCACCCATGTTTTAGGGCTGTTAGATATATGTAGTGTCTCACTTCCTTCTCAAAATTAAATTTAATGGGCATTTTTGTCAATCTAATGTCGCTGGTCACACTTAGTGTTATTGAATCTATTCTAACGGCAGAAAAGATCGTCCATATACTAGTAATAGTGACTCCTTCATTTCTAAGTATATATATATATTGAATTTTACAAATTTAATTCCAATAAAGGCATCAGGATCCCTTTAATTATGATTGTTTACCAAATTCTGAAACTACTATTAGCAGAATGTGAAATTATTTTTAATATAGAAAGTTTGAGTAATATTTCAATCAACTTTAAAAAGGGAAGACAGTGGAGAATAGAAAAAGATAATTTGGAAAGTAATGAATTTAATAAGAGCACAGCTTAGGTATCATGCTATGAAGATGAAATAAAACAGAATTTTAAATCATTAACTAATATGTTATAAAATTGCCAAAGAATGGAAAAGAAACAAGACAAGAGAAAAATGAAAAAGCAATTAGAAAGGAAATGGAGAGATTATGTATAAGAAGTCACTAAATTAATAGTTCACTGAATAGGGACGAGACAATGAAAACTCTTTAATTAGATCATCTTAACTAGGAACAATTCTACAGATACAGAAGTAAATATTATTGAGGCATTAATTAAGGATGGGAGAGAAGATAAAAATAAACACATATTTTAAAAGAGAGCTGTGAGTTCAGGAAGATTCTTTGGAGTCATTGAAATATTTATTTTCATAGAGATTTTTCAGCACAAAGAAATAAATGCTGTTGGCCCCCGGGCAGAAGGAGGCTGGTGGTGGACGGAGACGCGCAGAGCGCGCGGTCCCTCGGCGGCCGGGGGCCAGCGCCCCACGTAGAGGCGGCTGCAGGGCCCGGGGAGGCCGAGGCAAGAGACAGCAGCCCCGGGAAGAGCCCCGGGACCGCGCAGGGGGCCTCCAGGACGCGGAGGGAAGGCTAAAGGTGAGGCGTGGCGGGGAACAGCTGGGGCAGGAGGGGGCATGGGGTGAGGGGACTGGTGACCTCCAGGCAGCGAAACGGGGCCTAGCTGGACAAGCAGTCAAGGGGTCACATAGCAGCGGGTCCGGCAGAATCACAGGGCAGTCAGCTGTGGCCACGCTGCGAGTGGACGGAACGGGTGGGAGCGCGGCAGGCACCGGCGGCCGGCCACCCGAGTTCAAAGCCGGGCGGAGGCCCAGGAACCCTGGAGCCTGCTCATGGGTGAGGGGTCCGGACACAGGGGACAGACGGCGGGGTGTTCGAAGGACTGCCCAGGCACCTGGCCCCTCGGAGTGCAAGGGACGCTGAAGAAACACAGCCTTTCAGAGAGGACGTGAGAGAAACATGGGTTTTAAGGTAGTGATGCTTCATTCGGTGGATATAACGGACTTTTAAGTCAGGAAAGGATCCCTTGTTTTGTTACGTTTTCATCGATAGCAACAGATATTTATTAAAGTCTTTGTAAGCGTGAAGCACCATCTTAAGTATTTTGGAAGTCTTTTCTCATTTATTTTTCTCATAAACATAAGGAGCAGACACTGTTCTTATTTTCAGTTTTTGTTTATGGGCATTAAGACAGGGAGCTTAAATAAAAGATGTATTTTTTAAACACTATGGTAGATCAGTAAAGGGCTATTTTGGCTTTATCAGTGACAGACAGAGAGAGAACCCAAGTGGGGAAGGGACAGAGAGGGGGGAGAGAGGGAGCATGAGCAGGGGAGGCGAAGGAAGAGAGGGAGAGCGAGAGAATCCCAAGCAGAATTCCAAGCCAGACCTGGGGTTCCATCTCACAAACCCCAAGATCAAGACCTGAGCCAAAGTCAGATGCTCAGCTAATCGAGCCACCCAGGTGCCCCTAAAATGTTTTAAATTGAGATTGTTAATGTTTCTAACAGAATTATTTCCAAACATGACTTAGAGCCGGTAACCATGTATGTACGTACACAATTTTACATACAATTTCAAGCAGAAAAGTTTTGATTTAAAAATCAGATCCTACTGGGACCCCTAGGTGGCTCAGTCGGTTAAGGGTCCAACTTCAGCACAGGTCATGATCTCATGATTCTCCCACGGTTCTTGAGTTCAAGCCCCGCGTTGGCCCCTGTGTCGAAAGCTCAGAGCCTGGACTTGCTTCATATTGTTTTTAAAAAATTTTTTAAATTTTTTAATGTTTTTAAATTTATTTCAGAGAGAGAGAGAGAGAGAGAGAGAGTGAGCAGGGGATAGTCAGAGAGAGAGGGAGATACAGAATCTGAAGCAGGCTCCAGGCTCTGAGCTAGCTGTCAGCACAGAGCCTGAGGCAGGGCTCAAACCCATGAACCATGAGATCATGACCTGAGCCGAAGCCGGACGCTTAACTGACTTAGCCACCCAGGCGCCCCACTTGATTCATATTCTGTGACTCCCTCTCTCTCTGTCCCTCTTCTGCTCGTGCTGTCTCTCTCTCTCAAAAATAAATAAGACATAAGAAATTTAAAAATCAAATCCTACCATGAAAAATATTTTATAAATCTACTATATAAAATAAAAGTCAGATGCATAAATATGTTAAATATTATGACTTTTTAAAATAAGGAGCAAAAGCAAGAAAAAGCAAATGAAGGAGAAATATAAATATGTGATAATAGATACTGATGGTTTGGGTAAAAATTAACGTGTGATTGGCAGTGCCCGATGTGGATGACAGCGTGGATAAAGACCTTCATCATCTTCTCGGTGGGAGGTTAAATTGCTACTGGAGAATAGAATTACAATCTTTTTTTTTTAAGTTAAGCTTTCTATTTTGAGATAATTATAGAATCACATAGTTTTAATACATGGATAGTCTACGTGTTCTTTACCCATTTTCCCCACTTGCGAATCTAGAGCGTGATGTCACAATGAGGCTGTGAAGACTGACATGGCCAGGACACAGAACGTTATCACCCTGCCCTGCCTGCACCTTAACCCCTGGCGGCCACTGAAATCTTATCTCCGTTTCCACTATCTTGTCATTATGAACCTTAGTGGGGGTCAGGAGACCTGTGACATATGGGGATTGGCTTTTTTCTTTTTTTTTCTTCAGAGTAATTCTCTGAAGATCCATCCATGTCATGGCATGCCTCAGTTGTTCATGTCTGTAGCTTGCTAAGAAGTATTCCCCATGGAGTTGAAGTACAGAAGTCTATTTAACCATTTGTCGTTAAAAGACAAGCAGGTTGTTTCCAGCTTTTGCCTTTGGGAAAAAAGCTTCTGTGAATATTTGTGCAGAGTTTTGTGTGAGTGTAAGTCTTCATTTTTTTGAGGAAAAAAGACCTTAGGTAGACCCCCTGGGTGATACAGCAATGGCATGATTTGTTTCTAAAAAAACCACCAAACTGGGGTGCTTGGGTGGCTCAGTCAGTTAAGCATCTGACTTCAGCTCAGGTCATGATCTTGTGGTTTGTGGGTTCGAGCCCCGTGTCGGACTCTGTGCTGACATCTTGGAGCCTGGAGCTGCTTCGAATTCTGTGTCTCCCTTTCTTTCTGCCCCTCCCCTGCTCATGTTCTGCTGCTCTTTCAAAAATAAATAAAGGTTTAAAAAATAAAAAATGGCCAAACTATTCTCCAGAGCGGCTCTATCATTTTTGAGAAACGGTGTCTCTGTGAACCAGCTTCTCTGCATACTCAGCATTTGGTGTTACCGCTATTTGTCATTTCGGCCATTGTGAAAGGTGTGTCATGATTGCTTGTGATGGGTTTAATCTGTAGTTCCCTAATGGCTGATGATGTTGGACAGATTTCTGTGTACCTGCTTGCTTCTGTATATTCTTTTTGGTAAAATGTGTCCTCATATCTCTTATTGATTTTCTACTTGGAATTTGTTTTACTGACTTTTGAGCTTCTTCATATATTTAGATACTAATCCTTTCCAAACATGTGGTTTACAGGTATTTCCTCCTGCTCTGTCACATGTCTTTCTAGGTTATCAACAGTCTTTTGAAGAGTAAAAATGTTTAATTTTGAGGAAGTATAATCAACTGATGTTGTCTGTTATAGATTGTGTTTTTTAATCACTTGTAAAATCTCTGCCTCTCCTCTAGATTCCAGGTAGTTTCTTCTATCGCTTGCCCCTATTTTTGGTTATAGATGTTCAGTCAATTGTTCCACATTGTCACTGAGAACACTATCTTTCCTTCATTGAAATGTTTTTACATGTTTGCCGAACAACTTGTACATGCTTGTGTGGGTCTATTTCTGTTCCACTATGTATCTAACCCTCTGAGAACACCACAGCCTCCATTACTGTGCCATATAATAAGTCTTGGAAAAGGGTAAACCAAGGCCTCCATCTCTAGTCTTCTTTTTCAAAATCGCTTTACCTATTATAATTTGATCTGGATAGAGGTTAGCATAATCTTTTTTTTTTTTAATGTTTTTTTATTTATTTCTAGGAGAGAGAGAGACAGCATGAGCAGGGGAGGGTCAGAGAGAGAGGGAGTCACAGACTGAAACAGGCTCCAGGCTCTGAGCTGGCAGTCAGCACAGAGCCCGACGCGGGGCTCGAACCCACGAACTGCGAGATCATGACCTAAGCGAAAGTCGGACGCTTAACCGACTAAGCCACCCAGGCGCCCCAGTGACTGGAATTTTCTATGTAGACGTATTTGCAAATCATGACCATTTGATTACTTCCTTTCTGATATGTGTCCATTTTATTCCCTTGCTTTCTCGAATGAGCTAGAACTTGCAAGACTAAGCAGAAGCTGAGCCATGAGCGTGAACACCCTCACCTAATTCCTGCTCTGATGGAAGAAGCATTTAGCGTTTCACATTTAAGTATACAGTTAGCTGTCGGTTTTAAAAAGGCTGTTTTTCAGATTGAGGAAATATCCCTCTTTTCTTACTTTTGTTCTGAGTATTTTTTATCTAAATGAGTGTTCAAGTCATCAATTGCTTTTTTCTACACTACTTGATATGATTAAGTGAACTTTCTCCTTTAACCTATTAATTTAGCACATTACACTGAATGTTTTAAATATATATTCAGCTTTGCTTGTCTGGAGTAAATCACATTTATGAAAATGTGTCTGGAGTAAATCACAATATATAAAAATTCTTTTTATATGTTACTGAAGTTTAATTGTTAATATTTTGTTTACATTTAAAATAGTTTTGCATGGATATTCATGAAGAATATTAGTCTGTAATTTTACTTTCTTTAAACTGTGTCCAGTTTGGGTATCAAGGTAATATTAGCTTCATTAAATGAAATGGAATGTATTCCCACCTTTTCTATTATACGGAAGAGACTGTGTAGAATTAGTGTTAATTTTTCTGTAAATGTTTGGTAGTATTTTCCATTGAAATCATCTGGGCCTGAAGATTTCCTTTATTGCCATTGTTAGATTACAAATGCATTTTAAAAAGATTTATAAGGTTATTTATAATATCTATTTCGCATGAAATGTGTTTGGGTGATTTGTGTTTTTCAAGGAAGTGGACCACTTCATCTAAGTTGGCAAATTCATTAGTGTAGGGTTGATCATAGAACATATTCTATTGTTATCCTTTTGAATTCCTTATAGCAGTAAATTGTTTCTTCTTTTTTTCCTTGTATGTCTTACTATAAGTCTGTTCCATTTCTTGATGTTTTCAAGAGCCAACTATTTGATTTTCCTCTAGTGTTTTTGTTTTAGAAATTTCATTGACTTCCATTTTTATCTTTGTGATTTATCTTTTATGACTGCTCTGAGTACAGTTTGGTCTTTTTCTCATTTTTTACATAAGCATATAGTGCCACATTTAATGCCATAAAATTTCCTCTTACCACTTCCTTGTGTGTGTTCCACAAGTTTTAATATGTTGCATTTTAAATTTTCATTGAATCCAATGTATATTTAAATTTACCTCTAGATCTTCTTTGACCCATGGATGATTTAGACTCTGATCAGAAATCTATTGTCAGTTGAATGGATTTTCACCTACAGGAAAGACATGATTTTTCTGTGATTGCTTTCAAGATTTTAAATTTTTCTTTAGTTTTCAGAAATTGAGTCATGATGTCTTGGCATGGATTTATCCTGCTTGGGGCGTGCACAGCTCTTGAGTCTGTACACTTATCTACCTTGTCAAAATTGAGGAGTTTTCGGCCATTATTTTAAAGCCCATCTTCTATTTCCTGTCCTTCCAGAACTACAGTGACATAAATATTAGATCTTTTTTTATAGTCTCACATAGTCATGAGGCTCTGTTCTATTAGCTTGGGGTTCTTTGTTTGTTTGTTCCTTTTTTGTTTTGTTTTGTTTTGTTTTGTTTTGTTTTGGATTTTTTGAAGTCTGTTTTCTCTCTGTTGTTCAAATTAGGTGGTTTCTATTTTTCTATGTTCCTGTTCACCAATTCTTTCCTCTGTCCCTTCAGTTCTGATGTGGAGCTCATCCACCAAGCTTTTTCCTTTGATTACTCTATTTTCCACCTCTACATTTTCCAGTTGGTTCATTTTCACATTTCTTTGCTGAGACTTTCTGTTTCTTTGCTGCAGTTTTCTATTTTTCTTTATTTCAAGTGTTTATATAATAGCATTGTTTCACGATTGCTTTGAAATCTTTGTTAGGGAGTTCTAACATCTCTCTCACCGTGGTGGTTCATCTATTAATTATCTTTTCTAATTATTCAGGTTAAGGTTTTTCTGCATTTTAGTATAAAGATGTCTAGTTGCATCTTGGACCTTGAAAAATTTTGTGAGGAAGCTCTGGGCCCTATGAGGATCTTCTGTTTCAGTGGGTTTCCCTGACACTGCTCTGCAGGGGAATCGAGGACACCACTTCATCTCTGGCCGGGGAGACGGGACACTTGATACTCCACCTGGCTCCTCCAGTGACAGCCAGCAAGTGTGCCTCATTGCTGCTGGGTGTGCTTGGGGTTTTCAGCCACCCAGGTGCTCCCCTCTGACACGGACGCTGCAGGGCAGGTGTTGCTGCTGGCATTGATGAAAATACTGAGTCCCCATGGAGCCATTTCAGTGAGAAGGGTGTGGCTTCTTGTCACCGCCGGGAGGGCTGCAAGGCCATCTGCTCTCC
The DNA here is from genome assembly GCA_017311185.1 of Proteles cristata cristata. NCBI lineage: Eukaryota > Metazoa > Chordata > Mammalia > Carnivora > Hyaenidae > Proteles > Proteles cristata. Next base: position 125,544 of record JAESUZ010002324.1, read on the forward strand.
ACCGACACTGTGGGGCTGGGCGTCCCCCTCAGGCTGCCCAGGATGGAACGCCCCCCTCCCTCTGGCATCTTATGACACTGGTCCAGTGGGAGCGTGGGGCTTCCTAGCAGCAGATTCAACAGCATGCAGTGTGTTCTGCGTGGTCCTCACGGGCGTGGGTGGACCGGGACACAGATTTTTCTCTGTGGTCTTTGGCTGGAGTACGGCCATTGTTGTACAGTTGTCTACTTTTCTAAGATTCCCATGTCATTTGCTTTTGGCTACAGGGCCCAGGCTTTGGTTGAGGGTTTTTGTTTTAAGTTTAGAGAATGTTTATTTACAAACAAAAGCATCCAAACTCTTTGAGGCAATAACTCCATTTCCTGAAACCTAATGTGAGAGAAAAAAATCTGATATATGGACAAAATACTCACAGATATTTTATAATTTTAATAATAGGAAAAGTTAGAAATAAAGAGGCACTGTTAGCAAGAAATTGGCTACATATATATAACAGAATATAAGGCAACTCTGTAAAATAACGTGGCAACTCCTTATTTCTTTACATCAGGCGGAAATAGAGTCAGGATATATTTCTGAGTCCCTACAAGACCGATTTCAAATAGGCTGCGTAGAATGAACTCCTTTATAGAAAACACTGTGAAATGTATGCGTATAAACATGTATAATTTTGCACTTATTTATGTAAGGAGACCTTCCTTAACCCCTTTCTCTATCCCGAAGGTACACGTGAACAGAAGGCACACTTGGCTGCAGAAAGAATACGCACATGTGTTGCTGAGCATGTAGACTGAGATGGCATGCTGAGAACACCCAGAAAACCGCGTGCTTCCCTTGGGCTTCCAGCTCTGCATGGCCATCACGTTACCTTTTGCCCATCAATTTACCCTGATCCTCATATGAAGTCCTACGTTGTTTAAAACAAAGGCATTTCACTCCATTTCCTCCTCTTCACTCTCACAAGTTGACTATGCTTCTGTGTTTACTAGAAAAGGATACTTTCTTAAGTTTTCATTGAAATGAAATCTTCTAGTCTACACACAGTCTTCCCCCTCCTTGTGATCAATGTTGCTACTTTTCTCCCCTTTATTTTTTCCCCACAGGGTCCTGTGCTCTTTCACCTCCTCTGGATTCTTCCGGAAATTGCTCACTTTTCTCATCTTTAGTTTTCCTTTGTCTTTGGGAACCATTCACTTCTACACCTGACCGGGCTGTCTCCAAACATTCATATTCAACAAAAATCCTCAAGAGTGAACCCCATCCCTGTGTGTTCAGCTTCTGTTTTGTCTTGGTGCTTCTCCAATTGCACTTTCATCCCCACCCCCACCACGCAGACATTTACAGCCAGTGACGTGAATCATCTGCAGGCATCGTTCCTTCTGTTGCAAAGGCCGGCTGTTCTTTCCCCTGCTGACCTTCCATCAATATTACGTCAGCATGTGGCCACCTCCAAAGATCTCCTTCCTCATACTCTGCCCAAACTTAGCTTTCTGGAAAACACACCTATGCCTGATTTTCTCCTTCCTGCATATGTTTTTCTTCAGTAAGTTTTCATGGATCCAACACATCTTCTCTGTTTCAACATGAATGATCATTCGTCAGAGCTCTCCTATCTGTCTCCACTCAGTTTCTAGAAGCCGTATCTGGGCCCAGAGAGTCTTTCTTCTAAAATCCAAGATCCTAGACTCTTAATGGATGAAATTATCCACGTGTCCCATTTTTGGGTCCCAGTAAAGCTGACCGTTATGTAGGTGTGAACTCCCGATCATTTCTGACATTGGTGTTGACTAAAGCAAGCAGAATGAAGCACATTTCTTCTCCCCACACTTTTGTTTGAAAGGACGGTGCTTCTCTCTCTATCTCAGTAAATCTACTGGCCATTGGGACAGCCCGTGTGTGCCAGATCCCTGAACAAACCTAGTTGCGATCAGAAGTTAGAATTTTTCATAAAATCCTGAGCCAGATCCCTAAACAAACCCTATCTGCAATCAGAAGTTAGAATTTTTCCATCAGCTCCTGAACTGGAAATCCCGCGTACAGGGTACAGTTTTATTTCAGACAATAACATTTGCTGCAATAAAAATCTACTTATCAGCAAATATACCTTCTCTCTTTTTCATTTCAGATCTTTAATCATTGTGAGTCAAACTGAATTATTCATAATTCTTAAAACAACATAACGTTTGGGCATGTTTGCTATAATTTAAAGTAGCAATGTAGATGGAAAGAAAACACTTCTCTTTATTCTTCATTTTAGCATATAAGTAAGCAATTAATCTCGGTTTCAGTTTATGTGACTGTTTGGTAGTAATGCCTTCCCGTCCATTTACACATTTAACTCAACATGCATTCTGTGATTTTTATTTTTTGTTTTTGTTGTTAGAATCTAGCCCTTGGGCAAAATAAAAGAAGTAATTACTTTTTGTCAAAATGTTGCAAGACTAGAGCTCCAGGGTTATAAGGGAGATTTCATCAAGCCTGTTCGTCTTCCATTCCCACCATTATTTTACTTACCCTGAGAGCCCTTACGAGACAGAGCTCATCATTAATGGAGTCACTATTCTACTTCTAATTTTCACAGGGGGTTTTGGGGATGTGGTGTTATAAATGAGATATATTATTTGAAAGAAATATATAGAAGTTAAAAGCTGTATGAATGGTCTCCTTTGATACATTTCCATTTAAATGGCCAGTTTTATTAAAGTGCAAAGGGACTACGAGATCACTATGCTCATCTGATCATTAGTTACCGCATCTCTTAACACAACTTTTTGAAAACAACTTTTCAGAGAGGGGCTCAAAGTTTACTTGTACTTTTAGATTTACTTGTGAATATATATTACAGAGCATCTGGTTTTCACCGATTTATCATTTATCATCGTTGGAAACTGCTGGATTTCTTACTGCTTGGACATATAGTTTTCTAACAACTTTTTCGGAGAGTAGCTTAGCATGTATTTGTATTGGAGTGAACACTATCTGGCCCCTAAACAAGTGCTTCAGAACTCCAGTGATGCTTTCGTAGTAAGAAGGATGTGACAACAAAGAAGAAAAATGTATTATCACTTTTAATCCTGATCAACTCGGAACCCCACCTTGGTAAAAATCTTGTGTGACCCTAGCAGAAAGAGTGGATTGAAATAGGCTACAGTGTGAAACAAGAAAGGGTATTAAACTATTTTTTTCTTTTTCTATGGGAGTCTCCCTACCTTATTTTGGAATTTATCTATCTTAGGGGAAGAAAACCCACACATTAAAAAATCAATCAATCAATCAATCAGAGTTTGAAGTCCTGGCCTCTGACATAGAGGCTGCTGGACAGATGTCTATCAGTGTGAGTTTGGGGCCATGCACAGGGAGGCAGAGCGGGTGCAGGGCTGCAAGGAAGCCAGGACGCAGTGCAGGCTGACCATGGCCGAGGGGTCAGCGCACACGCCCCTTCGGCGGCGGCCCAGGCTAGGCCAGCTCAGCCGGGTCCTCAGGTCCCCGCTGGCCATTCGGGGCACACGGGAGCTTGAGGCAGGACCACGGTCTGGGGACAGGTGCTTATTTTCACCTGGGGGGATGGCTGAAGGGGCGTCTGCCAGAGAGCACTGCCGATACCTGGGAACAATTCCTTTATCCCTGGGGGTGTGAGTGGCACAGATAGCGGCCTTTGTACCCCTTGAGGAAAGTCCTTCTTGTTCTGACAGAAGCCCCCAGCTCCCCGTGAGATTCCAAGAAGTCTCTTCCTGGGAGGAACGCAGGGGAGTGGGTTTAGGGAGCACACAGCAGCCCCAGCAGTGAGGCCGATTTGGCGGCCAAGCCGGTAGTCCTCATCTCCCACCTACACCATCCATGGTCGGGTCCCCGCTGTCCACCAGCACCTTGTTCTTGACTTGTAAGCCTGACCCAGACTCTCATCCCTCAGAGCTATGAGCTGCGGACACGGAGGCTGCTAAATATTCGTTCACCATCAAATGTTGGACATCAGGTACCAAGACGCGTCCAAGTGTGCCCTCTGCCTCTCTGTGACAGCACCGCCTTATCTTCCTGTGGCCTCATTATGGCTCCTGCTGGAATAGCAGTTCTTTGTGCCCGCGGCTCTATCGGCATAGAATCTGAGGTGAAATTTCTCCATAGGGGTCTCTGCAGGAAGCGTTCTGTCTTTGGGAGTGAAGACCTCCGAATCTACAAAACCCAGAGCCTCAGGGACAGGAGGTGAGACTCCCTAAGTGGGTCACTGGAGGTGCCAATAAGAGAATCTCCCCTCAAAAAATGTGCGTTGTCCCAGACTCTTGGAATCTTCCTGTTGGAGACACAACAGCAAAATATGTACTTCCTGCTGGATGGTGTCACACCCTTATAAAGGGCAGAATCACCTGTGATGTGACCAGGTCCCCCAGTGCTTCCACAGGCCCGCTGTGTCTGCGCCGATTCAGGATTGAACAGTGGATGCTCCGTACTGGACCCACTCCCCACTCTTCTGCTGGAAAACGGGTCCTCATTGAGTTAATGCTAGGATGGTGGAGATGAGTAAACCCCTGTAGGTAAGAAAGGTAAGTGCACCTTCAGAATGTGTGTTCAGGTTGGACCACTGCTCCTTCTAATATAAAAGGGGGTTGATTTCATCTGCTTGTCATCAAGCGGCTGGGTTGTCTCCTAAAGAAATGCTCTCTAGGATTTTCCCCGTTACTGGAAAGCAAGGGACACGATAGTTACAGTAGCCTCGTGACCTCTGCTAGGCGCAGCCCATGCACATCGTGTGGCCATCAGGCTAGCACTGGGGTGGCCAGTGATGAAGGCCACATGTTGTCAACCAAGCAGTTCTGTCCACCTTGTTGTCTAGTGGCTACATTCTGTGGCAGACACCACGCATTGCAAAGGTCTCTGCCCTTGGTGTCCGCCCCCATACGTGTCACCTACACCGAGACTTGCTCGTGTCATTCTCCTTCTAGTCTCCTGATGTGACAGTTAAAGCACTCAACGCTGATCACACACCAACCTCAGGCTACTTCTGTTTCCACATGTGTGGATGGACCGGGTGCACTGCTTAGAGCAATGGCTCTGTGCCACTCTCTCTCTTTTTTTTTTTTTTTAATTTTTTAATGTTTTATTTATTTCTAGGAGAGAGAGAGATAGAGAGACAGCATGAGCAGGGGAGGGTCAGAGAGAGAGAGTCACAGACTCTGAAACAGGCTCCAGGCTCTGAGCTGGCTGTCAGCACAGAGCCCGATGCGGGGCTCGAACCCATGAACCGCGAGATCATGACCTAAGAGAAAGTCGGACGCTTAACCGACTAAGCCACCCAGGCGCCCCATGTGCCACTCTCTCTTAATACCTCCTAGGGGCCGAGCCGCCCCTCATTTCTGAACTGGCAGTCATTTCGGAGTCACATCTGCAGACTGAGCTGACCCATCCAGGAACCCAGCTCAGGCTTCCTCCTCCTCCTGTGCTGGCTTATCATAAGGACCAGCCATCCAGGTGTGTGCTGACAGGTGGGGGTGCCATTAGTGGTGGATGACTTGTGGGTCTGCTTATCTGTGTGTGACACTTGCCAGTGTCCTGTGATTTTGCTTAATCTATCTTTTGAGCCACCCAAGTTGGTGACTCAGTGGTTACATGATAGCCTAGGTCATAGAGAGCGGTTGTGACTTCATGGCCACTTGTTACCCCTGGGAGAGGAGCTCTGTCCCTCCCAGGACCCAGTGGCATGTTGGGAATCGTTTCACAAAAGACATGCAATTTTTCACAGAAGACGGCCTGACCTTGCTCCAGAATCCTGAGAGCGCAGTGGGGCTCACGTCGTTTCTCATCACTAACATCTCTGAAACTAGAACGTGCCAGCTCTGGTGGCCCGGGGGCCCTGTAGCTTTAATCTTAGCCCAGGACTGCAGCAGGTTCCTTCCTGCTCTGAGCCTCCTCAAAGTGACCACCTTCGGAGTCGGCTGCTCTCTGAGCTGAAGCAATATTCTCGAGTGTGCACACTGCTTCCACAACCTGGCCTACGAGACACTGGGTGAGTTGGGAATCTTCAGAAACTGAGGCAGAATCCCTGTTACCATCTTGTGGAAGGATTCCCTCTTCTTTGGAAAATCCAAAAAGACCTTAGTCCTAAGACCTCCGACTGACTGGATGAGGCCCAACCACATAATAGAAGATACTCAGTTTACTGATTCTGTTAATCATACCTAAAGTATACTCTCCTAGCAGCATCTAGACTGGCGTTTGACCAAACAGCTGGCCGTGCTAGCCCTCTCGAGTTGGTGCACAAAGGTAACCATCATAGGCACCGTTGTGCCTTATTCGGACAGGTGTGCAATTTGACACTTTCTCCCTTAAATTTAACGTGTCCCAGTCTTTCCCTACCCACTGGACATCTAAGTATTTTACCTACATGGCGGGACTCTGAATGTGCGTAGACCTGATGTCCACCCTATGGAACATGTCTGTCTCCAGCATGACTAAATGACTTATTAGCATGATGCCACCCATTTAGTGGATTAGTGGGATATCAGCAGAATGTTCTGACAATTCGGGTCTCTCTGGAGGACCTGATGGCCGAGGTGGGATATTTAACCTAGGCTGAGGCAAAGCTCTACATGCACAGTGTTGTTTTATCCACGTGGATATGAGTGTGTTCTGATTTCCACCTCACCAGACAATCGGTACTCGCTCACTCTGGTAAGGGGAGAGGGCATCAGGCACTCGGGCCTGGTGAAGTGTGTAGAAGCCTCTTCTGGTCTTCCGAGGCCCACATGCACTTTGCAGGACACTGGCCAGCAATTGAAATGGGGATATGACACGTACCCCCTTTGAGCCCTTTCCCTTGGTATGAGTGGTTCTTAATCCTCACAGATGGGCTATTGCTGCTGATGTTAAGTCTTGGTCACACAGGGTGGGGGACAGTTTTGAGGCTTCCACTTGGGAATTTGTATACGACAGCCTCTAAGCCACTAGGTAAGGCCCCAAGATGTGAAAGGTGACAGATTCAGACATGCAAACTCTATTCATTTAAGAACTGCGGGCTTGGCCATCGGGCGGGTCTATGGACTGAGTGGGCATGTCATAGACAGACTTTAGTTAGGACTTCATTTGTCACCTCATCACTATGTGCTCCCAACTTAATAAGGAAGCATAAAGATGCCTGAAGTCTCTGAACATGAACGCTGCTACAGGCCTGTGCACTGCGGTTACCCGGAAGAAGTTACTGAGCATAGCATTCCCCTTGCCTAGAGCCAATGACTTTGCCGACACACATTCTATGTTGTGCCTGCGCTGTGTGTGAATTATGAAGATTCACAACATATCCAAGCCTTGGTGTCATCATCAAGGAAGTGAACATATTAGAGTAAGAAAATGGGTAGATTTTTGCTGTGTCTAACTCGAAGTAATCTGATTATCAATCATTGTCCCTTTTCTTGTAGCTAGATTGGTACAAGGCCCAGAGAATGCACTTGACACATATGAGAGAGCTCAAGAATTTAAATCGTTATGGGATACATTTAACTGGGGTGAGCACTTGAAAGACACAAATACTCCCTCAACTAACAACATAACTGCTTTAAATCATCATGGAATGTTGCAAAGTTTAAGATTACAGCATTCAAGTGAGACAAGATCTGTTCTTACTGGGGAAAAAAATTGAAATCTCTGTTCTCTGAATTTCCTGATGATACGAGAAAAGCAATACCTCAGAAATGTAGTTCATCTGCATTAAGTTCTCCAGGAAATTTCTCTGTGACAAAGAACACACCGTGCTGAAGATGTAAACATCCGTGTGTCATTTTCCCCAGAAACCAACAGGTAAAGAAAAGTCTAAACATGTAAATATATTCTTATTGGATAAAGAGTATGCAGTGCGGGTGTGGGGGAGATGGGCGTGTGGAATACCATGTTCCAAAAAAATATGCCTTAATTATATTTACAAAGCCAAATTTAGTTTGTAAAGCCCAGTGAACCTTTTATGTGCTACTTTTGGGGAGTTGAGACTTTGTAGTTTTTAGTACAATACCTCACAACTCGTCTTAAGTCTGCCGTGATTCCAATATGCCATATTTAGTGGCATTTCCACAGTAGGGTCTTGCTTCATTCTAGGACAAGACTTTCTGCTCTGTTTTTTCTCCTGATAGATCCTGCAATAAAACTACTTAAGGACATAAAGTTACAGTTTGGCAATATTTAGGGAAAATGTCTTACATTTAAAAAATTCAAAATAATGTTTCTTTTGCTCAAAATTTAGGAAGTAAATGATCAATAATCCTGCAGTCTTAAAATACCATTGCCTATACTGTGAAACGCAAGCTCTTCTTGGAAACAACGCCTGCCATTTTGTAGGTGGCTCCCAAGTATTTCACTAGACACAAATAAGGAGTGACTGGTTTATCCATTTCCTTAGAATGACTAGCGACTTACAAACAGAAAAATACGGTGCAAATATTTTAGATGTATGGCTCAATACTTTTTTCAAGAATACCAGAGTCCAATGACAACCATTAAGAACATTATAAATTTATCTTTGGGTATAGAGTGAAAAGCAGGCAGCATTGTACAAGGGACTTGAGGTAATATTTTTAAACCTAGGATTTTCTAGTTTTTCTTGAATATGGCTCCCAAAGGGAAATATACATGTCAAAACAAAGCAGGCAGAAGCAAAAGAATTCACACAGAGAGAGATTTAATTGCAGGGGGATTCGACATTGCCTCCAGGCATGTTTGCAATAAGAGTATTAATGGCTAGGTAAGAAACATGGCAAGAAATATTTGATGTTGCTCAAGGAACAATAAAAGACCTGAAACTTGCCTTAATTCAGTGGAAAGGAGGAATAAGGGGCACATTTTTACTTACTTATATAAATCCTTATCCACTGCTATGTAGAGGACAGGATCCCAGAAGGAACAGAGCTCAGGACCTGTGGGACCATGAAACCAGAAAAATGGACACCGTGATCCCAGGGGCCGGACATGGGCTGACGTCCAATATCCGACTGACCTTGACGTTCACTGTTCACATAACGGGACTTTGTCAAGCGGCTGATCTGTGCTGTCATCCTGACGCATGCCCTCTTTGGTTTAGAATTGTATTTTCTAGATCTAAAACTTGAGATATACTTATACATTCATAGAAGAATGCCATTTCCTGCTACATGACTGATCTTCACAGTTTTGGAAATGACTTATATTGTCCCTTTCTTTTTCCTAACCTTCCTCTACCCTTCCTTCCTTCAACCTTCCTTCAAAGAACATGACGTGGTCCAACCTGTGATATTCCACCTGGACTTCTGGTCCATAAGGACTTGGTGGCTGGTGCTGGCGATACAGGCAGAGATGACTTTCAGCTTCGGGCCCCTCGATATGGCCTCAGCTTCCCCATCCACCTCTCCCAAGGCCACCTCCTGTCCCCCAGCAGTTCGTATCTGCTCCTCCTCAGCGTGGACAGACAGAGGCTGGGGTATTATGTAGCTACAGGAAGATTCTGAAGGTCGTCGCCATTCCAGAACTCCCCGTGGGCTTGTTTAAGGTTCTTACTAGGCCTCAATCTCGGCTTGTCTCCTGCTGCTGTCTGTAGAAAACCCGAGGCACGGGAGCTGCGGGGCAGGGTAATGAAATGGGGTGGCCCCCGCGCAGAAGAGGTGGGCCGGCAGCTTGGGTAACAGTAAATCTTTTAGCCAGCATCGATACAGCGTTATTAACTAGTGCCCGTCGTTCACATCACGGTCACTCTGGTGGTGTACATTCTGGGGGTTTGACAAAAGTCTAAGGACGTGTCTCCATCATTGAGTAATTTCAGTGCCCTGAAAATGCTTTGCATTTCATCTATTCATCCTCCCCTCCCCCCGAATCCCTGCCAATTGCTGATACTTTACTGTCTCCATATTTTACATTTTCCGGAATGTCACATAGCTGTGATCGTACACCAGGTAGCCTTTTCCCACTGGCTTCTTTCACTTAGTACTGTGCTTTTAAAGTTCTTGCATGTCTCTTCATGGCCTGAAAGCTCATTTCTTTTTAGCCGTGAATAATATTCCGTACTATAGATGTTTGTTTTTAAGTGCTATAGCACATATGAAAAATGATGTAATTAAAAGGTAATGAAAGATCGTAGCAAATCCCAGAAAATCCAGTCTAGCCAAAACATAACCCATGAGGGGAAAAAAAAATCTCTCTGATTTATTTTAGCGACTAACATAAAAGAATTTCATTTAGGAAAACAGAAACTACAAAAAATTAGAAAATTTAACTACTGAAATGTGAGAACACGAAGCTAAGGAAATAAGATCAAAACAGCACCATTATAGAACTCCTAAATAAATTAGAAAAAAGCATAACAGCATAATAAATACAGATGATGACTGAATTATTAATAAATAGTAAGACTTTGGGGCAAGGGCAGAGAAGGCAGAAGAAAAGCCAAATAAATTAGAGCACGTATAAAAAAAGGTCAAAAGTTGCTTCACAGAGGACAGGAAAATTACTGTTCCTAAAATAAAGTACAAAATAAATAATTCAGTTCGGATACACAAAGATTAAATTAAAGGAAAACCATGTTTATGAAGCTCCCACACAGAATTATTAACTGGAAAACGTCTTGATATTTCAGGAGTAAAGCCACATTCAGAAGTGCAGGCCAGGGGGGCTGAAGGAGGAGGCGTCCCCACACTCCGGGGAGGGAGGAGTCTGAGAATGCTGCTTTCCAAGCTACTACTAGTGGATAGCAACCCCCCAGAAATGCCTTCAAAGCCTCAGGGCTAGCCGTGTGGTCCCACCCCCACCTGCACCCAGGCCCCGGCCCCACCCCAGGCCCCAGCCGACCCCCCACCCCCACCCCCGGCCGCTGGGGCAGGACCTCCAGCCCCGGGTGCCCCCAGGGGCCCCGAGCACCTGCTCTGGACTCCCCACGCCACGTTCACTGTTTTTTCATCGCGGCATTTGGGGTCCCAGTTTATGTGAATCCAAACCAGTCGTCAGGGTATCGGAGCCGTCGGAGAGAAGCCCGGCGGGTGGAGGGAGGCACGTGCCCGTGGGGACAAGCAGAGCTGAGCGCTGAGGGGCCAGGCTTCCCCCGGGGTTCCGGGGGGGCCGAGCAGACCCCGTGTCCCCTGCGCGCCTGAGCAGCGCCTCGGGCAGGCGGCAGGGTCAGGGCCCCGGGGACCGCGGCGGGGGCGGCCCCAGCACCTGGGGGTCACACTCGGGTCACAGCCCGGGACAGGCCTCAAGGCCAGGGCCCCGGGGACCGCGGCGGGGCGGCCCCAGCACCCGGGGTCACACTCGGGTCCCTGCCCGGGACAGGCCTCAAGGCCAGGGCCCCGGGGACCGCGGCGGGGGCGGCCCCAGCACCCGGGGGTCACACTCGGGTCACAGCCCGGGACAGGCCTCAAGGCCAGGGCCCCGGGGACCGCGGCGGGGGCGGCCCCAGCACCCGGGGGTCACACTCGGGTCACAGCCCGGGACAGGCCTCAAGGCCAGGGCCCCGGGGACCGCGGCGGGGGCGGCCCCAGCAGGGGGTTAGGGCCTCGGAGGCCCCGGCCCGGCGCCCCAGGGACTGTGCCCGGGAAAGGCCTGCAACCCTTCCAAGCAGCGCCTTCCCTCCTGCGCGTGAGGACGAGGCCCTGCAGCAGGTGGGAGAGGCGCGTGGTCGCCGGGACCCCCGGGGTGAAGGCCTCACCCTGGGGCTGCGGGTCCGCCTGGTCCGCTGTGCCGCGGAGGTCCTCCCGGGTGTCCCCCAGGCTCGCAGATGGCGCGGGGCGGGCGGGCCGAGCAGGTCTGTGCGTGTGTGTAGGGCGGGGGGACAGGGGGCATGATAGCTTACCGCACCAGCCGCCCTGCGTGTCTACCTGGGGTCCCCGCAGGTATCGGGCGGGCGCTGCCTGGAGCGCAGGTCCACGGTGGCGGCTCCGCCTCCTGTGGCTTCGTGTCCGCGACGAGGGGTGGTGGCTGCAGACCCCACACACGGTTGGGACGCCCGAACTCGGTGGCTGAGATTCTGGTTTTTACTCCAGTGGTAGCCACAGCCAGCCGGGAGGAGGTCAGAGGAGCGTGTCACCGAGACCCCGGGTCATCTGTGTGTAACGACCTAGGAGACTTTCAGGGGTCCTTCTTTGAGGGCACAAGTGTTCCTTTTGGGGGCAGAACCCGAACTATTTGTTCACAGGGACCGGTGCGGTGGCCAAAGTGTGGGGACTGCGTCCAAGGTCGCTAGATGTCCGCGGCATCCTCTCTCCCCTCCTTCCAGAGGAAGGGGACTTCAGATGTTTGCAGAGGTCACGATGAATCTGACGTTTGAAGCCCTTCTTCTATGTCAGCCCACGGAACCAATTTCCGGTGAAGGGGACATACAAGAGGGGTTGGCGCCTCTCCCGGGAGTCTCTTTAATGGAGGAGAATATTCCATTCTCTGCTTCAGGTCTTCCTGCAGCCTGGGCTGGAGGTGAGGCCCCTGCCAGAGGGAGCATCTCTGACGATAAAGTCACGTATGACAGACCAAACACAAGAGGCCAGCATCCTTGACCACGGGATGCCGTCTTCACCCAAAGTGGGCTACTCTCTACCGACTTCTGCAAGAAAGAAAAATCTCTCATTACAGTTGGCTATTTCTTACAACTCACTATAATCCTAATCAACAGACCAAGCAGAGACACTCATGATGTTTTTTATAAGCAACAGGCAGCCATTGGATTGTTTTATTCAGAGAAATAGCAGACGTATGTGTGTTTTAGCAAAATCACATTGAATTATTGAGTGCCATACTCAATCGTCGCGCTCACCAGCAAAGAGGCGATTGGGACGAGGCCGAGGAGGCTTATGAGGAGAAAATGGAAGGGCACATTTATGAACATACTGGGGTTGGGGACCTGTGAATCGTTCTGATAGATAAGCCCAGCACATGTGACCCCGCCCTTCGGTGTCCAGGCCTACAGAGAACACAGTGAACACAGGGTGAAGAGTGGTAGTGATCACTGCTAAAAATTATGAACATCAGTGATAGGTTCAAGTACATCGATTGTAAACGGTGGGCAAAAACAAAGTCCAGCAGTTTGGAAAGAACCCCAATGCCTAGAGAGAGAGGAAGAGCTGTGTGCCTGACTCAAGATAAAAGGAGGTAATGGGGAAAAAAGAAAGTAGTACATCCATAGATAACACCAGCACAGCCTAGGGCTCATTAGCATGTGAAAGAGAAAACTTTCAGTGAGTATTTTGGCAGTGAGGAGGGTACCCAGACGCTTCAGAAGGACATGTTTCAGTAGATGGGCAGCATATGAGCCAGAAATGAGTAACTTCTTAAACATCTTCTAGGACGCCTGGGTGGCTCAGCCGGTTAGGCCTCTGACTTCAGCTCAGGTCATGATCTCACAGTTCGTGAGTTCGAGCCCCGCATTGGGCTCTGTGCTGACAGCATGGAGCCTGGAGCCCACTTGCAGTTCTGTGTCTCTCCCTCTCTCTGCCCTTCCCCTGCTCTCTCTCTCTCAAAAACAAGTAAACATTAAAAAATAATTTAAACATCTTGGTGTAACTTACCTGTAACCTCACAGTGACTTGTGCATGGTAAGATGTTGCTATCCACGAAAATGGGGTGGACACTTTGAAGATTAGCTCTCATTTTTGAGTCTTGGTGAAAGGTAAATAGATCGATTTATCTTTCTTGATGATCGATTTTATAAAACCACACATTTAATAATACAGGTAATGTTGCTGACAACTAGTAATTTGAAACAATACCTGAGTACATGGCAAAGACCAATGTCTCACTGATCCTGAGGAGGCTAAGTGGTAGGGGTCTGCTCTTCTGGGAAGGGGGACTGCCCATTCTCCTGGTGTCACATTTTCATGGGGACAGTTTTCCACAAGGCATGGCTGGGCTTTCTCTATGCTCTTCACCGCAGGGAACTTCTCTACTTGAAGAGAGGGTGCAGGCTGGGGTCGCTATGGACCATTCCCATGGCCCAGTTTATAGACTAAAAGACCATAAGAAACGGGAATGTGTTGCCTTTCCTTCCTCTCTGTCCCAGAGCAGTGTGAGGAAACAGCCCTTCTGAGCATGACTATTCAGCAGATGCACACTTTTTCTCCTCTGCATGGGTTCTCCATGGTCTCCCGCAAGACTGAAGGGGGGCAGGGGCAGAATGTGGCTCATGCAGTGAATATGGTGGTCCCAGTCCTTGATCTCATTGGGTTTACCAAGCAATGCGAAGAACAGGGAAGTAAATGGGAGATTACAAGACAATGAATACAGTGCTTTGAGAGGAAAAGTGTCAGTTATAGTGAATATCAAGCATGTTTTCTGGTTGACCAGAGCCTTTGAGCACCCTTAAGATTTGGGTAGAATTTTCAGCTTTATGAGACCCAATTGCCCCAGGTAGAACCTTAAGGACTCGAGCCTTTATTTCAGGTTCTGTTAATCAGAACAATTATTATAAGGATCTATTATTATAAGGTTGGAAGGGTGCACCCCGAGAAGGACACTCTGCTGAATTCGTGATGCCATCATGGAGAGTGGCAGTGACCTCCCACATTCCGATGGAGGAGCAGTTGCAGAGGAAGATCCTGGCCTAGATCTGAAGTGCGAGCGAGTAGGGGCAGTGATAGCAGTAAAGTTAAATCTGTAAGAGCCCCACAGAGTAGGGCGCCAGGTTTCCAAGACAGCAGCTACAGCGGTGGCAGTCAGCGTCTTCATCGGGGCACTTCTGTGGTGTTGGCTGGGACCTTTGTCCTGGAGCGTAATGACCTTGGGCCCATTTCTCCACTTTGTAAATGATTCCAGGAGCATCTGTTGCTTATAACAAAATGTACTTACTGACATGGACGTATCAAACCCAGATGTTAGGGCTCAAGGGGACCTTACTGGAAGAAGTAACATCTAAACTAAAGGCTAGGTTGAAACTTAAGCAAATGAATAAGGGTAAGAGGGGAATGCATCTGCAGGCATAGGAAACACTCCAAGAGGACCACGGAACTGTGGAAAGACATGGCAGCTGGACTCCCAACCAGAGAAGAATTTTGAAATCACTCGAAAAGAAAGAAAAAGGAAGCAAAGTTGGGTAGGCCTAAAAATTGAGGTTAAATCTTTTCACATGTGGAAGATAATTACAAATTCCTTAAATGGTATGAAGAGGCTGACATGTTCAGATGTTTAAAACAATGCGGCTGACATGTTCAGATGTTTAAAACAATGCTCTCTATTAATTACTGTGTTGAAAAAAGCCATAAATAAGTGGAGAGCAGGTAAGAGACTGGTGGTAATCTAATCAAGAAAAGAAAGGGGCGTGAAGTAGGAAATGGAAGTAGGGATGAGACATGGATTAATTCAGGAGCTTTTTAGAGCTAATATAAAGCAAGTCTTGGTGGTTGGTTAAGTGTGTGTTAAAGCAGAGAAAGAAAATAAAATAGTTACCCAAGATATTACCATAAAATATTGGGAAGTGAGGTGATAGTTACTGAAACTAACATGGTAAGGGAAAGTCAATCAGGTTTGGAAAGGAAATGACATCTAATTTTCTACAATTTAAGCATGAGACACGCAAGCTTATGGGACACCCAAGTGGCAGTGGGCACGCTGGCCAGGGATCTGGGCTTCCAAGATTGCCTTTGTTTCTGTCTTCAATAAATAGTGACAGAAGGCATTGAGTTAACTGGGATTTTTCACTGAAAATGAGGAGGCCATAAGGGGAAACTGGGCACACCGCTGATCATGTAAATCCTTAATACACAGTCAACAGAAGGGAGTTTTGCCAAGCAGGTGAAGTCAAAGTGATCCGAGAAGCACAGGAAGCCAGAAAGCACGTTGTCAAGATGCCCGGGGAGGGAATTGCTTTAAGAAAGTTGGAGCAAGTTAAGGGAAACAAATGAGGATCTTCGTGAAAGCGAGTTCTGTGGAGTGGAGAGAGAGCCAGACTTCAGTTTGGTCATAACTATGGGCAAAGAATGCATGAAGATGCAGGCTGGTGACGTTTTTTAGGAAGTCTGGCTCTAGAGACTGAAGGCAAAGACACAGCTTTCCGAGTTGGAGTGTGTGAATGTCATACAAAAGTGGGTTCTCTTTATCATTTATCTCTTACTATCTTTCAGAGCTGGGATAGATTGGAGTCTGACTAAAACCTAATTTAAACCATCCGTATCCAAGGAGGTGTGAAGAGTGGAAATTACAGAAGAGGAGAGGGTATAATAAATTGTTTGCATGAAAACTCGGTAACTTACTTTCAGTGAGTCTGATTGGTACTATATTTCACCTAGTCTGCAAATGTGGAAATTCCTATATGGCTTAATAGTTAAATGCATTTGTCTTTCTTGAAATCCTTTAGATGTACTTTAAAGCAGAGGAGAGTCAAATTATTTTATATATATGATATGGTGATATAGAAATATGAACTAAATTGTAAAAAGACAATAGTAAAGAATTATGTTAAATGGTCATTCTTTAACAGAGGAGTATAAAGAAGTAAAAAATATAGTTCTAAGCTGTAATTGAAATTTCATGATGTCCAGCGGGGACCAAAACAACTAAGATATTTTAGAGTTAAAAAAAAAAAAAGGAAAGAAAGCCTCAAACCTCACAGGTATCCTCTAAATTTCTAAAGGAGATAGAATATTTCTCAACCAGAGAATATAATTTTCAACAGGAACATTGGGACCAAGTCTGCAGCTCGCTGATAAGAAGGACAATGAGTGCCATGCAGCTAAAAGTGGTTCCAGGGAATATGAACTATTTAAATTGAACACAATATAAAATCTCAAACTATGTCAGCACATCATAAGAGAATTATTTTAGAATGTAGATGCAGAGGAATTTAGAAAATAAGGTGGATGTAATAGGGGAACTAACAAAATTCGGGAGTGTAGGGTCAGGTTCAAGTATCTCAAAGTGATGCCTCTATTGTCCAAATATTGCCATTGTTGGGAAGTGACTTGAAGCTGTAATGTGACTGTGAAATTGGAAGTGACATCGTCTTCCCTTTTTAGAAAGTAACTGCTCTCAGAAGGGTATATGGAACGACACAAGGGGCGAGTCGCTGGGGAAAGTAAGATGTTCAGGTTAAGTAGAAGATGGCGTCATTCTAGATTTAAAATGCAATTTCTCAACGAGGGTATGTTACCTGCATTTATTTATGACTTCCTTGGTGGAAGTTTAAACACGTGGGTAGTATGCAATCCTAAAATATTCAAATGTGAAATCTGACTCATAGCAGAGAGGTGTTTCCCGGAAACATAACCTGGGTAACTATGCTGCCAGAGTGTAGTTACTTTCCAAAATAATAGAGTCGTGAAGGAAGGTGCTAATTTGTATGTCTTATGAGGAGAAAAATCTGTCTTTTATTTTTACATCCCTTGTATTTGTGTTCAAATGTATGTACCTATGTAAAATGATATTTTCTTTTTGTATCTGAAACTGCTGATTTTGAAAGCTAATGTGTGAACAGGGATATGCACATTCTACTTGTTAAAAGATGTCATTGGGAATGGCTGAGGAAGGGCTTATGAGCATTTTCCTTTCCAGAAAAGAATTGAGAATACTGACAACACTTGAAAAAACAAGCAGACGAACAAAAGGCTTACATAACTCTGAGGAGCATTTATTCAAGAGCAGCTGAATCTCTCTAAAACCCGAGTTTTGTCGTAGTTTAACCTACTCTATCCCTGCCCAGCGCCGTGGTATCCCTGAGAATAAGCATTCTGCAGCCATGAGGAGAATCAGAACCCAAGCTGTCTCTAGGAAAGTAGTATCACAGCGGAAGCTCTTTTAAAGCCCCATTCTCAGAGCATCGCCATTATCTGACTTGTCCACTAGTCTCTGAACAGCCCACTCTCAAGGCCTGTCAGTTACTTGACCCAACCTGACGATCACCCGGTGTGAACCGCCTTTTCCTCTTGGGTGTTGCTCAAAACAGTCAGCCCCAACTGTTTCACACTGGAGCTGCCAGACACTGAGGTGAGCGTTGGGAGCAAGAAATAAGCTCAGCCTAGGACTTGAAAGAAAAAGCCAGGGAATGCAATGTCCATAGGAACTTTGAAAAGTTCTGACTTGAACGCTGAGTGTTGAAGGCATGCCCCAACGTGCACTCAGGGCTGTGTGGTACAGCTTGGAGGTGTGTATCGTTCCAGCTGTGTGAGGAGAGCTGCCCCGTCATTAGCCACCCAAGAAGAGCCTTAGGGCTCACATACAACAAAGAATGCAGACTTTACAGAACTAGCTCAGACATCCACTAACCTAATAGGAAGAATAACAAGCCCCGGGGAGGGAGGTGAATCTAACTTCTTGAGTTGCTATGTTATATTATTTAAAATGTCCAGTTCCCCACAGAAGATTATGAGACATGCAAAGAAAGTGCAGTGTTTACAGAACTAAAAATAATCTGTAAAAATGGCATTCAAAGAAGCCCAGTGTGGATTAATAGCAAATAAATCTCAGTAGTATACACACACTACTGCCATATCCCCCACCTTCCTTTGTGGCATTATTATAACATAAATTATGTGCTTTATGCATAGGATTGACTATGAAAAATTCATGAAAAGTTCACTGGAAGATCTCGACAGCAAATTTGAGCAGGTGGAAGAAAAAAGGTGAACTGGAAGATGAGTGAGTGGAGATGGTCTAGTCTATGGAACAGGAGAAAAATAAAAGAATGAGACAAGAAATGAATAGAGTCTCAGAGGCCTGTGTGACATCAGATGTACCAACATAAGCACAACAGAAGTTCCAGAAGAAGAGGAGAGAGGGAGAGAAAGAGGCAGAACAAATATTTGAAGAAAAGGCCAACGTTTCCCAATTAAAAACAACAACAACCAGAAACACATGAGTCTTACCAGTAGGAAGCCTACTGACCACTCGGTGGATAAACTTGAGGAAGTCCACATCTAGACACATCATCATCGAATTGTCAACACACATAAAAAGTATTTGAAGCAGCAAGTCCTTATGTATAAGGGGTATTCCAAAGATTAGTAGCTGATTTCTCACCAGAAACTGTGGGAGCCAGGAAGCAGTGGAGTGACACAGTCAGAGAACTAAAACAAAAACACCAGTCAACCGAGAATTCTATATCCAGCACAACAGCTCTTTATAAATAAAGGGGATATAAAGCCATTACCAGATCAACCAAAACTGAGAGAATTTGTCACTGGAATATCTGCCTCCAAGGAATACTTAAGACAGCCCTTCGGAAAAAAACTAAAAGGACACTAGACAGCAATTCAAGTCCAGATGAACAAATAAAGACCACTAGTAAAGGTAATATAGATAAAGATCAAAAGCATTGCAAGTGTATTTTTTTCTTTATAATTTTTTTTCTTCCTATTTGATTTGAAATATTGCATAAAAAGTAGTTATAAAATGGCAATCCTATGCATATAGCACATAATTTGTGTGATAATAATGCCAAAAGGGAAGGTGGGTGATATGGCAGTAGTGTGTGTATATTACTGAAATTTATTTGGTATTAATCCATACTGAATTGTTATAAATTAGAATGTTGGGTATAGGGATGCCCGGCTGGCTCCATTAGTAAAGCATGCAACTCTTGATCTTGGGGTCATACGTTCAAGCCCCACTTTGGCCAGAGAGACTACTTTATTTAAAAAAAAATCTGGAAAAGAGTAAAATGTGAGTCATAAACCAAAAGAGACCAGTAAGAAATATAATTCAAAAATATACTAAAAGAAAAATAAAGATATTACATTGGCATACCAGAGAAAAGTAAACTTGGCGCAAAGAGAGCCATGATGGATGAGCAGAGGAGCCGTTATGGTAGGGAACATACAAAACACAAGCAGCAAAATGGCAAACATAAGCCCAGCTATCAGTAATTACATCCAATGCAAATGGACTAAAGATGTCCGCGAAAGACAGAAATACACAGATGGATAAAAAACAGTAACAACAACAACACAACAACATCAACACCACCACCAACAAAACCATGATTCAGCTAGAAGCTGCGGATAAGAGACATTTTAGTTTCAAGCGCAGATACGTGGAAAGACTAAGATGGAAGAGATACAGGACAAATGGGAACTTAGAAGGAACTGGAGAGGATTGTGTTAATACCAACCACCTTAGACCAGACTTTCAGACAAAAACAAATACTGTGGACACAGATGGAAATTGTATAATGCTAAAAAGGTAGATATAACAATTATAAACTCAAGTGCAGTGCTGTTTGTATAACTACAAACAATATTAAAACTAAGAAAGACCTAAAATCAATAACCTAACCTTCCAGCTTAAGAAGCTAGAAAGGGTTAACACACTAAAACCAAAGCAGGGAGAAGGAGGGATTGGGAATGCAAGATCTCAGGCCCGCCTCAGAGCGATCAAGTGTAACAGCGCGGTCTCAGCAAGCCCTCCGGGTGACTCCTGCATACCTGAGCAGCCCTGCTCTGAGATAACAATTTCCAGTTCACGTTACCAGACGCGAGTTCATTTCACCCTTATCACAGCAAGAGGACAATGAGTGTTTTCGAGTTTCCAGCGTAGAAGCGACAGCACTGAGGCCCTGTGGTTTCGTGCCATGCCCAGATGGACCAGTGAGGATTCTGGCTGCAGCTGTATCTGCTAGGCCATTGTTCTCAGGGTTATAAATCACAGGCTCATAGGAATATGTAGCGAAATCCTCATGGAGTCTGGCATACCTTCAGCATTCATCCAGAATCCCCGTGCTTTCTAGGGCATTCTGTTAATTATGTTCGCATTAGCTTTAGTCTATTCTGTTCATAAAAGGAATAGATAGATGATAGATCCATAGATAGATAGCCATCAGATAATAAATTACTACAATTGAATACTGAATTTTGATTAGAACCTGTAAACCTTTCTATTATCATTTTTCCTTGTGAGTCCATATATTAGCATAGCAGCTTAACTGATGTAAAACAAGAAAAAAATCAATGCTCAGTTGCTTAAAAGATACAGATTTTTCTTTTTCAAGGCAAGTGCCAAATGAAGGATATGCAGGCTTCAGATTCTCTTCACTGCATTCAAGGTAGCTGCCCTGAAAAATTCTCACCAACTACCCCTCGGTAGAAAGGAAGAAATGGTGGGACAGGTAGATACATTCCTTCTAGTGGTCTTGAGGGGCCTGAAGTTAAGCCTCCATTAGAAACAACCTCAGGCTGCACATAGTCCCAGTTCCAGGAAAAGCCTCAGCTGAAGCCACCCTCGGACCGCCCTCGGACCTGCCAATCAAAAGAAATGGGTCACATTCCTGTGGTCTCGGAGATGAGTCAGGGCTGGGAACTGCCTGGTAGTTACTTTGTACAAACTTGCCAATCAATCGCCGCTTGCAGGAGCCCCACGTAGACCCTCTGAGCCCACCTCATAATTGGTCATTTTAAAAGACTCTCGAAGGTCATGACTGGGTCCCGCCAAACCTAACAGACACCTAGCAGATACTGAATGGTCCAAACTGTTACTATGCGGTTACTATGGGTGCTGTACAATTATGATTGGTGCTTATGTAATGATGCAAAACGTACACACCGTGTGCACGGTAACACCCCCGCCCTTCCCCCATAAAAACCCTGCTCGCCACTGTTCGGGGCTCCACCTTGCCACTGCTGTGCCAGTAGACAGGTGAGCCCCTGCTCGAGCTTGTAATAAAGACCCTTTTGAACTTGCATCGGTGCTCCTTGGAGGTCTCTGGGGACTCGCGATTCGGGCATAACAGTCTAACCCAGAGACAGTGGCCAATCTTCTCTTCCAGCTCCACTGATGAGACCTTTGTCACATGCCCACACCCAGTTGCCATACAGACTACAATGTGTGGTCTCCAGCTTGGGTATATCCTAAGCTCACCTGAAGGGGAAGAAATTAGTGGGAAAGTAGTCATCTCTGAAAAGCTTGCGTTTCTGGGGCTGAATGAACATTCTCAATGCAATTCCATATTTAACTCTTTCTCCATCAATACCAATAGAAGTCAGTATTTTGATTAAGTACCACTTCTATATCTCCCTTTCCAGGTTTTGGGAGATTGAAAGCAACCATAACTTTTGAGCTACAGAGAATATCAGAAACTGTTTAATTCATCTGTGTCACGTACAGGGCGTGGGGGGGGGGTCATTGATAAGGTTCGCTCGGAGAGATGATAGCAGAGTCATGGTTAGCGTCTAGGCGGACGCCCTCCCATGACTGTGTCTGTTTTGCTGTCCAGGTTGCCATATTGGAAATAAGAATTTCAGAATGTGCAAAAATGTTTCCCTTATGGGGCTCTAATAAGGGAGCGCTTTCTCGTGAGGGGATGCTTCGGGGTGAGGAGATAAAGGAAGTAATTGAAAAATACAGTTTGTGAGAGTCATAAAGGCTGTAGATTTCAGAAAATAAAGCAGAATGTGTGATTTAATATACTTTGGATTTCAAGTGCAACCTCCTTTGAAGCTATTCTTTATTCTACATTTCCAAGAAAAAGTTCAGAAGAGCTTTGTTAAAAAGGTCAGTTATACAATTTTTGCATCATTTTAGCTACATTGAGAAGGGCCCATATATTTAGCAATGACATTGAGCTTAATTCATGGACTCACACAGTGAGGTACAATGTATGGTTGTTAATATAGATAATAATTGATATGTTGATTCTTTTTCAATACTTGCCTAAAATGTTATTTTTGTAACAAAAATATTGTTTAGTAATTTCAACCAATGTTGTGTAACTTTTGAATTCATCTCTATTACATCTCTATTTTCACCTCAATGTAAGTTACGCATTAACATCTCTGATTTTAAAAAATGACATGATTTCAAACTTGCAGACTTCATGATTACTTACGACATTACCACTTTACAAGCAAAAATATACCTGTAATGCGCACATACCCTTCTGCACTAAGCTTACTAATTTATTTTGTAATAGCAGTTGTGCGCTAGGCTTTGGTTTTCTTAAAACCCTTTAGCATGTAATTGGAAGAGTCCAGGGATTCACTGCTTTCTAATTCAATTGACATTTTGACGAGTCATTACCCTGTTGCTGTTCACTGAAGCAGGTGCTAGAAACCAGGCATGGAATGTTCAAGGTTGAGTTGAGCACTCTGCAAATCAGTGTAGTATAAGCCAACAATATAATTTTTTAAAAATGTCTTGAGCAGTTCAATTTAGGTAATCTTTCTTGAGTGTTGTGTGTGTGTAGGTGTGTGTGTGTGTGGGGGGGTGTTCTCAGTGTGGGAGACAGAGACTGAGATTGGATGGACCACACTCCCTGCTTGCCTCCAAGAACCTTCCACAGATGTGCTCCTGCTTGTACTTCCTAACTGGTTTGAGCTTTACCTCTCAGAATTCTAAACACATTAAAACATTGTTTACTAAATATGCCTGCCTTGAGAAATTCTTAAATAATAACAGTTAAAGTGGAGGAACTTAATGGAGGACCACGGGGGAGAAGAAGGGGGAAAATAGTGGGGGAAAGGGAGAGAAGCAAACCATAAGAGACTCTTGAATGCTGAGAACAAACTGAGGACTGATGGGGGTGGAGGAGAGGGGAAGGGGGGTGATGGGCATGGAGGAGGGCACATGTGGGGATGAGCACTGGGTGTTATATGGAAACCATCCTGACAATAAACTATTTTTAAAAAAAATAAAATAAATAAAGTGGAGGAATGTGTCAATAGTGTGAAAATCATTATTTGCAAACACATCTTGACAATGTGGATTAAGTCCTTAATACATGTATTTGCCCAGACGAATGCTAATGTAAAGAAGAAGAGGTTAAAGAAGAGGAAGGTGAAGAAGGGGAAGAGGAAGAGGAAGAGAGAATGAAGAAGGAGGAGGAGGAGAAATAAAAGAGAAAGAGAAGGGAAACTAAGAATGAGCAAAGAGATAAGGGATTCTTAAATAGAATTATGCATGAGTTTACAACATTTGAAATTCAAATCTGCAACACTATTAATTTTTTAAAAATTACGGATAAGGTGAACAGCAAGGCTAAAGGAAAGGAACTATTAAACTACTTAAAATTTGTATATATTCTACCTCATTGTAAATATACAGCAGTAACTATGAAAATAATATTAAACAGATAATAACTGAGTCCCATCTAATTGAATAATTATTTTTAAGCATTAGCAACTCATAAGATAATTCAGATCACACAGTCAGAGACACGTATATGTTTAAGATATGGTCTGTATTTAAAATATCAATCCCTTAGGGGAAGTGAAGATTGCACAAAATGAAAATCATGACCTGAATAAGAAGTAAAATGTCTTGGAGGAAAGGTTCAAAGCATGAGCATTATGAAAAGTGGCACGCATACTTGATAAAAAACTCAATAATCCAATGTACATGAGGCATGGGTCCCAGTAGGGAAATAGAGTGGCATTATTGGAAATATATGGTGTACCTAGAATTGTCTTGAGTTTTTGTTCAAGGGGTACATATGTTATTTATTAAACATTAGGCATATGGAAGTTTTCAAGCAGCAGAGGAACATGAATAAAGTCATAGGTTATCTACAGTGGAGAAAGATTTATGGGAGTTGTGTATGCAAGGGCCATATGCAAAGCAGTTGTCACCATCCATGGAAATATGAGGCAGTCCATGAGCCGGCTAGATGGCAGTGGTAAGGAGAAAGAGGCGTTATTAGATTCTAATGTTGAGCAGGTAGCACCAACATGTCACTCTCCAGCCAGGAGATCATGAGCTGAGCCGAACGAAATAAGAACCAGACACTTAGCAGACTGAGTCATCCAGGTGCTTCTAGAGGGACCTCTTTAAAAAGCCATTATAACTAATAAGTGAGTTTCAGGGTTCAAAATCAATGTAGAAAAATCTATTGTATTTTTATGTGATCGCAATGATAATTTGAAAATTAAAATTTAAAATAATATATATTAGCATCAAAAATAAATACTTATGGATATATTTAATAAGATACTCTTTAAGATGAAAACTCCACAAAACATGGCTGAAATAATGCATATATAGAAAGCCTAAATAAATGGGGAAATATGTCTTGTGTATGAATGAAAAGATTAAATATTGCCGCACATCAATTCTTGACAATCTTGATCCAAGGAAAAAAATTCTGTAGAAATTGATGAATTGATATTAAAATTCATACAGAAAAGAAACTAAAGGAAATTTTATGGTATCTTGGACAAGACAAAACTACAGGGACAGAATTCAGGTCAGCGATGGCCATGAGCTGGGGATACACGGAGAGGACACACTCTCACCACAAGGGGGCATGCCAGGTGGCTGTGCCTTCGTGGTCACATGACAGCTTATACTTGTCAAAACTCATAAAGATTCAAAACGACAAAAAGTGAATTTTACTTCATATAAAACCCTACCTCAATAAACCCTATTCAAACATACAAAACCCTTTGTAATCATTCTTAAAGTCTACCATTTTAAAATTATTTCCACGTGCATACATTGCAGCCAATTCAAGGCCATTGCTATTTGACATCACCTTGGCCAGCCCTGTGATGTTCTAAAAGGAGGGACGCACCCGCTGGCCCCCTTGTGCCCCCAGGGGCATCATATGCAAATGAGCTTCCTCTTCCAAGTGCTCCAAGGTTCTGTGTGAAAAGTGGTTATTTTAGGCTGCCTGAACCAGAATAAATTGGGATTCACTTAAAAAAACAGATTTTCAGGCTCTTCCTCTGCATCTGAACCCAAATCTCTATCTGGCTCTAGAGGTCGGTGTTTTAATCCAGCATCCCAAATTATCTGATGATCATTAACATCTGAAAATCACTTGGGAGCTAGGGAAAAGAAAATAAGAAGCACTTGTTTATTTTCATGTTTTAGTGACCAGGACACGGTGGGCTCATAGGAAGCAGAAGGGAGCCCAGTCTCTGTTCTGACACTAATTAGCTGTGTGACCTGAGTTAGGTGATTTATTTCATCCACACTGCCTCACTGCCCTTTATGAGGGCCAAAGGACACTTTGCACATCCTTGGACCCATGTTATTGAATATTGCTCATGGTGCAAAAAAGTACCTACCCCCTCTGAAAGCCAAGCCACTCATGCATTTTACTAGACTAAACTGAACTTAAAACACTTGTCATTATATCCATATGTTGAGGCAATGTTGAAATCATTGATAGCAGTAACCCTAATTCTCTTTTAATTTCCGAGTTTGTTTTTCAGGTTCAAATTATCTTGGTTCTTCTGCTTCTTCTTCTTTTTTTTTTTTTACTGTTTACTTTTGAGAGAGAGAGAGAGAGAGAAAGTGGTGAAGGGGCAGAGAGAGATGGAGAAACATAGGGTCTCAAGAGAGCTTCATGCTGACAGGGGAGAGCCTGATGTGGGGCTCAAACTCACAAACCAAGACCAAACTCAGATCGTGATCTGAGTGAAGTAGGATGCTTAACAGACTGAGCCACCCCATGAGTCCCTATCTCAGTTATTATTCTCATTCTTTTAAAAAGTGTCTTAAGGGATAGCCAAATAATTTTAATTTGAAATAATGTCAAAAATTTCACTCTGGAAGGTGACATTTTAAAGGGTTGATAAATCCGAAAATTATTTAACGTCTACGATTTAAGTGTATTACAGGTTAATGTAGAGTAGTGACATCTAGTGGCCAACTGGCTAAAATGCAGAACAACGTCTAGACCAGAGTTGTGTCTTCATGGGACCCTCCTACAAGATCACAGAGAAGTCAAACTGTTTACAGTGTTTGCATCAGGAGATAATGGTCCACTGCGTTTTGCAACAAAATGAAAATGTCACATGCATCTCACTTCATATTTCATATTGAAATTTTAAAATAGGCTTTCTACAAAATTCAGCAACCTCAGTCATCCGAAATTGTATTTTAGTCTGTTTTGTAAAACAATCTTTTCCATGCAGTTCTCCTCCTTCCCATTGACCAAAATGAACTTCACAGAATGTGTATTCCGTGGTTTATTTTATTTTATGTTTTACTCTGTTTATTCTGTTCTTCTAGAACATTCAGCCCACACTGCCAGCCTGTTCATCTATGAAGGCCCTGGGTTCCTTTTTCTGAAAGAGTCCCTGATCAGTTTTGCAGAATCCATGCACCTTTCCTGAACCACACCCTCCTGCCTCCCAGTAACAAACACAAGTAGAAACTCTGAACTGAATGTATTCTGTCTGAACATCGTTTCAGCACCCACACACTGTGTTTCACCTGTACAAGAGCCACATATGGAGTTATTAGCCACTATTCAGTTTCTCTCGAAAAAGACAGTATTTCACTTTTGCGTTACAACATATACTTGTAGATTTCCCCTCCCCCTACCAGCCGCCAGGTAGATAACAGGTTGGGGAAAGAGTTATTGCTACAGAAGCCATGGACTCTCCCACAAGAAAATGTCACAGATTTACTATAGGATGCTACACATCCACTACAAAATATTCTATCAACTATATATCAAAAACCTTGTAACTATGAGGATGACCTTTTAAAAGAGATTGGACATTAACCATCATCAATTTGTAAATTTTTGGAGCCTTTTTGAATATACTATCTAAAATACCATGGGTATTCTACTGCTCTACAGAAACTCCTTTTTGTTTTTTGCTTTTTGTTTTTAATTTTTTTTTAAATTTTTATTTCTAGGAGAGAGAGAGACAGCGTGAGCAGGGGAGGGTCAGAGAGAGAGGGAGTGACAGACTCTGAAACAGGCTCCAGGCTCTGAGCTGGCAGTCAGCACAGAGCCTGACGCGGGGCTCGAACCCACAAACCGCGAGATCATGACCCAAGCGAAAGTCAGACTCTTAACCGACTAAGCCACCCAGGCGCCCCCAGAAACTCCTTTTTGAAATCGCTGATTTAAATTAGATTAACTATTTTGAAGTCGGGTTTGGGTTTTGACTGTGTAACATGAACCTTGTAATGAGCATATGAGTTGACATGGCAAGAATTTTAAATGATTTCTAGATATAAAATTTAAAGAGCACTGGGTGTTATATGGAAACCAACTTGACAATTAACTATTTAAAAAATAAATAAAGAGTACGCAATGTTTTTACTGTACTAAAGTGGTTTCCATCTGATATCTTAGGTCCCAATGTAATGCACGTTTTGCATGTAAGGACATAATTAATAAGTGAAAGCAGACGTCAACAATCTAGTTTTCTTAGCTCAGTGCTTCTTGATCACTAGAATTAAGTTATTTAAGTATCTCTTTCCAGTTTCCCACATTTATGTAGAAAAAAAGAAAGTGGCCCAAAGGCATAGTGAGGAGATCATCTGGACCTAGAGGATTAGCGAGATGTGAAGCAGTGGTGGCCCCGTGGGAAGCGCGGGGTGCAGCTCAGACACCGGCAGCCCTCTCCTCAGGACGGACTGTCGCCATCTTTCTGGAAGATGAATGTGTTGGAGTTCAAACCCCTTGAGCAGGTGCATGCCTTTCGATCCGGCAAATGCGCCTCTGAGAATTTACGACGGAGAGGAAACGCATAGGTCTGTACGGCCGATTCTCAATTTATGTTGCGTTACGTTCTATACAGTTGCCGCAACCACCGACGTAGTGAGTGTGGATCAAGGCTCTCGGGGAGCCCGGGGTTAGGTTCCTGCAAACCTCGGGGGTGACACTGCCGTGACGCGCCCGCCCAGAGCCAGCGGCACCGCCGCTTTGCCTGAAGGAAGCGTGTCTCACGTGCGTCTGCTCCGTGAGCCACAGCACAGCCCTCCCCCGCCTCGGAGCACCGCACGGCACCTCGGGCTGCGCTGGCGCCATTTGAAACGGCAAAATTGCCAAGAAAGGGCACAAAATTGAGGAAAACATGTCACTAAACATACCGGAAGGAAGATACGTGCTTACGGTGGGAGCGCTGAAACAAAAAAGGTAAAGCTGCCCGGTTTTTGTGGACCTCAGCTGGAGACGTGGGCGTGGGGCACGTCCTCTATCGGCTCCTGCACGTGCACACAGATGGCCGCACAAACACTGCAGGCACTGACCTGGGGATTATAACCAAACGGTAGAGAGCAGACGAATCGGCAACACAAAATCCACTTATAATAAACGCCGACGGTATGTATTTACCTATGCATGTGTGCCAGGGTATATATGGATGCGAATCACAGCATTATCTTTGATTTGAATCCATCACAAATGTCTGCAATATACACACTAAACGCTCGTTCTCTGGAAATACTACCGACGTAGAATGTTGATGGGTAGTTAGGCTACCGGAGGTCACTACCTTGTTGGACTGGTAGCGTGTGGGAGAGGCGAGGGCAAGGCACGGGTTGGGGAGCCTGTGGATGCAGTGAGAAGTGGATGAGGTAGGGCTGGGAGTGGGCTGTGATAGAGCAGTCAGGGGTAGTGTCCATGCAGACGAGGCTGGAGGGGGATTGTTAAAGCAAGTCATTTGTGTCTACTGCGAGTTTAGTCTAGTGTCCCTTCGTAAGGATTTTCAGAACACCTGTGACACACTCAAGTCATTGCATCAGCTTTAATATTTTTAATGTTTATTTATTTCCTGGGGAGGGGGGAAGAGAACGAGTGGAGGAAGAGCAGAAAGAGACAGAGACACAGAATCTGAAGCAGGATCCAAGCTTTGACCTGTCGGCACAGAGCCGGACACAGGGCATAAACCTGCTGACCTAGAAATCGTGACCTGAGCCGTAAGTCGGACATTCAATCGACTGAGCCCCCCAGGCTGCCCGAATCAGCTGTAATATTATATAACATATATGTCACGCGTTCCGAAGTTGTCATATCTGCGTGGGCCAGGTGTCGCAGGCCATCGTGACGTAGGCCTGCTCAGACATGCCTCCTTCTGATGGCTCCCAGAGGAGCGTTCTTAGCTTCATGCCAATCATTTTGCCTTGTATAAAATCGTTTCTCACATCCGACAGAAAAAAGAATGTTTGCAGATATTCCGATTGGCTTACGTGTTACATTACTTTAATGAGGGGGAATTTAAAACCCATGGATCCTACTCTGAGTGTGTTCAGGTGACTTAAATGACTTGTGTGTTTGAACATGATAAAAAGGACATTGCCTTGATAAGAAGTAAAAAAAAAAAAAATACTGGGGTAAGTTATCCCCTCACCCCCTTCAGGTTGCCCAAATCCCGCAGTCACATCGGCATCCGGCATCTCCCCACAGAAATGCAGTTGAATCCATGGGTGGGTTTGGGTTGAACAAAGGTGACAACTTGCAGTAAGACTCAGGCACAGTTGCGCTGAATACCGCATCGCACGTAAGCCTTTTAAAACAAAGGAGACCATACCTCAGTCCTTCTGCAATCCTTCCACAATATATTTCCATTTTACAATCTTTAAGAACTGTTTTTAAGTTGTCTGCCAGACGTTTATCTTTAAGCCATGAATGTTGACTAGAAACTTAAATTACTTACAGAAGCTTATGAAGTCAAGGTTTATTGTGAGGTTTAACTTATAAAAACGCTGCCAGTGACCGAGGTATGCTTTCCTGAGTTATGCTAGTTTATTTTCTTCTTCCTTAACTCTCTCTAAGATCTATAACCCACTGGTTGTCCATGCAAAATGTTAAAATTATTCCATTAAAAATCAATTTTCTTAATTTATTTTAACATAAGAGATGTGTATCATATCCCTCCCATGGGTAAGGAATGGCTTTGAATTGTATTTGAACATAAATAACTCTCTAAGCCCTGAAATTTGTACAGCATTCTAAGCACATGGCTCTTAGAGAATTTGTTGACCCAATAAACTATACCACCAGGTTCTTTTCCCAGTATATCTCATTTGTTCTTCCTAGGCTGGCTCATTTATTTTTCCCTATCTAACTGATACTGAGAGAGATTAGGAAACATGTGCAAACAGCCAAATTGCAGAGGCCGGATCAAATCCAGACAGTCTGACTCTGAAATCGCCACCTTGATGTCCTAAGACAAGTCGAAAATGGGTTGTGTGATCATCACACAAAGAAAGCGCAAAGGAATTCATCTCATTGCCTCCAAGGAGATTTATATGCATCGTATAGGATGCCAACGTATTTGTACCTGAAACATATCAGTAAGATAATTTCATCACATCTGTCCAGGCCGTCCCTCTCTCTGAAATGTTCTGCACTGAGACCGTTTCATCCAAAAATGTTTAGACTCCAGGGAAATTTATGTGAGAGATTGGCATTGTGTTACGATTAGCACGTGGTTCGTCCTCTAGGATATCCCGGGATCCTTAGGTGTGTGTTTTACTGATCATCCCTTCTCTGGCTGGCACCATCGTGATTAGAATATCACTGCCCCTGGCACTTCCTTCAGAAATGAGTCCCTCTGGTATTCTTGAATTCTCCCAGCAGGCACAGAATAGCACTGCTTCTGCCTCGATACCAGCCTGCTAAGGACAGAGGGACGTGTGCAATGCCCGGTGCCCAGTCTGCTTGCAGGAGGGTCACTGGCGTGCGGCCGCAGGCTATGGGGGTAGATATCTCCTGAAGGAGGGGCCGGTTGCTAGTTAATATCCACATCATGGTCCTTATTAGAATATTCATCAAAATGATTATTGCGTGTGCACTCCTCCCTATTTTCCTGTACAGTAAACATACATTTCTTTAAACTCTGAGCTGTTTAAGCAGAAACAAAGATCAAAACAAAGTAGACTCAATGCCTTGACATGTAAGGAGAGAAAATTTGGGTCAGGGAGTGACAGGGTAGAGCGGTCTTCAGAAAGACTGAATTTGAAGAGCTCGGTGCTGTCCCGAATTTCTTAATGACGAAGCACAACACAAACTGGATGCCTGCTAGGCACCTGTGACATGACTTTGTGAGGGGCTGGCCATTTCTGGCAGCCCTTTAAGAATCAGTAAAGTCACTCGCTGACCATGCACTATTTTCCTTACATAAATGCACCGACTTCTTGTTCTGATGGAGTCTTTTTCTCCCTTCTCTGGCAGAAAGCCCCACTCCGTTTGGAAGGAAGCAGAGAAATGTGCAGTTCCAGGGCGGGTGGGGGGACCCACCAGCGGCTCTGTTCTTAAATGACTCTGAAAAATTCCACAAGCCTGCAGGCAGGCTGCGGACCTCTGCGTGGATGGAAGGGCACGCCGGCCAGCCTTGTGACCTGAGGCTGGAGACAGAGCTGGCCCTCTGCCTCCGTGTCCTTGTGAACGCCGTCGCAAGGCAGAAGAAATGAATTCGCCTGCCCAATTTGCCATCCGCTGCAATTCCCGCTCCCCGTCGGCTCAGCCAGTTCTCTTTGCAGAGCTGTGATTTGAGGAAGGTGCATATGAGTTACTCTATGTCTGGAGGGGATAGAAATGAAGACACCTTTTTACTTTCTTGCCTCCTGCTTGGTCACAGTTGAGTTTCTTGGACTGACATTTTCCACACGGCTGATGTACGCCGGTCATCACGAATAATTGACACCGTGGCCACGCCAGTCGGCAGCGCAAACGCGGGGCTGTGTCACACCTGGACCCGCACACCGTCACTCAGTGTGTTCCTTAAAGCGAGGCAGGACCTTAACGTGCACAGTTATGACTGTTCCGGGTCCCGGGCACTCTTCTTTCTGGTGTCGTCTACAAGATCCCCATTTCATAAAAACGGGTGCCAACGCCCTTGAGAAATGATTTCTCCTCCTCTTGCTTATGGGCCAATGCCTTGGATAGAGACTTCCATCCTCCGCCCCCCCACCCCCCACCCCCCCGGGAATCTTTGACTTTGCTCAAGGGTAAAACCAGTCCTCAGAAGGGAGCCAGGGGACACCAGCACACTCGCTGTTTCCCTCCCTGCCTCCACTCTCTGAGGGAGAGCCACCGAAGTCAAGACGATGTCAGAGGCTGGCAGTCGGGTCTGTGCACAGGTGACCCCCGGGGCAGAGAGCAGCAGAAGCAGGCGTGCGCGGCTGGAGGAACACGCGGTCGATGGGCCGCAATCGTTTCTGCCAAGGGGGTGAGGAAGAGACCTCTTCCACGCTAATGAAGGTCCGGTTCATGGGATGGTGCTGACTTGTATTTTGTGGTTTATCTCTCGCTCCATTTGGCTGGTTTGGGCTAAAATCCTATCTTTTCTTCTTGTTGTAAAACTGTACTTTGCTAAAATGTCCAGGAGGCCATGACTGATCTCAAAGGTTGCGAGAACTTGGACCAGGACGTTAATTTTCCAAGCACTGTTTACCTTGTATTCCTAAGCACAATATTTAGCGACGAGGTGGAAGAAAGAAAATTCTCCTGGCAGTTAGGGATCCAGCAATCCCACCATTCAACTTGTGTGACTCTAGGGAAAACAACTAACCTCGGCACTCTCACCTCTAACATAGCAGGCTTGGAAGACGTAACGACTTCCCAGGGCCAACCCACAGAGAATATGACAGCGCATCACTACTAAATACGTAAGAAAAGAATTTCACCTTTAAATATATGATTCACCGTTCACAATAAGTGGCATCACTTTCAACAAAACTATAAGACTTTTCGAAGTAGGATGCTGCCTCCTTCTCTCCAGTCCGAGGCTGCTGGGAAACGCTGTAGTCTTTCATTCCAGCAGCTTATACGGGCCAGCAGAGTAGCTTAGGGTAACACAGCATCAAGCTGTTTTTGCTCTGAGAGGCTTAAAAGGCTTAAAGCACCTATCACCTGGGGTTGCTGCTGCCTTGCTGGAAAGCCCCAGGTTTCGGGCTGCTCCTTCTGGGCACGAAGACTGTAATGAGGAGTTTAGTGTACAATACAGCTAATAGCTTTATCCGTGACCGCCTTCCAGCCGCCTCGGCGAGGTCCACGGAAATCACCTCCTTTCTGCTCTTTATTTCCCCTGTTTCTTTCTTCCCATCCAAACAGAAAATAAAAATATAGGACCAAAAGTTAGCAACCTGCCATTTGCATTCTAGCATTTTCGTTTCTATCACTGATCATGCATTCTTTCCCGAAGGCACACTGGCTAATTTTAAAGCTTGACCCTGCCCTCCACTTTCCCCACCACAACCATCCCGCCATGACGATTTTTACAATTGTTTGAACTTTGGCCCATCAGTTTGCTAAACTTAATTTTTCCTTCTCATTTCCATGGCACCAAATTCATATCTCTTTGGAACTCTGTCATTGTGCATTGGCTTCTCAGTCTGTTCATGAGATTATAAGTTTCTTAAGGACACATTTGTTTAATTTATCTTTGCTCATGATATTTCACTTCCCTATACACTGAAGACTGACACAGCAAAAATTAGATATAGATCTTAGTTTTTTGGTGTTTTCCCTTTTATTTATTTCCTTTTTAATTTTTTAATGTTTATTTATTTTTGAGAGACAGGGTGTGAGTGGGCAAAGGACAGAGAGAGACACACAGAATCTGAAGCAGGCTCCAGGCTCTGAGCTGTCAGCACAGAGCCCAACACAGGGCTTGAACTCACAAACCATGAGATCATGACCTGAGCCAAAGTTGGGCACTCAACTACCTGAGCCACCCAGGGGCCACTTTCCTTTTATTTGTAATGAATAAGTTCTCAAACTGTAGATCCCTAGGAGCATTAAAATTATGGTTCAGTACATGAGTAGACCAATGTAGACTGGAGATGAGAATTCAGGTAGGTAGGTAGGTAGAGAAATTATACTCCTGTCATATTTATAATACTTCTGCAAAGTAGGACTTTGAATGTCAAAACCAAGACTCTCTTCAAGTCAGTAGCCAGTATACTAATCTCTAGACTTCACTTAGTAATATTGCAGCACCCCCCCAAATTACAAAAATTTCTTGCTGCGGTACAAAAAAATAGCTGTATCACCCCCTCCCCCCAAAGAACTTAGATAACATTTATTTTGGGTAAGGATAAAGTAATTATGGAAGATTGGGAAAGCAAGGCATGATTTTAATATTTTGCATCTATCTCCTATACTTTTATAATCTAGGCTCTTGTAGGTAATATTTTTTTAATGTTTTATTTATTTCTGAGAGAGAGAGAGAGAGTGTGTGTGTGTGAGTGTGAGTATGTGTGTGTGAGCAGGGGAGGGTCAGAGAGAGAGGGAGACATAGAATCTGAAACAGGCTCCAGGCTCTGAGCTGTTGGCACAGAGCCCGATGCTGGGCTCAAACCCATTTTCCGTGAGATCATGACCTGAGCCGAAGTTGGACCCTTAACCAACTGAGCCCCCCAGGCGCCCCGTCTTGTATGTATAATTTACATACTTTCTTTACGGTATTAGGATATATGTATTCAGAGGGATCACTACCACTTCACCGAGATTTGGATATTTCCATCCCTCCAAGAAATTCTCTTCTGCCCCCTTGTAACTAATCCCCTGCCTTAACCCCCAGGCCGTTGCAACTGCTACCCTGATGACTGTTGAGCTTAGAGTTTTGCTTTTTCCTGAATGTTATACATAGACAGTATGCATCCGCCATCTTCCATGGAGACCTACCCTTTTGCTATCAATCCATGTTGTAATCTTTTCTACTGTCTGTTGCTTTATGTTGTCGACCACTTCTCTTGCATAGGTGGACAGCCTTCTGCTAATCCACTCAGTAGTTTGGACCTTAGGTCTCCCACCCTGGTATTTGACTAGTGTGACTAAAATTTTATACATATGCATACAAAATCTCTGTGGAAAGGTTTTTATTTCCTTTGGGTAAATACCCAAGAGCTGGATTGCCAATTGAGTAAAAAGCTGTCACACTGTTTTCCAGTGTGGTAAGCCATTCGTGTGACACCATGAATGGATGAGTTACCGTTGCTCAAATCTGGTACAAGCGTTTAATGCTATTAGTGTCCTTTTTGATCTCTTTACTGATTGGCTGATTGTTTTTAGCTCTTTCAGGAGGTTGATGTGGCTTTTTTTTTTGGAGATTTTAATTTGAGTTTCCCTATTGGATAGAGATGTTGAGTTTCCTTTCATGTACTTCTTTTGTCATTCACTAATTTTTATTTTTGGTGCAACATCTCTGCAAATATTATGCCCCTTTCTTCTTAACTGATCATTTTCTTTTGATCACTCAATTATTGAATTATTAAATATTTTATTAGATGTGACGTTTTAAAATAATTTCTCCAAGTATGCACTTGTCTTTTTTATTTTCTTAATAGTGTCTTTCAAAGGGCAGAAAATTATAAGTCCTACTCGAATTTTTCATGATTTTTTATGATGTGTTTATTGTATTCTCTCTAAGAAATGCATATTTCCCCTGAAACTAAAGATTAGAAATACATTCTTAGATGTTTTGTGAGAGAATTTTTAATTTGTAAATCTTTATAATCCATGAGATGATCGAGGTCAAGTTAATTTTGTGTAAGGTGTGAGGAAAGGGTAGAGTTTTCACTTCTGATAATTTCTTTTTTTTTCATTTATTAAAAAGATTATCCTTTCTATATTGAATTACCTGGGCAACATTGACAAAATGAACTCAGTAAGATTTTAGATATATTTCTGTAATTTTGATTTTCTCCCATTTGTATGTCTAACATCGATATCACGTGGTCTCTCAGCAAGTGTCATGTTCTTCTTAACATGTTCCCTGTCATGTTCCATCTAAAAATCAGGTTATTTTGGTATTTCAGAATGCTTACTTTTCCATGTAAATTTTATACTTTACTTGTCATTTGCTCAAAATACCTGCTGAAATTTTTACTAGAATGTGGAGAAGTATAGGGCAACTTGAGGATAACCAACTTACTAGAAGCGTGACGTCTTCTGATCCATAAACAAAATTGATCTCTGGATTTTTCTGTCGTATTTAATGTTTCTCATCAATATTTTGTAATTTTCAGCATATGAATCTCACACATAGTCATTGAGATTGATCCCTATGCATATCATGTTTTTGATTATATAGCGTCATTTTTTAGATTCAATATAAAGATGTTTATTGCTAGTATTCAAGTAGCATTCTTTAAATTACGAAACTTTGCTAATGTATTCATTAATTCTAAATGCTAATTTGCAGATTCCTTATGATTTTCTATATTAAGAAAAATGGTTATTTTTCTGAATAAAGTCTATTTTATTTATTCCTTTAGAGTGCAAGCAATTTTAGTCTATTTTTTCCTTATTTTACTGTCTGGAACATCAGCTACCATGTTGAATAGAAATGGCAACAGTGACATCCTTGAGATCCTCAATCGGGAAAGTTTTCAATTTAAATGTTATATTTGTCATAGATTTCGTGTGGATACATTTATCAAATTGAGCTGGTTCCCTACAATTTTTATATGAATGGTTGTTGATTCTATTAAGAGCTTTATTTTCAGCATCTACTGAGATGATAATATATACGCTTATGTGTAATAATCAATTTATATTGTTTTGTTAATATGGTAAAATAATATCAGTTGGTTTTCGAATATTGAATAAAAGCTTACCTTTCTGGGATAAACTCCCTCTTGGTTATGACATAGTGTCTAGTGTGTGTTGCTGGATTTCATCTGATAACATTTTATTATGGAAATTTGCATATATATTCATGAGGGAAATTATCTGAAGACTTCTTTCTTCATAGTATCTTTGTCTGGTCTTCATAAAAGGATAATTCTAGTTTCTTAAAATTAATTGCAAAGTGTTCCCTTCTATTTTATTTTCTGGAAGAATTTGTATAGAATTGGTGTTATTTACTCCTTAAGTTGTTGATAGAATCACCAGCTAAGCCACCTGAGACTACAGTGTGTTTTGAAAGGTTTTTCACTAAAATGTCACTTCTTCAATAGCTAACGGGTGACCTGGGTTATTTCCTTTTGAATTAATGTTTAAAGGACTTGGGGCGCCTGGGTGGCTTAGTCGGTTGAGCGTCCGACCTTCGCTTAGGTCATGATCTCGCGGTTCGTGGGTTCGAGCCCCGCGCCGGGCTCTGTGCTGACTGCCAGCTCAGAGCCTGGAGCCTATTTCAGTCTGTGACTCCCTGTCTCTCTGACCCTCCCCTGCTCACGTTGTCTCTCTCTCTCTCTCCTAGAAATAAATAAAACATTCAAAAAATGTTTAAAGGACTTTATTCATTGGTTTACAGTATGCCTATCATTGAATGTCTGTAGGAAGGGTAGTGATGGCTTATCTTTAGTGCTGAATGTTAATGTGTATCTCTTACCTTTTTTTCTCTTTTAGAATAACTAGCTTTTGTTTTTGTTGATTTTTCTATCGTTTTTCTCATTTCACTGACTTCTTGAATTTTCTGGATCTAGTGTCACAATATAGAAGCTTAGATTATTCGTCAAGACTTTTCTTTTTTATAATTGTGACAGTTAATTTTATGTCAGTTTGACTGGATCAGAGAGTGCCCAGATATCTGGATAAACCTTATTTCTGGATATATCTTGCATCTGTTTCCAGATGAGAGGAGCATTTGAGCTGGAGACTCAATAAAGTAGATTTTCCCTCCCAGTGTGGGTGGCATCCTCCAAGCCACAAAGGGTCTGAACAGAACTAAAAGATGGAAGGGGAAAAAAAAAATGAGCATTTCCTTCCTGATTTCATGATGAGGTGTTGGGCTTCTCTGGGTTTTGGTCTCAGACTGAATCACTCCTCCAGCGTTCCTGGGTCTTCAGCTTTGCAAAGGATGGTTTGTGAGGGTTCTCAACCTCCATGTCTGTGTGAGCCGATTCTTTATATTTAATATTTTCATGTTTCTCTCCTGTTGATCTCTTTTTTCTAAAGACCCATGACCCATACAGATGAGCTAAATTTAATGCTGTAAATTTCCCTCGAGACACTGCATTGGCTATGCCCTAAACACTTTGGTACTTTGCATTTTAATGTTTTTTCAATTCAAAACATTATCTAATACACCTTGTGCCTTTTAATTTGTAAACATTTGGTGATCTTATAACTGATTGTTAATTTCATTCTTTTTGGAAAAAGATTATGCATTATATTATTTATTTTTTTCCCCTTTTCTGTTAAAAGTTCATTGTACAGTTGAAAAACAGTGTACTAAGCTTTTGTTCAGTAAGCAGTTCTCAAATGTGAATTAGGTAAAGTTGATTAATAGGATTATTCAGATTGATTTTCTGTCCACATGTTCTACTAATTACTGAGATGGATCTGCTGAATTCTCCAACTTTAATTATAGATTTCTCTCTTTCTACTTTGAGTTCTGTTAGTTTTTGTTTTAATTATTCAAAGCTGTATTGTTTAGTGCTCTCACACTTGGAATTGTTGGTAAACGTCCATCTTTATCCTTACACAGTACTGCTCTGTACCCTTGACAATTCCTTGTTCTGAAATCTGTTCTGTCTCATATTAATATAAACACACTGGTTTTTTAAATTAGTGTTTACATGCAATATTTTCTCATACACTTACTTCTAACATGTTTACATATTTAACATAATGTGAGTTTCATTGTATATAATAGGATATTAAATGTTTATTCAAAGTGACAGTTTCTGCCTTTTAATTGATAGGTTTTGACCATTTAAAATTGATGTAATTATTTATATAGTTGGATCAAAATCTACCATCTTGCTTGGTGCTTGCAATTCTTTCCATCTCTTTCCTTTTTAATTCCTATTTTTTTCTCCCTGTGATTCTTTTTGTTCTATTTATGTATAAATATCAATATCAATATCAATATACTTCACCTGGTGCTGTTTGGTACTTCTAAAAGTTTTTCCTACTAATATATCATGGAGGTGAGATATGTGGTGATGTGACTATCATATTTTAGCCAAGATGAGAGTTTTAATAAAGTTTTAAAACTTGCATCCACTTTTCATAGATGTCAGTGATAAATGCATCTTTTCTCTGTAGAGCTTGTTCTTTTAATACATAAAACTCAGTATTTTAAAGGTATTTCTCAAGTTGATTAAAATGAAAAGGACACATAGAATTGGAAGAAAGTCCTAATTTCACAGAAGAAATTAAATTAAAATTTAGAAACTGGATTGGCCCAAAGATGCAAAACTAGTCATGGCCAGAGCTAAAGAAACACACAACACAAGTAAAGCTTCACAAAATTTAAAGTATGCAACAGAGCATTCTCGTGTGTATTCATGGCAATGAACCTTATGGTTATAAATGGAATTTTTGAAAATCTTGTGCCTAAACAACTTTGACACATTTATGCTTCTCTTCTTAAGTGATAGACCAATGAGACTATATTTTAGTTTGATATCAAAGATGTATTCAAGATACAAGTATCAAACTTGATCTAATGAGGATTATTAGAATCCTCTACCAACAATTAAGAAAGACACTTTTATGTTATTTTCAAGCACAAATGGAGCATAGGCTTTGTTTCTAAATCCTGAGGATCAGAACTGTGTCTCCTACTATTTTCCTGAAGATATCTACAGAATAATTTCTTATTGTGGACCTTAGTAAAACCTGTGAGCCTTTACTGATTATCACCTGCCTTCCAAATGTGATATATATTATTATCCAAAATTCGTATCAAATATCATTCACATTGGAGTGGATATCCCAACATGCTCTGAGACACGAGATCCCCATTAACTTGGTCAACTAGCTAGTCCATGAAGGCTTGGAAGTTTATCTCCTCTCTTTGTAAACAGAAGCCTTCCTAAAGCCTCTAAAAATATGCCAGCTTCTGTTTATTAGGGCCAGTCAGTTTGTGATCTTCAATGTGTAGATCAGAGTGGTGTCCTGTAGGGTGTTAGGTCAGCAACTTTCTCTGGTCTAGGTCAAGAGTCTGCCAATTATTGGACATTCTGGCTGCCTGCTTTTGCAACTGAAGTCTGATGAGAATGCAGCCGGGCCCATTCATTGTCTATTCTTTTTGAGCTACAGTGTTGGAGCTGATGAGTTGGGAAGAGATTGCATAGACTGCAAACCCAACATACTTACAATCTAGTCCTTTAAGACCTTCAAATGGTTTGTCAACCCCTAGTCTAGATTTGTGACACAGAGCAGAAGAGTTGTGGCCTCTTGGTCAAAATGTGGAGAGCCACCATTGTCTCCACGAAGTGGAAGAATATCTCACCTGCCGGTTTGTACAGAGGAGTGCAGAAGCAAAACTATGGCATTTGCCAAACCAGCGACCCTGCCCCAAGCTGCCAGGAGCCATGGTGATTGCTTCAGTGAAGTCGTCATCTATGGAATGATGCTGCTGAATCATCCCTCACTGAAGGTTATGGTAGTTTACAGGTGCTCTCCAAGTCTTCCCACCTTCTGAGCTGGCCTAACAAGCAGACTTCATGGAGAGGTCCATCGCTGCACCTTTGAACTCTGAGCCGGCAGCATTAATCTGCACAATCTCTGCAACTGACCTGTACTGAAGATGTAGTACTTCTATAGCTTAGTACTCCGGCAGAGAAGTTCAATCAGCTTCCACTTAGTTTTCCTACCTAATAGTCACTCCATGGGCCAGGTGGCCAACGCGAGGACTCTGGTTGTAGCCAAGTATGCCTGTTGCAATTAGAACCTGTAGGAATCACACATGGATGGTCTCTACCACTGCTTGGACTCCTGTGGCATGAACTTGGGCCAAATTTCCATTTATGGTGGAATCACTTCAGTCTTCACTTGACTTTGGACCCTAGAACAAGGTCATGAAAGAAACTCTAAGCTTTCCCCCAAATAAACCCACCTCCAGTTACTAGGGTAACTGTACTCTGAGATGGTTAGGGTTATTAAGTATTGGAAACAATTTGATGTTAGTTAATTCCTGGTGACCCCAAGACAAATTAGGGGATAAGAGTGGTCAGGGATAAATGGAATTTTGACTGAGATCTGTATATTTCAGTGGTCCCAACAGGTACAAGAGGCAGCTCATGGCAAGCACACACTGGTGTGCACACATGTGATGCTGCTCCATGCTGTGGATTATGTGTGCTCCACATTCTAGCAGGAAGGAATTCAGACATGTTAAAGACATTACCAGGAAAATTCCAGAATTCCATCTTTTGATGTTTGTTCTTTCCTACGACCACTCCGAATACCCATGCCGTGTTCCTCAGTGTTCAGTTAGGAAAATGGAGACTACTTTATGTACTTACACAGAATTAATACAAAGGATTGTTTTTCAGAGGTGTTAGAAAACCTAAAACACCTGGAAAAATATATTACTAAGGTAACTCAAAATAATATGTGCAAGAAGAGGCTGTAATTTCTAAGGTTTGGGAGAGAGTTGAAATTAAGAAAACTTAAGCTTATCACAAAAATAAGCTCAAAGGATAAGGTCCACGGATTTGGTGCCCACCATCCCTCAGTGGGGACGTGAACCAGTTCCTGCTGTGACTTTGGGGACACGAAAGAAGAGCCTATGATGCTGACATTCACGTGTCTGGGTTGAAGCACAGCTCAGGGATTCTTATACCTCTCTGGGGGTCTTGGAGCTCAATGCTGAATCTGATTCCAGGTGTTTCAAAAGAAGCTGGATTCTGAAAGCAGTTGCTGCTGTTGGAGCTGGCTGCCTCTCCTGAGACGGTGCCAGGGGGAACAGAAAAATAGGAAGGGACAGACTTCTTCCTTCCGTCCACTCGCTACCCTCCCTCTCACTGATGGAACATAGCAAGAAGCCTTCTGAGAAAGTCACAGGGGAAATGTGCTTAACAGAGTTCATGCATCAGCAGCACATAGCAGGTAGCCTTGGAGCTCAACCAAACAGGTACACATTCATCAGTAGGCAATCTAAGTTGTGTTTTTGGAGAATGGACTGCCAAGGGTGAAAATGGAAGAAAGAAGACCCTTCCTGAAGCTGTTGTAGGGCTGACTCAGACTATCTAACAGTGAAGAGTCAGTTGGGAGCTGAAATTTGGAAGCAATATTTGGGAAATCATGTGAGAAGTAGCATTTTTGGCAAGTCAAGTTCTCAAACAGAGGCTAAATTCCTGATAACAGATTGTGCACATATTGCCTCTTGTAACATATTAATGAAAGATTGTGATACTGAGGAATTATCTTTGTCATTTTTACAATGAAGGAAATGTGAATAATATCCCTGTGGTGAAGTTAGCATGTTACTGTTTGCTAACTAGGTTGGATGATGCCTACCACTGCATCATAAATTCCTCCGTGAGCCAGTGGGGGGTGGGGGAGCACTGCTTATGGAGAATGAGTAATTCAGTCCTTAACTCAAATAGCCATGAACTCATTTTTATTTTAATCCGTGTTCACCCTTGGACTCTGGCATGTCTACAGATGGCATCGTTCAGAGGGATGTGTCCACTAGGGACACGGTCCTGTAAGGAATAGAAATAATTTATCCAAAAGAAGAAAACTTAGAACCTAGGAATTTGGCTCGATAACAGGAACCAAGACATTTTTGAGCCCTTATTAGGTGGCAGGCTTTGTGGTAAGCACTTTATAAATGCATCATTTCATTCAATCCTTCCCAGTTCACTACAGCTCTGTGATTAGGCATATCTTGGAGATAAGAAGAGTCAAGTTCAGTGGGTTTAAGTAATTTGTCCATAATCACACACATTTGAAGATTCCGAGCCAGAATTTGAAGGTAGATTTACCCCAGACATCTTAGATTTAATCACTCTAGCAAGGCCTGTGCTAGCTGGTTGAGCCATTCGCACACCTCCCTATATCCACGTCCTTGGGAGTCCTCCCCACACCCTAAATCTGTGACTTGAGTCGCCAGTGGGACAATGCCAAACAGGGCAGAAGTCTGAATAGTGTTTGCTTATGGGTACCTGCCACCTTACTGCCACTGTGAGGAAGCCCCGACTAGCTGACGAGCTGTGAGAAGCTTGTGTCCCAGTGACCGGCCCATCTGTCCAACAGACTGCCCACCCCAAGACGCGTGAGTGAGACCATCCTACATCAATTAGCCATCAGACAACCAGCAGGTGAGCAGCAAACCCACATGAGAGACTGACCCAGACTTTGAAGAACAGAGCATCTGGGCAACCCACAGAACAAATTGTTAAGAGACACACTGCCTCGTTACCTTTCGGAGAGTTGCCTACCAATTCCACCTAAAACCCTGTCATGTGTATGCTGCTGTGCCATTCAGCTCCACATTCTGAGGTACAATTTGGGTACCTTCATTATTACGAATGATGCAAATTAGACACTTTCGGACTGAAACACAAAAAAGGTGAAAGGTTAAATATGTATATATATTTACCACATATTTACCATATATTTACATATACATACCATACGATATTTCCAGTTGAACTTACCAAATCTATTATATAGAGATCAACATCTTTACCTATATCTTCCCAGTTGAATGATCTCACATTAAATAACATTTATTACCATCAAAAACGAGCCTCTTGAAGATCTCCTGAACAAGCAAAATGGTAACTGAAACCTTGAGTGTTTAGTACAGTGGAGTAAGAGTCAATAGGTGCTAATGTTATGCAACTGAATCCTTTTGACTTGAGGTAAAAGTTTCAGTGGTGGCGTCTCATCCAGAAGTGTTACATTTTAAACATGTTAGATGGGTGAGAAGATGATGTAGTCGGGAAGACTGCTGGGTGACTCAAACCTAGCTGTCAAGGTGATGATGGCACAAACGCCTCACATGGGGAGATTTTGAATGAAATTATTTCATAAACCTAAGAGTGGAAACATTTCATATTTACAAATGGCTTATTTTATCTAATGTGACTTAAATTATGTATGGTAACGAAATCAAATCTTGAAGACTCTGAATAGATATAACTTGTCTATGGTCTTACACATTTATATATTTAGGTTTCCTATGATAGTTTTGGGCATATGCATTGGGCAAGTTGTCGTTACCTTGTTTTCTTATTACTGGGTCTATCCTGTTATACTGTAATATACATGCATTATTATGAGCAAACCGAAGCTCACAGAAAAAAATAGAGACTGGAACATTTACATCAAATCAACTGAGTTAAAGTGGTTATCCTCCCAGAAATGGGATATGGGA
The DNA here is from genome assembly GCA_017311185.1 of Proteles cristata cristata. Lineage (NCBI taxonomy): Eukaryota > Metazoa > Chordata > Mammalia > Carnivora > Hyaenidae > Proteles > Proteles cristata. Next base: position 170,144 of record JAESUZ010002324.1, read on the forward strand.
GTGTGTCAGTTGCTTGGGTATTCTTTGTGTGTTTCCGTGAATTTCAGGATTTAATACAGAAATTCTGTAAACTGTCCTACAATAAATATTGCATTTTTAAGGTAAAATTACTTCATACATAAGGATCTTATGCAGTTATATCGTAAGACATGTATAACATTGTTATTCTCAACTTTTGGAGACAGCAGAAACGACACCAATGGGCCAGACTCTGCCTGGGCCTGGAGGAGATGCCGAGATGGAAACGGTGTCCATGCAGACGTGAGAGCCAGCAGCAGCTCCAGCAGCAGAGAGAGCACGCCATCCTAGCTCCCTTTGGGGGTCGGTGTTAGTCAGCATGCTCCTGAGAAACAGAGCTAATAGGACTTGCATGTTTATCTATTTTGAGATGGAGGGAGGGACAGAGAGAGAATCCCAAGCAGCTTCTGTGCTGTCAGCACAGAGACTGATGCAGGGCTCGATCTCACAAACTGTGAGATCATGTCCTGAGCTGAAATCGGAAGTCAGGCGCTTCACCAACTGGGCCACCCAGGCACCCTGAGAGAGGTTTATTTCAGTGAACTGGCTCCCACGATCGTGGAGGTGCAAGGCCACAGTCCACAGGGCAGGCTGGCAGTCTGGAGACTCAGGAAAGAGTTGTGGGTCACGTCCAAGGGCAGTCTATTGGCAGATTCCGGCTTGAGTTTGGTTTTAGTTCTATTACAGTCTTTAACTGGTGGATGAAGCCCATCGCTACTATGGAGGGCAATATGCTTTACTCACAGTCCACCAGTGCAATTAGTAATGCAATTAGCAATCCAGCTGCAGAACCAGCTGGAATGTTTGGCCAACTGACCAGGAACCACAGACGACACAACAGCCAAGGTGACACAAAATTAACCGTCACACTGTGAACAATAGGGTCCAGCATAACTCCCAAAATTCAACAGGGAAAAGCAAATGATCCAACTTAAAAATGAATAAAACATATAAAAGACAAATTTCACTGAAGAAAATGTACAGATGGGAAATGTATTTATCATCATTCGCCATTAGGAAGATGTCAATCAGAAACACAATGAGACATCCCTGCACATGACTTGGAATGGCTGAAAAGAACAAAAGACCTCCCACACGAGGTGCTGTCCAGGAGGCCATGAAACTGGAAACTGGGTTACTGGCTGGTGTAAAACAGCACCTTTGGAAACACTTTGGCAACTGAACAGTCAACTATCATAGGACCAGCCATTTGCACTCGTAGGCATTAATCTCAGTTAAGTAAAAATGAAAATTAATTACAATAGCAAAAAAAAAAAAAAAAGCAGAAAACAATCGAATAGAAAAATAATCCAGGGTGTCTGGATGGCTCAGTGGGTTGAGCATAGGTCTCTGGATTTCAGCTCAGGCTCAGGTCATGAGCCCAGGGTTGTGGGATCAAGCCCTGCACTGGGCTCTGTGTTGATTGTGCAGCCTGCTTGGGATTCTCTCTCTCTCTGTCAATCTCTCTTTCTGCCCCTCCTACCCTTGCAATCTCTCTCTTTCTAAAAATCAATAAATAAAATCAATAAATAAAAAATGGTGGAAATATTTGAATAGGGAGGTTTCCAAAAATGTTCAGATGGCCAAAAAACACGTCAAAAGATGCTCAACACTGCTCACCACCAGGGAAGTGAAAAATCAAAACCATAGTGGGATTCTACCTCACATCGGTCAGAATGGCCTTTACAAAAAGGGTAAGAAATAACAGATGTTGGTAAGGATGTGGAGAAAAGGGAACCTTCCTGTACTGTTGGCACAAATATAAATTGGTACAATAACTATGGAAAACAGTTTGAGGTTCCTCAAAAACAAAACCAAACAAAATAAAAATAGAACTACCATATGATCCAGCAAGCCTATTGTAGATATTTACTCAAAGAAAACAAAGACACTGACTTAAAAAGATATCTCTACCCCATGTTCCCAGCCTCTTTATTTATAATAAGGTATGAAAATAACCTAAGTGTCCAAGTGTCCATTGATGGAGAAATGGATAAACATAATATTCACATATATAAAGTGTTATATATTGGTAATGTAGACACACAAATATATATTCAAAGAAGAATGATGCAAAGATGCCTGACCCCAGTACTAACATATCGGAAATATTTAAGAATTTTTTGAATGAACTTGCAAAATAAAGTCAATAGACAGAAAGTCCCACGGTGCATCACGTGGCTTGCTTACAGAGCTTTGAAATCAAAGTGCAATGAAAAGTTGACAAATTCATTTTTTTAAGTCAATATATTAAAATAAAGAATAAGTATAAACTGAAAACCGAAAACACGCTAAGACACAAAAAAGAAAAAGCTGAAAGGAAATGCTTTCATTTAATAGTTTCTAGTTCCTTATATTTTAATACTTCTTACAAACACTTGATTAAGAAACATAACACAAAAGGCATACCAAAGATAGATAATATAATAAATAACAGATAGCAAATATATCAGTATAATCATCTAGGAGAAAAAAAGAAAAGAAATTTTCTAGGAAGTCAGAGGACCACTTGTTTGTTCTCTCATATCTCCTCTAAAGAAACTGTAGTTTCGGGCGCCTGGGTGCCTCAGTTGGTTGAGTGTCTGACTTTGGCTCAGGTCATGATCTCACGGTTCTGGGTTTGAGCCCCGTGTCGGGCTCTGTGCTGACAGCTCAGAGGCTGGAGCCTGTTTCAGATCCTGTATCTCCCTCTCTCTCTGACCCTCCCATGTTCATGCTGTCTCTGTCTCTCTCTCAAAAATAAATAAAACATTAAAAAAAAAGAAATTGTAGTTTCACTACAGTTCTCTCTCTCTCTCAAAAGAAAATAAATAAACTTCAAAAATTTGTAATTTGCTGATTTCTCTCATACTGTGGTGTGTCCTGCTAGCTAATACTCAAAGATAAATTGTACAACATAATTTTAGAATGCTGTTAAATTGATAAGTTGTTCTTTGCCACTTAGTTGCTAATCGACAGTGGTGTGTTCTTAAGTTCCAAAGTTAGCCACAATTGTTCTTTAGCAGTTTTAGTGATGTCAGAATTTAGAGACATTAGGAATGCCTCTACCCCATTCCAGACAGATAACAGATCTTTAAACCTGCATAGTAATCATAAGCCTGGGGTCACTTAGGCATATGGATACTATTAAATAGTATTATTGCAGGTTGGAACGTAATATAAAACTCTATAGCTTCAGATAAAGCTTCTGTTTCCACCCACTTCTGAGACTTTAAGCAGATGCTGTACTTTGTGTTTCTCTTTGACCTATTTTATACATAGGCACTGGAGAGAATAGGGTTTTATTTTTTATTTTTTTAATGTTTTATTTATTTCTAGGAGAGAGAGAGAGAGAGAGAGACAGCGTGAGCAGAGGAGGGTCAGAGGAAGAGGGAGTCATAGACTGAAACAGGCTCCAGGCTCTGAGCTGGCAGTCAGCACAGAGCCTGACACGGGGCTCGAACCCACGAACCGCGAGATCATGACTTAAGAGAGAGTCAGATGCTTAACCGACTAAGCTACCCAGGCACCCCGAGAATAGAGTTTTAAAAGGGTGTACTAGAAAAATATGTTTTTTAAATGTTTATTTATTTATTTTGAGAAAGAGATCATAAGTGGGGAAGGGGTGGAGAGTAATGGAGAGAGAGAGAGAATCCCAAGTAGGCTTCATGCTGTCGGTGCAGAGCCTGATGCAGGGCTTGAAATCACAAACCATGAGATCACCACCTGAGCCGAAATCAAGAGGTGGATGCTTAACCAGCTGAGTCACTCAGACACCCCACATATTTTAAAATTCAGCTTGGGGCACACGGGTCTTCTTTGTTTGAGCAGAATGATCTCAGAATATAAGCTCTTGTTGTCCAACCTTGGAGATATGAGGTCACATGATTTACCTGTGTCCCCACCCCATTGTTCTGTGGCACTTAAGCTTCTCCAGCCCCCGGTCAATGCTTGGCTTTGGCCATTAGTGCTACACAGCTGATAACCTGTCCTGAATCTAGAGGTGGGTCTGATCTGGGTAGCCACCGCCTCCTACCACAAAGCCCTTACTTTAGTAATCAATCTGTTCTTGTTTACATACTCAAGCCAATATCTTTCTGAACCGGATCGTGTCCTACAGCTCATCGCTCACTTTCTTCCACTTCTTTGTGTGGTGTGACCTTCGATTTGATTCTGTTTCTCTTCAGTCCACTGACTGCCTGAGAAGGAGAACCTCATTGATTTGTCCCTGGTCAGTCAGTTAAGAAGTTTTTATGTTGAACTCTTGGCACACTATTGGTGAAACAAAAACGTGGAACAAGAGTTCTGGTTAAATTTGTTTTGTTGCAGAATTTAGAGACCTGCCAGTCTGCAAAATCCTTCACTAAACATTTGTTTGCTAAGTAACATCTAGCAAGCATGGTGAATGGCTTCCTGCTGCCTGAGAAAAGAAACAAAATGGTTCATTCCCTTATTATTAGAATGATAGGGAGTCTTGACTATTGGTAAATAGTGAATGGGAGCTGGCAGATGGCGGTATTAGCAGAATGAAGTTTGTTTGGATTGATTCGTGCCAAAGACACAAACAGATGTAAGCAGTTTAGCCTAGAACAGTAAATCCCTCTGAGGTTATAATAAAGCACTGGTGTACTTAGTTGTAATTATGACTGCCTGAAATAAAGTTAGACATAGATTCATTTCCTCCATCACCTAACACACAGCATCATCCACGAGTAGGAAGCTTTCCCCATGAAACATTTATTTAGGAAAATAAAAGCATGCATAGTATCTTTGGTAATGATTGATAGTGAAAGGTGAATATTGCAAATGCCAGAGAAAACTACTGGACCTACAAGAAATTAGATGGGAAAAAAAAAATACTATCATTTCCCTGAGACCCAGGCCACAGACACTGAGCTCTTCAGGGCGGACTGCGTATCTTATTTGCTTCATCCTTTCACAACTCTGTGAGGGGGCACAGGACAAGGTTGACTTTGTTCACATAGTTGATGATGATACTAAGACATTTGACCTGTATTAGTGAGGACAATGCTAACCTCTGCCACTTACTTCCCACACCTGCAATTTAGTGGGAATAAGTACACAAATGCAAGTGGCCTTGAAGAAGGCTACAGATGAACTGGAGGTTAACAAGTTGGCATGTAGACGTGTTTATGTGCATTCAGATGCAAGGGGAAACCTTATCGTGAGGATCCAAATTATCCCCAGGCTGCAATTTGAGAGGAAAATGCACTGTCCACTCTTGGGTTGGGTCTTCCTGCCAAAGGTATGCGTCTGTGGTTGCGGATGACTCCCTTGAAAGCACCAAGAGAGGAGTGAGGATGGTCTGTCCACTGTTAGTAACTGGTGTCGAAGAAAGGGACAGAGAAGGAGTAACTCAACGCCGAGCTGATACCACCTCTTCAGATGCTTCGTTAGAATTAGCTCTCGCAACCAACTCAGGCATAGTTCCAACCAATACCGAACCATCTTCCGTCTCAATGTCCACGTGGTTGAAAGTGCCATATGTGCCTCTGACACTTTTTTATTTTCATATCCTTGGAATTCTGAGTGGTGTCCCTGCAGGGCAACAGATGTACTTTGCCTGTCTGTGCGTGAATCCTACACGGGCAACATCCGGGCCATCAGCTCTCGGAATATGTTGAACAAGGGTGTTTCCAGAGAAAAGACATGTTTGTTTTTGGTTTTGGTTTTTTTTTTGGCTGAATATCTCTGTCTACATTGCCATAATTCGACGAATAATCGCTTAAATCTACAGAAGGAACCATCAGCTCTGAAAACATGTCATTTCAATATCTGAAAATGTAGTGATTTTTTGGGTGAGAGTCACATCGCAAGAAACGTAACTGGTCTCAGCGTTAGGGAAAGAGGAGCTTACAGTAAGGCTACGAAGTCGTCTTGAAGTCACTAGCGCCAGTGGGAACTCTGGGGCCTGCAGGAACGGGACAAGCCTGAGGTGCCCGCTTCCCATCTTTGTGACTTTCTGCCCATGTACTTTGTTGATCTCGCTCACCGACCGGCTATTTTCTGGTTTCCAGAGCACATGGTGGAAAACAATTGGTGTCATAAACACTTCATGAACCCAGTGATCTAATCATCCCGAAAAAAAAGAGAATAAACTGTCTCAGACCTAGCCTCCATTGTGTGGACAGATCACCTGGAGCAGCGAGGGGACCCCATTATAGGGGCCCGTTTGTGGAGAAAGCAAGCACCAGACCAACCAGTCCTTACCTTCACTGCAATTCGAAGATGGGAACGCACTTGGTAGATATATTACTCGGTAAATATATATATGTGTATATGTATATATATCCATATATATATCCATATATATATATAAATTAAATAGAGAATTTCATCTGGACCTAATTGAAAAGGGCAATTCGCCCATTCCTCAACAAACTACTCATTATTAACAGATCTCTCATTATTAGGATGTGGGGCAGATTGTGGGTTCTCCTCTAATAAGGCACTTTCTTCTGTGTTGCCCCGGGAGGAAGGGAGTTGGCTGGGGCACCAGAGTCCTAACTGGGACTAGATATCAATGCGTAGGTAGTAGCTGCCTTGAGGCACCGTTCTCAGCTGTTGGTGACTGGGAATGAGTCTGTGCGAGTCTGGCTGCTCTCGAGTACGCAATCTTCAGCCCCGGATTCTGACACTGTTAATTATGGCAGAATATTAATCAGTTGTGATCAATTTCCATCTGCTCTTTGTGACTAGTTCTGAGAAAAATCATGACAAGTCACATTTATGGAGGGTTCATTGTTTAGTCAACTCTCCCTACATTTGTTCTGTCTATTTTATTTTTGCACGGTACTTTCTGCTCTGTAGTATTTCCCCCTCAGTAACTCAAGCCAACTGAGTGAGCTTGCGTAAGATATGATGGTCGAACGTTGTCAAATAGTCCCTCAGGAAAAGAGTGCAATTGCTGTCGTCGATGAATTTGAAGGACTTAACAACACAGCTCGTTTAGGAGGTAGGTTGTGACATGAAAATCTCCTATCGGTGGGTTTAAAGATATGAACTGTGATTACGGGAAAGTAATTCTCAATAAGAAGGTCTATCAACGTGATAGCCTGTTGAAATGGATAGATTTTTATGGAATATGCTGTAAGGAAAGATATTTGGACTTGGCAAAGGAAAGGTATTTTAGAGAGGAATCTCTCATGGACTAAATCATAGAGCAGTGTTAGTAAAAGCCTAGGTTAATGAAAGGGAATTGAGAACGATAAAACTGAATAGACAGATAGGGCAAAATTATAGACTACCCTGAACATAAGTCTTATACTCTTCATCCTTCAGGCCATGCAGAGCCGTTAGAATTTTATGAGCATAGATATGTTGTATTACTGTCTGCTGCTTCCAAAACATCTCCAAAATATCAGTGACTTAAACAAGAAATGTTTGTTTCTTAAGTGGGTCTTTGCATCAGATGGAACACTGAGGCTCAGCCAGATCCACTAGGGTTGGCCCCAGAAGTCAAGGTGGATTCACTTAGCTGACAGACTGGCAGCCACCTACGTTTTTCCATGTAGGGTCCAAGGAATAGGCGAAGTAAGCAAAATATATACTACCTCTTAAGGCCTTGGCTGGAAACTGACATGCATAGCTTCTGTCCGTTCGGTGAAAGCAAAGCCAACGTCAATGAGAGGTGGGAAAATTTGCTGTAAAATCACATAGTAAAGGACATGGATGCAGGACGAGCATAAATGACTAGGGACAATGATCCAACCTACCACAAGTAGTAAGAGCAGAGCAATGCCTTCAAAGCATCTATGTGACAACTTCTTGGATCCACTGCATTGGCAAAGTAGCGCTGGGGGTAAAGGTCTTTCAGTACGTTTGCAGGTATTTCTTCTCTCTGTTCGTTTGTCAACTTTGCTTTGTATATATTGCAGTTAAGGTAAGATTTGTATATACATTTAAAATTGTGACATCTTCCCTGTGGGTGTCATGAAACATCTCTCTTAGTCTTCAGAAACAATTCTTGCTCTCTGGCTTGATATTATAGGGCATCCTCATTTGTTTGCTCTACGGTTTGTATGAATTGTCTTCTTTTCCCTTTTATTAATGTTTCAAGTTTGTATTTAAATTCTAGTTGGGGAACCTGGATAGCTCAGTTGGTTAAATGTCTAACTTCAGCTTAGGTCATGATCTCACAATTCATGGGTTCGAGCCCCGCATCGGGCTCTGTGCTGACAGCTAGCTCAGAGCCTGGAGCCTGCTTTAGATTCTGTATCTCCCTCTCTCTATGACCCTTCCCTGCTCATGCTGTCTCTCTCTCTCTCTCTCTCTCAAAAATAAATAAAACATTAAAATTTAAAAAAAATTCTAGGTAGCTAACATATAGTGTAATCTTGGCTTCAGGAGTAGACTTCAGTGATTCATCACTTACATACGACACCCAATGCTCATCCCAACAAGTGCCCTCCTTGATGCCCATCAGCCATTTAGCCCATCCCGCCCCCCTCCCCTCCAACTACCATCAGTTCGCTATAGTTAGGAGTCTCCTATGATTTGCCTGTTTTTCTCCTTTTCCATATGTTCATCTGGGACATAGGAGTGAATTCTGCATAGGAGTGAAATTATATGATATTTGTCTTTCTATGACAGATTTATTTCACTTAGCATAGCACATTCTAGCTCCACCCATGTCATTGCAAGTGGCAAAATTTCATTCTTTTTGATGGCTAATATTCCACTATATATATATATATATAATATATATATTATAGATAGATATATATATATATATATATTATAGATAGATATAATATATAGATAGATAGATAGATAGATAGATAGAATATATACCATTTTGTGTATATATATATATATATATATATATATATATATATATATATATATATATACCACCTCTTCTTTATCCATTTATCAGTCGATAGACATTTGGGCTCTCTCCATAGTTTGAGTACTGTTGATAATGCTGCTATAAACACCAGCTGCATACACCCCTTTTTTCTTTGTTTTTTTTAAAGGTTTTTTTTATTATTTACTATTTTTCGAGGGAGAAAGAAAGAGAGCTCACAAGTGGAGGAGGGATGGAGAGAGAGGGAGAGAGAAACTTAAGCAGGCTCGACACTCAGCATGAAGCCTGACATGGAGCTCAATCTCATGACTGTGAGATCATTACCTGAGTTCAAATCGAGTCAGACACTCAACCTACTGAGCCACCCAGGTGCCCCCACATGTGCCCTTTGAATCAAAATTTTTGTATCCTTTGGGTAAGTATCTAGTAGTGCAATTTCTGGGTCATAGGGTAGCTCTATTTTTAACTCTCTGAGGAACCTCCATGTGGTTTTCCAGAGTGGCTGCACCACTCAGTGCATATTCTAGGATACGATTTCATTTTTTTTCTAATTGTCTCCCCTGTTTTAAATTTCCTTTTATGCCCTTTCTTCTTCTGCAGTAGTTAATTTTTTTTCCCCTAGTTTTTGTTTCCTTAGCTTCTTAGTGATACATACACATCATTGGCATTATTTAAATTCTAAAAGTATGATGCTGATTTCTGTGACATCAATAGCCTCTTACAGTTTTGTCCTTGTTTACTTACTCTATTTGTTGATCTTCTTTCGCTCTTAAGTAGCCAGGGCCCCTCCTGAGAGCATGCAGTGGTAACAAAGCCCTGCGCCTTTCTTTGTACCTAAACTCAAACACAAATGACTGAAAGTCAAAACCGCTGAGTGCAGGGTCCCAGCTCTGACCCTCTCCCGGAGGCCGGATGCTGGCCTGGGAAGTCGAGGCCGCCTTAGGAGGCCCAAACTTCAATTTCATTTCTCCAGCCCCATAAATTTCCCCAAGCTCCGCAGGCATATTTACTTCTTAGAAACATCTCCTCACAGAGCCATGAATCTGCAAGAGGCCAGATGTGAAAAGCAGGTTTTATAATACACACTCACCTCCGCGGAGCTCTCTTTTCTTTACAACTTTGGCCCTGGAGACCCGGGAGCCCTAACAGATTTCATTGCCTTTGAAAAGACGTTTTATTTTTGTAAACTCACTGGCTTTACTATTTGTTCTCGGCAGGCGTGTTGTTTGCCACAAACCAGAACTGTAAGTGTGTTAAGTGTGTGTCTGTGTGCATGCGCGTGTGCATGTGTTTTGATTGCTCAATAAGAAGAAACTTGGGAAAGTGTTTCACACACTGACAGGCTGACATCACGGTGACCTAGAAGAATACAAGAACATTTGATTTCTTTTCAATTATCTTGAAAATCTTAAAAGTATTATAAAACCTCTTTATTTGCAGATATAATGTAGATTGACAGTATTTTAGAGATTCTTTGTAAGTTAAAAATAGATGAGGTCTAGTCTATTCTACGCGGCCTATTCTACACACTTGTGGATGTGTAAAAAAGAAAAAATAATGAGTGAACACTTAGCTGCAATGTCACCGAGAGACCCGCTTACACGTGGGAGCACGAGCTGCGCTAGTGACCCCGACCTGCCTGCCCGCTGGGCCCCTCGGCGACTCCTTTCCCCCACTGGCGTGGCTCTGTCCTCAGAGCCGCCCGCTCCGCCGGCCGCGGGCTGTGTCTTCCACGGCCCCAGCTCCGCCCTTCCTGCGCCTTTGGCGCCCAGGTGAGGCCCTGTCCCCGAGGCCGGACCCGCGCTGGGCTGGGCCGCCTGCAGCGCCCGTGCGGTGCCTCTGATTCAGTCCCCAGCAGGGTCACTGGCAGCGGGTTACTCAGAACCCGTCGCGCTCGCTGGCTCCACCACGCACTTCTGGTTCTTCCATGAAGCACACGCACACACGTGGTGCAGGCACGTTCTACACACCCGGGCGCACATGTTGTACCCATGTATTTAACAGCAACAGAGAAGAAGTAAATAAGATGCTGTAACTGAGAATACAGGCCAGGTAGGCGTGTTTCGGGGCTCTCAGGTTTTCCTTCCAACCCTAATATTTAATTCCAATAGTAATGTATCTTGAGCCTGGTAGATGCCCTAGCATGGGAGAGGTCACAACTTAATAATAAAATAATAATCATAGTAACAGCGACAGTGTCTGCTTCTCTACACAAGATGTATGAAGCACTGCATTAGAGGGAAATCGGTGGCAGAACCCAACGGCCCACGGTGCCTCGGGCCAAACGAGCGAGGGCATTTCGAGGCGTGGGCACCCTCTTGGTTACTGTCCTTGCCAGCGATGGCTCCATTTCCCCACCCCACGTTTGCTTTGCCAGGTGACAAGTTCTGTGCTCCGCAATATTGTATTTCACTCGTGTTCACTCCTGGGGTGTTTTCTGAAATGCGTGTGAGAATGACAGGTACTTCCCTTGCACTGTGGGTGCCGCAAGCTCAAGGACTCAGCACCGCTTTTGGGCTGGGGGTCTCTGGAGGATCTAGACCCCTTGGCAGTAACGCAGGAGAAGAGCCGGTGAGTTAGGAAAGTACGGCCGCACCATCGAGCCCCTTGGGCTCTTCCCACTCGGCGCCCCGCTTCGCGCCAAAGCACACGGCTGAGGGTTCTCTCCATCTCCCTGCGGGTTTTCTTCCCCCAAAGCGCTTCCCTTGCTTATAGGAATGCCAGTGGCCGGGCTGGGAATCTCCCGGCAGATGGAAGCAAGAAAAGATAAGCCTTTTTAGGCGTTCCCGGAATTAAGTCTCTGGCTGTGGTGAGGATGGAGCCGGTGATTTTCCAGATGCGAGAATATATTATTTAAATACATATTTGTCAGAAGAGATTGGAGATTGGTGACGAGTTCCTCGATGTTTAGATGAACGTGCATTCAACCTGTAAGACTGCCTTGCCTCTGTTGGCATGTTTTTTAAAAATGTTTTTTATTGAGAGATAGAGGCAGAGCACGAGCATGGGTGGGGCAGAGAGAGAGAGAGGAAGACACAGCGTGAGCAGGGGAGGGGCAGAGAGAGAGGGAGACACAGAATCGGAAGAAGCTCCAGGCTCTGAGCTGTCAGCACAGAGCCCGACGCGGGGCTAGAAATCAGACAATGACTTGAGCCGAAGTCAGTCGCTTAACCAACTGAGCCAGCCTGGAGCCCCTAAGCGAGTTAGTATTTTAAAAGCGCTGCTTTAATCCCTCACGTGGTAAGACTCTTACCCACGTAATTTGAAGCGATTTGGATCCTCAATGACTTTGACTTGCGGACGTGTGTCAGAGACAGCGCGTTTGACAAACGTTGTCTGCGGCCCAGCCTCCGCCTGCTCTGTGTCCTGACTCACGGGATCAAATGCAGACTCATGTGCCACGTGTCACGATCGGGTCTGCCACCTGAGGAGGACACGCACATGTGCACAGGGGACAGGGAGTGCAGGTCAGAGCCCGAGGCCGAGGGCAGTCCCGGGAGAGAACATGACTTTCGGTTGTGCAGCAGCCAAGGGGATGATGTGAAAGGTTTGAAATACAGATCCTATAGTGAAAAATAAATCAGAAGAGCAGAATTATCCAGAAATCATGGAGATACAATATAAAGGGTATGCCTGAGGATAAGGACTGAAGTTATTGCTTCTTTCCTAAAAGAAAAAAAAAAAGAAAAAGAGAAAGAACTAAGCACAGGTGAGCATTAGGAATATTCACGACACTGACTCATTGCGATACTTTCTCGGAGGCCATTTTCTGAAAAGATTCATGTACCAAATGCCCCCATGTGTCTTCCCCACTTGCTTCTGGTGGGGGGGGTTCACATCGGTAAGTTACACAGTGTTTGTTTCTCTAAAAACTGAAAACAATAATAGAACCCTTAAGAGTTTCCTTAAAGAGTGTTTTCATAACACTCAGTATTTTTTCAAGGTCTCAGCATCTTTCCAAGGTCTCCTAACAGATTTGTGAGCCCCACTTCTCAGTTCTTCTTGTTCCAGGGCTCAGTCGGGACAAGTCTGGAAACACCTGTCTCTGACAGACTGCCAGTCTTTCCCCCTTTCATTTCCAGTCCCTGCCGTGGCTTTCTGCAAAGGTGGGGTGTGTTTAATTTCAAATCCATGCACAGGGGCAACAGCTAGGTACCAAAATCCTAAGGAAAGTCACCATTCAGTTATCAACGGCAATTCTTTGCTAGTCAGTCAACTCGGCGATCGAGTTATTTACTGAAATGTTCCTGGTGTTTCAAAAACCATCTCCATCAGGGTATTTTTCAATTTTCATGTGCTCCTGTCTAAAAGGGAAAGCCATCTTGCATCAATATTGCTAAGCGTATGCTTGTATAAGACAGTGGAAATAGCCGACTGATTGCTCAAGAGGATTTTATATGTATCCTGAGAGAGTTGTTCTGTTTGGTGCTAATCAACCAGAGGATGTTTACTGAACCCTTCCTGTGCCTAAGACATTACTGCCAGAGGATCTATAAAGGAAATTGGGAGGCACATGACATAGGACTTGACCTCAAATAAGCTTGCAAAAGTTTTGCAGCGATAAGCCACAAACCATACTCATCACTGTAACTAAGCATGAAAGCATGCATGTAGAATAACAGTGAAAGTCAAGGAAATATATGTAATGAGTATTGACAAATATTATACCCAATGGTAGAGAATGGGACTAGGCTGTGGAAGATAGATGCCATTCAAGGTCTAAGGAATGTGTCCAAGCAGATGCCACTCTTGTCCTGCAGGGCCCCGGGGCCATTCTGGGTCCTGATGGCCATCAATGCCGTCTTTGTTCAAAACACACGGTATCTGGGGCCCCTGGGGGCTCAGTCGGTAAAGCGTCCAACTCTTGGTTTCAGCTCAGGTCATGATCTCACAGTTCGTGGGATCGATTCCTTCTTTGAGGTCAGTGCTGATGGTGCAGAGCCTGCCCTCACAACTAGTATTTCCATGTTGTACATGAGGAAGTAGGCCCAGAGACACTAAGAAGTGTGCCTGTGCTCCCCCAGCCAGAAGATGGAAAGCTAGATGCTAATCTATCTACCGGGGTCCAGAGTCCTGTCTCAACGACCATCCATCCTGTCCCTATCATGCTCCCATTCTGCCTTGGAGTGAGGTTAGAGATCCGTTTCTCTCCACTCCGCTCTAAGCTTTAAAGTCTTTGGATCAAAGACGAAATCCTTAATGCTGAAGACTGGACTCTTTTCTTCATCTTTGAATCCTCAACTCCACACCAAGCCTGACACTGAGACAGAACAAAGCAAAACAAAACAGAACAACAATACCAAAAAATAACCAGGCACATAATGAGCAATAGATCAGTCAAAATGACACAGGTGATCTTTCCCATCATGCCTGTGCTTCCTCGAGGCTCCTCTGGCTTCGGCAATGGTGCCTCTGTCCGTACTGACGTGTGTCTGTCATTACTGAGCTTTGCCTCCTTACATTCTCCATTCCAGGTCTACCCCCCACCTCGTTTCTCCTTCCAGAACTCTGCTCATGCTTACCCTGCCTCCTCTCTCGCCAGTGCCACCATGGCTGTCCCCGCCACCCCGGAAGACCTCACCGGCCCTCCAACTGCCTCCTTGCGGACATGATATCGGTTTTCCACCAGCTGCCAGCATGCCATTTTTATAAGCGTAAAATTTTATAGCACAAATTGGATAGTATCGCTCCTCTGCCTAAACCCTGCAGTGACTTACTGTAGTGTCCTTTGCTGCAAGCCCCTTGCCATGTACGGGACACATCACACGATGTGACCCCTGCAGCCTCTCTGAGAACAGGTTCCGTCCTTCTGCCCCATGTTTCCCGTGCCCCGCGCGCCCGCCGTGTGCCTCCTACCTAAGTTTCTGAATGGCAGGAGACTCCTTCCCACCTCAGACCTTCTGTTTCTTCTGCCTGGAGGCTCTGCACATGCGACGCTGGCTAACCCTTCCCTGTACCGCACGCCTGTGTTCCGGGACCCTTCCTCAGAGGTCACCTGCACCTCCTTATCTGAGTCCAGATTCCCCCACTGTACCCTCTCAGCACTGTGTTCTCAGCCCATAGACCTTCCAACGGTTTGTGAATGTTGCTCATTTTTCCTCCATCCAACCGTGTGTTGAAGGAGGAAACATCATCTCTGTCGTCCACTCTTCTATCTCCAGGGCCTGGAAACCTGGCCGGCACACTGCACAGTGTGTATGCGGCCCAGTACATTCTGTGGAGTGACAGAGTGAATGAGAAAGTTCTCAAGCAGGTGCTAGATGTACGTGGTTCCAACAGAAATGACTCTCCTTGAAAGAGCTTCTATCTGCAAGCATCTGGACAGATACGAAGGGCGGAGGACAGCTCACAAAGGTTCTCAAGGAAAACACAAGCAAACGATGCAGGCTGGTCCAAGCATGGTGCATTTTCACACACATCCTCGGCTCTGGCTACTGAGAGCAGAGGGAACATTGGGTTCTGACGTCCTCACTGATGAGCACTGGGAGAACAGCAAGGATTCGACGCGTAGTGTGTAGCACAGCCGTGCGGGTGTTCCCTGCTGTGCGCCACCTCTCTGACACCATCATCCCCAGCGCACCCAGCTTTGCATCCTAGCTCAAAAGGGAGGCACGTCTGGGAAACACCGAGACGAAGGATGTGGGAATGTGGCAGACTTGATGTCCCTGTCGCCACTTTCTTTTGATTTCCCTGGAGACCTTCGAGTCTACATTCAGTTGGTTTATATCCAGTATGGAAACACATACGATGGGAAGATGTGGTGAACTCAATTCACACACCTTCCGGAGGCTGCATAAATATAAAATAAATGGTACTCTGGGGATAAAGAGCTTTAAAGACAGTTAACCTCAGCCTTGACATTCCAAACACAAACACTTGCCCAAACAGCTTCCGTTTGTGAATGCTACTTGAGTATTTTCAAGAATTAGCTACCTAAAATTAGCAAATACATCCCGAGTCAAGTATTCAGTAGGTAAATCAATTAATTACATCCATCATTGATTATCTACAAGAGTCTTTGAGAGAATGGATCCCAATTCACCTAATATAATTTTTTAAGAACAATCTGGAGGATAAATTGCCAGAAGCAGCCCTCTCTGTAAGCACCGAGGGCTGGGAAATGGAAGCCAGAGCCAAAGGCGTGAGATGATGACTTCTCACCAGGGAAATTACACTTGTGCCCAGGACTGATCTTGTTCATATCCTGAGCTTATTAAAGCACAGGGCAGCTCCTGACTGCCCCGTGCAGCGGGGTGGGATCCAGCATTTGTTACTGATCTTGGGTGCAGGAGGACCCGTGGGAGCCGCTGAACAGTGATGGGCCCCCTGTGAGCCCCGACTTTGGCACTGACCCCGCCCGCCACTTTGGTTCCTGAGAGCACAGGGATGTGGGGAAAGGCTCGCAGGTGTTTCCCCAGGCACAGAGGTAAACACGCAGCAGGACTGCTTCCATAGGTGTATTGCCCCCGTAGCCAGGCGCAGCCCACGCGGAGTGATTTCGCTGAAAGCTCATGTCTTGTCCATGACTCAGGGGGAAGAGGAGGTCCAAACGTATACCCAGCACTGCGTAATGACAACTTCACATCTTTATCCTTAGAAGAGCGCGCCTTGTCCCAAAGGTGTGCGAAACAACAGCAAAGACCTTTCGTTTATGGAGGGAAAAATACAGAAACTAAAAGGCAGCCTACATGCTGATGGTCAAACGGCTTGCTTTTGAAAGCACGCAAGAAGCATCCCGCGGCTGCAGCGGTCCTGGGGCTGGGGGCAAAGACCAGGGGCGACCCTCCAGGGCCCCCACTTCCAAGTCCAGGAATGTCTGCAGCCATTGAAAGTCATGGTCACTAAGGGGCACCTGGAGACTGCCTGCGCTTCTGTCCCTGAGTCCTCGCGGCCAGAGCTCTGGAGGACAGGAAGTGGCTCGCCTCTGCTTCCACCCGCCCTCCCCTCCCTCCCCTGCATCCCTCTCTCTGTTACTCAGCCCCCAGCACCTGGCACCTCCCCTCAGGTCTTACAAGAGTCAGGGACAGAAATACCTGCTTTTTAAACATTCTCTCTGCTGCAAATAATCTTAGATGCTTTTGCATATTGATCTTATGGCAAAGTTATCGAAGTCTTGAAAACGTGGTACTCTTAAGAGCAAACTCCATTTCGGTTATTGTCCGTTACTTTACTTGCCAGGTTGCCGGGAGCCGCACCAGCCTCCCTGGATGGCAGTCACAGCGAGGAAATGGCAGTGTGTGCACAGCTCCTGCCATGAGAAACGAAAACTGGTATCTCCTTCTGCTACTACTGGCTCATGTTGGAAATGAGCCTGCTGGTATTGACCAGGCCTCACAATATTCCAGATCAGACCGATATTCCCCACACAGATTGCTCATAAGGAAAAGCATATTCCTGCCTCTTCAAAAGAGACTTCAGATGAAAGCACTGGGGATGATTGTCAGAAGGCTCTTCCTATGGGCCTTGCAGACCCAAGACTCACATAATAAAGGGGGTTAAGAACACGAGAGTTACAAGTGAGCCTGGCCCCGAGACAAAGAGCCTATTTTGGGGTTAAGGGCAGAACACAGCTACTACATATATCTTTGCTAACTGGTGAAGCACGGCAGTCCCTTCCTCAAGGCCTGCATTCCACAAACCCCCTCCCGTACGCTGGCAGCGGGGATGAGGGCAGATAAGAGCAGCTACAACAGAAACCCAGGTGCAAAGACTGACACATTTAGGGCCCCGTGATGGTTTCCACAAACAAACCAATTCAGAAACATTCATCCTCTTGAGAGCCAGACAGAATGACTCCTAGCGTATCTATATACAATTTAACCTATATGTTATCCTGTCTTTCACTAAGAGCGTCCTGTTATTCTGCAATTGATATCACAAAAGGCCTCCCATTGTAAGAAATTCTTTTCTCTGACCTCATATGGTTGTTGAACCTTTAAATAAAGACACCAAAACCGACAGGACAGAGATGCCTGCCTGGTGATCAGAAAGAATCTCGGGGCATCTCTCACTCTCTTTCGCCGACACCGTCCATCCTTCAGGGACCCCTGGACCTGCCGGAGCCGGCCTCCGACACCAGCTCACAGCACAGCACACATGCAGAAGTGACGAATCATGCAGAGTTGATGGTAGAGAAGAAACTCTAGTGAGAAGACCTGACTCGTGTGCTTTATCAGACATTCATTTGATTTTTTTAAAAAAGACGATGGAGTGTTGGGTTCTCTTCATCTCTACGATTAATTATGATTGAATGCAATTCATAGAATTTAAGTGTTAACATTTTTCTGGAATTGGTTCCCAAAAGAAGACAGCAACAGTTGTTTTTAAGGGTAAATGGGAAAATGCTTTCAAAATACTAATGATTATTTAGTTCTTGCTTGGGAAATCATATATACTAGCCACCTTTTAAAAGTTCTGTATTTTACTAACACGGTAGTGCTTTGGAAGACTAAGTACACAAACAGACAATGGCCAGACCACACATAAAAGCAGAACTCTGACCCACTCTCTGCAGCAAGGAGCCCAGACACCAATCAGCTCTGTACAGTCACCAGCCTTGGGGGCCCAGCCTGCTGGAAGGCAGACCTCTGTTTCTAGCGATCGATCCGTGCAGGAAGCTGGTCCGGTGGCTGCGACTTGATCAATACCTGAGAGCTTCCCTAACATTTTCCCCACTTCCAGCTTAGGACCAGTCATAGAAACCACATTAGATGCCATGGTTCTAGCAAACCCCACCCACACTTTCCCGAGGCCAATTGTCTCCCCTCATGGCAGCTTGCAATAATTGAAGCCATCCCTTCTCCCCCTATAAATATTTTCCCACTCCTCTGCCCGCCTTTGAGACACTGCCAAACGCAGGACAGCACGGCTACTCCCCTGCTTTAGTGAGCTAGGACTGATTTGCCCGTTCCCATCCGGTTATACTTCCACTACTTAGATATGCCACGTTACACCCTCTTCCTTTACACCCACGCTCCTCAAGGGGTGTCTTCATCCCTTGCAGTTGCAAAATTCTACAGTGATTCACATTCTCAGTGTTTATTTATTTATTTTTGAGACAGAGAGAAAGAGAGAGTACGTAAACAATGGGGGTGCAGAGAGAGAGGGAGACAGAGAATTCCAAGCATGCTCAGCACCATCTGCACAACCTGATGGGGCCTCGAACTCATGATCCTGAGATCATGACCTGAGCTGAAACCAAGACGTGGGCGCTTAACCGGCCTGAGACCCCCAGGCGCCCCTGGTTCACATTCTTTTGTTCTGTTTTCATGGAAACGTGAACAGTGTGGACCGTACAGTATTTCAGATGCGGACCCTACGGGAGAAAGACTCTGGCTGAGTATTTTCCTAAGCGTCTGGAAGAGCAGGCGGTAGAGCTGCCCTGTGCCAGCCAGGAGGAAAGCGCTCACCTTGAATCACTCACATTCACCCCTAACTGAAGGTTAAGGGTTGAGCTCTTTAGCACAAAGAGGGTTGTCTTCCTTAAAAGCCTAAATCACTTTTGAATTTCCTTGAGGAAGCTGCCTGACCCAGATAGTGTGTGGAGAGAGAAAGGAGTAGCCTCTGAGTGTTTTGATGGTTTAAAAGAAAAGCTGCCCCACCTCTTGGGCGTTGATGATGGTCCCAAAGGAAATGGTTAATTTGGGACTCTTAGACTCTCTAGGTTAACTGTTAACTATTAGATTAACAAGTGGACAAGTCTGTGTTAGGTGCTAGCATAGCGCTGCTGGTATAATATTACAGACCTACTCAAATAAGATCTACAGATTTTGGATCCCAAATGAGGTGTGCTTGGCCAAGATTTTGATCAGGAAGTTGAGATCACAAGTCTTTAAGATCCAGTTCATGGTTTACGTTAAGAATCTGTACAAACACGGAAAACAAAGCCTTAGACAAAATTTTCCATTTGAACACCGCCACCTGGTGGCAGAATGGAAAACAGCACCCACAGATCGATGGGCCCTATTGTTAACCCATCTGAAATAAGGTGGCCCAATTTGGGGTCCAGGGACAATTCGAGGGGAAGACAGTTCTGAAGACGCTAATAATTAAGTAGAAAAGTTTAAAAAAATATATCCACTTTCCATAATGAGTTTTGGTAACAGTTTATCCCACTTGCACACAGATTATCCTTGGAGGAGTATTTGCCCAATTAATTATTAGCACTTAGGATTTCTTTCCATATAGGCTGTGTGTGTGATTTGACAATTAGTTAGTGAGTTTTGAAAGCAAAACAGAAGGCATCCATCTGAATGACTTTATCAACAAAACCAGATAGAAATCTTTTCAATTCATTTTATAATTAAATTTAATTACAATATTTATTTGGAATCCAATAATTACAAGTAATGATCAGTGAGACAGACGCTAACTAAGCCATGTATTAACTATAAGAGCAAAATGTTTCCTAAGCAAATGGATAAGCTGTCAGAGGGAAAATTTTGAAAATACTTAGGATAAAGTCCTGCAAGCATTTTTGTTTTGGTCATTTTCTCATAAATCCTGTGAAAAACTTAAATTTAGTATATAAGAAACTTCATTTACTCAGTTCCTACAATAAATTTGGCTTTCTGTTAAATCTTGATATTGGTGTTTGATAAAGTTTACCAGGAAAAATAAAAATGAATAAAATTTTTGCAAAGGTCTTTCACACAATTTAACATCTGATAATTGCAAACTGTACAGGAAGATGCAAACAATAATTCAACCACACTTTCATGGTATTTGTAGCTTATTTGAAGATAAAGTAAATAACCAGTTCCCTACCAGAAACTATACCGTCGACACAAGTTGTATTTTTTTAAAGTGTGGTATAGGGGTGCCTTGGTGGCTCAGTCCACTGAACACCCAAATCACTTGATTTTGGCTCAGGTCATAATCTCACAGGTTCATGGGGTCGAGCCCCAAGTCAGGCTCTGTGCTGAGCATGGAGCCTGCTTAAGATCACTCTTTCTCTGTCTCCCTCTCCCCCTCTCCCCAGCTCATGCTCTCTCTAAAAAATCATAAATAAATAAATAATAAATCAATAAACAAACGGTACAAGTATAAAGGACTAGAATAGTCCTGAAACAGACCCTACCATATAATAATTTACCGTCTATTAGAATTTTGCCATCACAAATCAGTGGGACAAAAAAATCACGGAATCAGACATTTGGTTATAGAAGGAAGGAAAAATTGGGTTAAGTGCTTAGTTCTTAGCGATCATAGATTTCTATGCAGGTGATTTAAAGAGTTAAATATTAAAAGTCAGCCTGCTGGGTAACAGACTTCTAAAAATTAAGCCTCTAGCAGGTAACACTTTTCAATCTTACGGAACAAGAGAAGCGGCCGCGGGGGAAACACCGCCCTAGCGGGAATTTAGAGCAGATCACGCTTTTGTGCGGGGAACGGCTCGTGTGACTTCAGTGTAATTTGTAGCGTCTCTGTCCTCTACCTATTGATGAGAGTAGTGTGTCGTCTTTACCACAGTTGTCACAACCAAAACTGTCTCCGGATATAGTCCCCCAGTGCGGCAAAATCACCTCTGGTAGGGAACCTCTGGTTTGTAAGAATCAAAACATCTGAAAGTCAAGAAAGGACCTTTTACATTTTGCTCTTGCAGGGAAAAGATGGGGAAAAAGGAGCATGAAGTTGGTGAAACAGATCATGAAAAGATGTGCAAAGACTATGAACTGAGCGTATAGGATTCCAGAAACCTTCAGCCCAAGATTTCTACTACCCTGTTAGTATTTTGATCTATTTCATTCCGCTTTGACCATAATTTTCATGAAACCAGTCTGGAAGTTCAGCGTAGAGCCTGAGTCCCTCGGCCGACGTGGTCAGCGGCTCAGACATTCAGGCGGAAGACACTGAGCTGAGCCTCAGAGAAGACAGCAGAGCTCCTGGCGGCCACTTTCTTGCAGGGCCGCCATGCTGGGCCTTATGCTAACCGTGTGGGTGCTTCCCTTGATGATGCTATGGGAGCGTACACGCCTTGGCTGTAAGAATCAATTACATCGTCTCCTTTTAGCTTCATTTTTTTCAGGGATGACTTACTTGCAATAAAACACGCAGGTCATAAGTCTTCCATTTGGTTGGTTTTGATAAATATTCACACCACAGAAAACAAGATACAGAACATATTTCCATCAAGCCAAAAAGGGTTCTCGTGTCCTTTCCCATTCAATAACCCCCTTGGGAAGCAATCACTTTATCTGATTTCATTACCACAAATTAGTTCTGCTTATTGTAGTGATTCATACCACAGACTCGCACAATATGTATGATCTCTTTGGTGCTTGACTTCCTTACTCATCATAATGTTTTGGAAATTCATTCATGTGACTGCATATATTAGTATTGATATTCTTTTTATTAGTAATTAACATTCCATTGTGTGGCAATATTACAACTGGCTTATTGACTCCCATGTTGATGAATATTTAGATTTTTGTTCCATATTGAGGTTATTGCGAATAAGGCATCTGTGAACATTTGCTTCCAAGTCTTTCTCTGGACATGTTTTTATTTCTCTTGAATGGATACTTAGCAGTGGGATTGCAAGAGCTTCAATGAGCTGAGTGTGTAACTTTAGAGGAAACTGACACAGTTATCAAAGCAATTTGCCATCCTGAGCAAAATACATGAGGATTCTCCTTCTTTATCCTGATCGATGTTTGGTAGTGTCTATAATTTTGATTTTGGCTATTCCAATAAATATGAGATGTTATTTCATGGTTTCATTTGTACCTTGTCATTTATTTATTGGCTACTCGTACATCATCTTGTAAAGTCTCGTTCAAGCAGTTTACCAATTTTCTGCTTATAGGGTGTTTTGTTGTGGTGGTTGTGGTTGTTGATCTGTAGGAGATTATTTTACATATACTGGATACAAGCCTTGGTCAGATAAATGCATTATAGATATTTCTCCTTAGTCTATGGATTGGCTATTTCTTTCTTAGTGGCAAAGAGTAGAACATTTTAATTTCGAGGATAAAATTATCCATTTTATTAGTTATTTGTGGGTCGTCTGGGTGGCTCAGTCAGTCAAGCATCCGACTTTGGCTCAGGTCATGATCTCACAGTTTGTGAGTTCAAGCTCCACATTGGGCTTTGTGCTGACAGCTTAGAGCCTGGAGCCTGCTTCAGATTCTGTGTCTTCCCCTCTCTCTCTGACCCTCCCCTGCTTGTACACTGCCTCTCTATCTCTCTCTCTCAAAAATAAAATAAACATTAAAAAATTAAAAAATAGTTATTTATACATGTGTATGTGTTTTAGAAGAGTTTGTCCTAACCAAAGTCATGTCATGTGTTCTGGAAGCCTCTCAAATATATGTTTAAGGAATTGATCCATTTTAAATGGTTATTATATATCAAGTGAGTTAGGGGTCAAGGTTAAGTTGTTATTCTATACACATATCTAGTAGCATCTTTGTTTAAAAGACCTCACTGTCTGCAGTGTATTTCCTTGTCATTTTTGTCAAAAGTCAATTGGCCCCACCTTTGTGTGGTTCTGTGTCTTCACTCTACTCTCCTCCACTGACCCTACAATAATACCATACCGTTTTGATTACCATGATGGTACAAGACCCCTCTTCCTCTCCATGAATTCCAAGGAATCCCAGATTCCTTCCATTTCTGTACATACTCCACTTCTCAGAAAAATCCACAAGGATTATGACTAGGAGTGTTTGAATCCATAGATCAAGTTGGGGAGTATTGACAGCTTAAGAATCTTTATTGATCCTAAACTATTTATAAGAATAAATATTTATTCTTCCAGACTACGAATATAGCATATGTCTTCATTTACTTGGGGTCTTTAATTTCTCTTAGCAACATATTTAACATAATTCCTAGGTTGTTCATTTTATGTTATAAAATGGCATGTTTTTAAAAACTGTACTTTCCAATTAGTAAAAAGAAATGCAATTGTTTTTCATAAATTGACTATGTATTCCATGATCTCGCCAAATTAATTTATGAATTTCTGTAGCTTATTTCTACACAGTTCAGGGGAGTCATCTACATACACAAATATGTCTTCTCTGAACAATGACAGTCTCACCTACTTTCCAAGTTTTCGCTTCTGCTTACCTTTCTTGCTTATTTCATTGAAAAAGACTTCCTGTACAATTAGGAATGAACATTGTGGGAGTAGCTACTTCCTGTCTTCTCCTGGAATGATGGAGACATCATCTTTGTTTTACATTTAAGGAAGATGCTAGCTGCTGTGTGTGAAGATTCTTCCTTTTAAATGGAGGTAGTTGCTAAGATGATTCATCATGGGTGGGAGTTGAATTTTGCCACTAGCTTTTTCTACATCTATTGAGGTGATCATGGGTTTGTTTTCACACATTATTCGGTTCACGTGGTGAATTACATTGCTAATTTTGAATGCTAAACAAACTTTGCATTTCTTGGTTAAAGTCTATCTGTTCATGTATTATCTTCTTACATAAAACTGCGTTCAGTCGACTAATGATTTACTGAGGGCCATTGCTTTTCTGTGTATGAATTTACTTTCTTCGATATCCTGATTCGGTTTTGTATCAAGATTATCTTGGTCTTATAAAATTTGTTTTACGTCTACTGTATTTTAGAAGTATTATATTTTCTGAAGAATTTGGCTGAGCTTGAAACTATCTCTTAGATACTTATTTTCAATGGAATCTACCAGTGAAGCCACTTGGGCTTGGACTTTTGTAGGAAAGTTTTGTGATTATGAATTCAGTTTCTTTTTTTAATTGTTTTTAAATGTTTATTTATTTTTGAGAGGCAGAGGCAGACAGAACACGAGCAGGGTAGGGGCAGAGGAGAGAGGGAGACAGAGTTTGAAGCAGGCTCCAGGCTCTGAGCTGTCAGTATAGAGCCAGACATGGGGCTCAAATTCATGAACTGCTAGATCATGACCTGAACTGAAGGCAGATGCGTAACCAAGTGAGCCACCCAGGCGCACCAAATTCAGTTTATTAAATAGGTAGAAATATTCATATTTTTCAATTTCTCCTGGAGTCAGTTGTGACAAATTATGTTTTTCAAGGATAGTGCCCATTTCACCTAAGATCTCATAACTTATTGTCATAATATTTTATATTATTAGACTATTGACTTAAGGCTACATGATTTCTGGAAATTTGCTCTTTATTTTCTGATGTTTATAATATGCATTTTCTATTTGTTTTGTTTCATCTTGCTGGGAGTTAATCAATTTTATAGTGCTGTATTGTATTGTATACTTTGCTGTATTATGTATAATATATTATATAAATATATATCACATATATACACATATTTTTTAATTTCTATTTTCTATTTTGCCAATATCTCATGTTAGTATAACTTTTTTCTTCTATCTACTTGGGTTTAATTTGCTCGTTTTTTAAGCCTCTTGAAGTGGAAGCTTAGTTTATTCATGTTACATCCCTCTTATTCATTAAATAGGCCTTTAAAGCTCTGTTTCTTGTTCTAGACACTGCATCGTCAATTTCTGATAAGATGTGTTTCTTGTTAGGATCAAACTGTTTTGTACTGTGAGTATTCCTTCAGTTTGTGGGCTTTTTAAAAGCTTATTGCTTCATTAATTAATATAATATTGTAATTCATTTCTAACTTAATGCAGTATGGCCAGAAAATATTCTTTGTGAACTCTCTATTTTTTAATGTATTGAGCATTGTTATCTAACCCAGTTAATATTCTATCACCCTTAAAATAGAAACAGATTATAGTATGATTGTAGTGTTCCATCAGTTACTGGGACAAATGGATTTAAATCTCCAACCATTTTTTTTTGTGTTAACTCATCCTTTTTATTTTTGTAAGTTTTCATTTCATTTATTACAGTTTTTAAGGTACATACATTTTTACGACCGTTAATTCTTCCCAACAAACAAAAACTGTTATCATTAATAAGTGTACCTCATTATTTCTTGTAATGCTCTTTGTCTTAAAGCCTGAGCCACTTGATACCAATCTTCCGACTCCTATCTTCCTTTGCTCACAGTTTGCATGGCATGCCTCTTTCCACTCTATTATGTGTGGACCATCTGTATCTTGGTAAAGAGTGCTTTTTATAAACAACATAGACTTAGGTCTAGCTTTCTCATCCAATCTGTTAATCCCTGTCTTTCAATAAGAATGTTTCATGCATTTTTGCTAATTGTACTTAAGATAGGGGTGGAAGTTTGTCATGTTGACACATGTTTTCTGTTTGTCCCAACTCTTCTGTATTTCTCCGTGTTTCTACTCTTGCTTTGTGTTAGTATCCATCCAGTCTACCACTTCTATTGGTTGGTCTGCTGTCTGGACTCTCTTGACTGCATTGTCCTGCCTCGAGCCTCCAGCTGCCCAACCTGTGCACTCAAGGAAGGAAGGTTAGTGGGGCGACTGGGTGGCTCAGTCTGCTGAGTGTCCGACTTCAGCTCAGGTCATGATCTCACAGTCTGTGGGTTCGAGCCCCGCGTCGGGCTCTGTGCTGACAGCTCGGAGCCTGGAGCTGCTTCGGATTCTGTGTCTCCCTCTCCGCCCCTCCCTTGCTTGTGCTCTGTCTCTCTCTCTGCCTCTCAAAAATAAAAAAAAAAAGGTCTTGATCTCATGGTTTGTGAGATCGAGCCCTGCATCGGGCTCTGAGTTGACAGTGTGGACCATGTTTGGGATTCTTTCTCTCCTCCTGTCTCTTGAAATAAATAAATAAACTTAAAAAAAAAAAAACTCACCAAGAGGGAAAAGGACAGCATAGAAATTTGACACAACATAATCTGTTTCAAGAATAGCTATGTATTGTTGGCAGATAGGCCAAATGGTAGAAGCGGCAGAAAGTTATGTGTGTCAAAACTTGGAGAGAGCTGGGGGAGTAAGTTGGGGCTAGAGACTGAACCCAGTATACCAGTGTAGGAAGCTGGAAGTGCGTCTTCACGAGAACGAGACCCCTAGAAGTGTTTTACCTGACTGGCTTGGGTCTCAGATGGACGTCATAGGCAGTGCATTGGCTCTGCAGAGTCTTTCCCCTCTGCTCCTAGAATCTGGAATCCTGGTGACAGCCTTCGACAGGTGCAGCGGCGTGGCACAGAGGAGGACTCAAATCCGAAAGATCCGCATGTTGATTGACAAGAAAGCTCCAGCAAAAATGTAACCCTCCCCCCACCCTGCACAACAACTCTCTGCCTGCGGGGCGTGCACCTCGATGCTGAAGAACAGAGAAGAGTTGGAGAGAATGACATGGCCTGGGTCTGTCACTCCATGGGAGCCCAGAGGGGCGCTTCTCTGTCACCACTCGGCTGTTCTCGGGGTCATGAATCCTAAGAAGCAGTAATACGGCAAACAGGGAAAGCAAACGCCCACGCGGCTCAGCAAACTTTCTCATCAAAACCAGTGTTAAGATGAACAGTCCAATTCTTAGGGTGGGAGAATTTTGCAGTGTGAACACAAATGAGCCAGTGCCGGTGTGTGCCTATCTAGTCGGACACGCTGACAATGCTCCAAATTAGTAAAGCCGCGCTGGACTATCCGTACATTTCTATGTATGTGTGCCAATATGAAAAACAAGCACAAACATCTTTATTCAAAACGTTAGGATCCTTCACGGTTCTTCGAGACGACGTGCCATTAATTTTCCTAAACACTGGATGTCACTGTTGTAGTTTTATAATAAAAAATAATGTATGGAAGAGTTTCCCAATCAATATTCTCAAAATGGCTAGAGAAATTAATTCACATTTTATATTTTTCAGTAAAAAGAGATGTATCCCCTTTAAGAAGTCTGGTTTCTTTGTAGGACTTGTTGTCTTTAAGGACCAAAGAAATGCATACACGTTCTCTGGGCAAGGTTATAAATTATATGTACATAACTCAGTTCTGAATTCCCCTGTTTGGCAAGAAGAAATCCATATGACTAGAGAAAGCACGTGGTGAGGATGCATGTGGCTTTCTGTGAGATGTGAGATCTGAGATCTTCCATAAGACGCTCTTTTCCTGGGCGAGCCCAAATTAACCCTTGCAGTCGGCGTTATGCGCGTGTAAAATTACAGCGTGGTGTTTCTTCCCACGTCTCTGTAATGAATGATGTGAGCTAATTGCCTGTCACTTCCTCCCAGCCGAGAAAATGAGTTTATATCACACTGCTGTAGTGATGGATACCAAGCCCACCAATCCGTGCCAAATGCAGATTGCTTTCTCAGATTCAGAATTGATGTCGGTGCAGAGATTTCCTACAAATTCTCAGAGTGTCAGAAAGTGTCCATGTCCTGTGTCATTTGCTGTATTTGTTAATTGGCTTTTACACAGAAGAGCCCATGGGGGAGGCACCCTGTGATAACCTGACAGTAGCTGTGAGGCAGACACTCAGATGTTCTAAAATCTGCTTTTCACGAGAAGCAATTCTCTAACCTAAGATAGTGAAAATAGTCTGAGTTAGCAAGACACGCCCACGTAATTGGCATTTTGATGAGTGTAACTCTTATCAATAGTTATTATATAAGCTACCAGCTTTTTAGTAGTATAATGCCACAAAATACACGTAATTAAAATGACATTGAGACATGAATGACTCTGATAATTTAGGTAACATTTCTGTGTCTTTTGGTATCTGAGGTTCATACCAGCATCAGTTAGTGTAATAGGAAGACATACGCCATCATATGCACTGACTTCTCTCTCCTTTCCCAGGCAGCAGATACCTGACATCAGACGTGTACGTACGACAGCCCGTCGATAATCATTTGCCGTCAAGGAGGGTAGATGGCAGCAGACACGGCTCCAATACAAAGCTGTCCCTTGGTAAAGAGCACGTTTCATATCAAGTTTCTCGAAATATTTTGAAACAAAACATATCCATTCTTAAAGGTGCAGTTGGGTGAGTTTTCAGAAACGTGTCTTTGAGGGGCCCCTGGGTGGCTCAGTCGGTTAAGGGCCTTACTCTTGATTTCGGCTCAGGTCATGATTTCACAGTCATGAGTTCAACCCCTGCCTCAGGCTCTGTGATGACAGCAAACTTAAAAACAAGTGTCTCTGATTCCACCTTTGAGGGGTAATAGATAGACTCTTCAAAAACATTACAAAAAATTACAATGTGAGCCAACATATAGGGCCAAGCAATGGTAGGTGGCCCTGGGCTTTGGTGGGGGTTCTGACCCTGGTTAAGAACACACTGGTGATAGAAAAGGAAGAAGGGGCTCTTGGCTGGCTCAGCTGGTAGGGGATGTGACTCTTGATCGCCGAGTTGGGAGCTCATGCCCCACATTGGCATAGAGCTTGTATTAAAAAAAAAAGAAAAAAAAAAGTAAAAAGAATGTGGAGGCATCCTGCAAAACAGGTAGGGGGCTGGGAAATCCTTGAATATTTTATCTTATTATTTTTATCATTATTTATTGCTTTTACTTTTGTAATCCTCTGACTATAGGAAAATAACCGAGGAGGAAATATTTGTAGCACTAATATAAGAATGTGTGGATGGCTAAAGACATACTTTTCTTTTCTAGAAGGGAATTATACATTTTTCTTGCTCAAATTTGGAAACAATTCTTCCCCAGTATCTTATAAAAATATGATAATTGATATGAGAAGACAGTTGAGTGAGATGCCCTCTGCTTCTTTATCAGCAATGACTAATTATTAACTTCCTGCTGAACTACAGAGCCTGCAGAATCTAATCATAGTAAAGAGCCAATAATTTCTTTTTTTTTTTTTGTTACAAATAGTTTATTGTCAAATTAGTTTCCACATAACACCCAGTGCTCATCCCCACAAGTGCCCTCCTCCATGCCCACCCCTCCTCCCCCACATCCACCAGTCCTCAGTTTTTGTCAGCATTCAAGAGTCTCTCATGGTTTGCCTCTCCCCCTTTCCCCCACCATTTCCGCCCTTCTTCTCCCCTTTGGTCCTCTGTTAAGCTCCTCCTAATCCTCCTATACGTGCACACATATGATATTTGTCTTTCTCTGCCTGACTTATTTCGCTCAGCATAACACCCTCAAGGCCCATCCATGTTGCTACACAGGCCAGATTTCATTGTTTCTCATTGCCACGTAGTATTCCATCGTATAGATAAACCACATCTTCTTGATCCATTCGTCCGATGATGGACACTTAGGCTTAAAGAACCAATAATTTCATTTGGACTCACAAATAAGAAGAAAACTGAGAGGAAAAAAAGCAGTTTTAAAACTGTATCTCACTGTGATAAATCTCCACAAATCTCTTCATCTCAGAAAATAGAATTCAGTTACAAAACTCTATCACTTGCCCAAATCCAACACAGAAAACATCTTCTCCCTTTTTTTTTTTTTTAAAATAATGGGTTTGGACTTAAAATAATGTAAAAGCTGTAGTGTTATTAAAATTTGATATGAGTTTTCTTTCATAATAAATGGATATCCTTCACAACATGGCAAGTACCAATTGTTGAGAGAATAAAGCGGTACTAATTAAATGGAAGTATTTTACATCCATAAGTATGGAAATGAATCATGCATATTGCATCGTGAATGGCTTGAGTGCCCATTATACTAGGTAGAGCTGTAAAATTATCATTTTAAAATATTAATTTATTTTAATAAATTCTTACAATTTCCACATTCCGATGTAAAAGGTCTTTTTTTGTTTTAACTGGTTTTATATTTTAAGTACTTAAGATAATGGAGGACCCTGTATCTATAAAGTGAAATGGAATTTCATCATTATGTCTTTAGGAACTGTTTGTTTTAGTGCATTTTCATGAATAAGCACATTATTGTGATGCAACATGGAATGAATGACATAAATCCCCATTTAGTTATAATAATCTTTACAGCAAATTGCTTTTCTGTTCCCCAAATATTATATTAGAACCAGTGTACAATTTTAAAATTAACCTTTTTCTGAGTTCGTTTTTACTTGCATTTTGTACCTTGCTGACAATTGAAAAGGTTAATGAGAAATAAAATTAAATGAGACATTAAACTGGGAGAGGAAAACAACAGAATTTATAGGTAATACGGAAAAGAATTCATTCACTTTTCCATGATGGCAGTTGTTATCTGAAAAGTCCAGAATTTGATCAACTGAGACAGTATTTCCTGTTTAGTTCACCTTTGACTGAAACATTTACCAATATATTTAAAAATAATATGAGCGTTTTCAAGTGCACACAAAATATTAGATCTGTCCTTGTGGCCACATAGCAGCCATATGGATTCAAAGTATCAAGTTTTATCATTTCTGCCTTATCTAATCCTTTTTGTTTTGCTCACTTTTTTCAGTTGTCAAAGCAAATCCCAGAGACTGAGCCATGTCACCCCTACATACTTCTGTATATATTTATAAAAACTAGGGACATTCTCGGGGCCTGGGGGGTTCAGTCAGTTAAGCATCTGACTTTGGCTCAGGTTATGATCTCACGGTTTGTGGGTTCGAGCCCCGCGTCGGGCTCTGTGCTGACAGCTCAGAGCCTGGAGCCTGTTTCAGATTCTGTGTCTCCCCCTCTCTCTGACCCTGCCCCTCTTGTGCTTTGTTTTTTTCTCTTTCTCTCAAAAATAAACATTAAAAATTTTGAAACAATTAGAAACATTCTCATTTATAAACAAAATGCTATTGTCATCCCTAACTAAAACAATAATTCATTGAACTATTGAAATCAGCACATATGTAGGTCATTCTCTCATTTTTCTGACTCTCAAAATTGGTGGTTGGTTGGAGTCTGTATCTAAACACAGAGGGCACGTTATGCCTGCATCTCTGAAAACTTTTTAATCCTTTAAACCTTTTTAACATAGAGTGGGCATCCATATGCACCACCACCTTCATTGTGGACGACAAGTCCGTTGTTTTTCATTTTAGTTTAGTTTTTAAGTGTCTTTGTCTTTAGTAATTTGTCCATCCAGTGGGAAGCTCAAACTCATGACACCAAGATCAAGAGTCACACACTGTTCATGGGGCGCCTGGGTGGCTTAGTCGGTTAAGCGTCCGACTTTCGCTTAGGTCATGATCTCACGGTTCATGAGTTCGAGCCCCACGTCGGGCTCTGTGCTGACTGCCAGGTCAGAGCCTGGAGCCTGTTTCAGAGTCTGTGACTCCCTCTCTTCCTGACCCTCCCCTGCTCATGCTGTCTCTCTCTCTCTCTCCTAGAAATAAATAAAACATAAAAAAAAAAAAAAAGAGTCACACACTGTTCAGACTGAGCCAGCCAGGTGCCCCAGGTCTGTTGTTTTTTAGAATATCCTGCATTCTCACAAAACAAACTAGCAAAGGGGAGAGAGAGAGAGAGAAACAGAGAGAGACAGAGAGAGAGAGAGAAATAAAGAAACAGATTCTTGGAGTGCCTGGGTGGCTTAGTCGGTTAAGCGTCGGACTTTCGCTTAGGTCATGATCTCGCGGTGCGTGGGTTCAAGCCCTGCGTCGGGCTCTGTGCTGACTGCCAGCTCAGAGCCTGGAGCCTGTTTCAGTCTGTGACTCCCTCTCTCTCCTGACCCTCCCCTGCTCACGCTGTCTCCCTCACTCTCTCCTAGAAATAAATAAAAATATATATAAAAAAAAAAAAAAAGAAAGAAACAGATTCTTAACTCCAGCGAACACTCTGATGGCTCCCAGAGGTGAGATGGGCCGGGGGGATCGGGAAATAGGTGATGGTGATGAAGGCGAGCACTTATATTGTGATGAGCACAGGGAGGTGTGTGGAAGTGTCGAATGTGTACACTTGAAACTGATACTACACTGCATGCTAATTATAACAGAGTTGTTCTTTTAAAAGAATATCCCCCATTCTGTGAAGTCTACTTTCTGCTGATATCTTTTAAATTTATTTTTTTCTTGAGAAAAAATAGAGATCATGCATGAGAGAGCATGCGGAGGGGCAGAGAGAGGAGGAGAGAATCTTAAGCAAGTTCAATGGTGTCAGCTCAGAACCCGACTTGCGGCTGGATCTCCCGAAACTGTGAGTTCATGACCTGAGCCAAGCTCAAGAGTTGGAAGCTTAGCCAACTGAGCCATCCAGACACCCCATCTGCTGGTGTTTTTAAAATGTTGTTCTTTATGACTGTATTCCCTACACAGGAAGTCAGCTCTTTAAGGACTTGGTTCAATTTCATGAACGGTGCTGTGTCCCGTTGCAAGATGACAGAGATACCAAGTTTGATCCATCGGTTCAGGCCTTGGGTGCACAGTCTCTCAACAGCAGAGTTGTAGCATATGGGGGTCACCCCAGAAGAGCCAAAGAAAGGAAAGGTCACCGCTGGATCCCACTAAGGACTGTAAATGTGGAAGGAGACAAGAGACTCCGACAGACATGTTCGCAATTCATGTTGCCCTTTGACCTCCATGCACGCCTCCTACTTTCGCAATTCAACGGATGGAAAATCTCAAAGTTAAGTGTATCTTTTGCCCTCCACTGGGTTTCCTTGCCATGTTCTTACCAAGCAGCTTATGCAAACCAAAGTGGCATCCAAACACCTGCTTCCAGACTCAAAACTGATTCTTTCAAGTGCGGGTCATGTTTTCATTAATAAAACACAGTTTGATTTATCTTGGTATTGCTCATTAGAAGTTGAAAACCATGAGCATGACATAGTGCGAAGAGCTTGTTCTAGGAATGTGAGAGCGATTGGAACCGGGGTTGTAAGAGACCGACTCTGGGGTTTGGTTTTTCATCTTTACAAGCTGGTAAATGATGGGTGGACCATGATCCTCTCTGAGTATGTGATGTTTAAGTGCTGTTGCTCAAGAAATACAAATTCTTTTTCTCCGTTCAAGCTGAGTGACTATGTCTGGCTAAGCTTGTCAGGGGAATCTTAGACATCTGTCAAATTAAAGTATGGTTTCTTCTGCCAACGCTCATACAATTCATGGATCCCATAAATAACATTATTCAAAAGCACCCGTTTCTCCTGCCACCACGTCAGGTGGCTTCACAGTACTGTCATTTGTTTCCCCCACCTACCTAGGGACACTCCCAATTACAGTAGTGTGCAGAACACACACTCACACATGTCTCTACGGGAACTGGTGCTAGCAATGGTCTTGAGGGTGTGGATACAGAGTAAAACCCATTCCCTGGAACCCTGGGGGGTTAGATCTTCCCTGGAGGGTAGATCTACCTTGGTTCCACCTCACAAATCTCTTTCAAAAGGACATTAGCCCCGAAGTAAAAGTTACTGCGTTCACCCGTCTCTCAGCCCAGAGGCTCTTGCCTCTTCAACTAGAAAATTGCCAGGAAGTGGTTGACTCCAAAGCGGAACAAAGGTGGCCTGCATTTTGGGTTGCTCTGATCCCATTTGTCCTGAAGAGGGTGCACATCCCAGATGGCTTACAACTACCTGGAATGGAATAAGGACACAGGAAGGGATGAATAGGTGGCTGAGAGGAGACAAGGCAGAGGAATCTGCCTTCGATACCAGGCTGTCTTTTTTTTTTTTTTTTAAGTTAGAGTTTGGATTTTGAACTAAAGGAAGGCAAATGAGCAAGAACGCACTCCGAGTACCAAATCTTGAATCTCAAATTCTGCCACCATGTTTTGCCACATGAAGTTCAGTCAGCAGGAACATTATCATGAAGAGTCGAAACTGAACTTAGCATCAGATTTTTAACACCACGATATGTGTTTTGTCTCCAAAAGGTCTAATGCAATTTCAAAGTGTTTTTCATAAGAAAAACTTTCATAAGGCTTTTCATAAGAAACTATGGAAGGATTCCTGCCTTGCTTCTGCTTCTGTCTTTGTGTCCGTAAATGAGGCAAATTTCTTGGCAAACCAATGATGATGGTTCCCGTCTATGAATCAGAGACAATAATTGTCCTACTATATGATTCTTTATGTGGTATTAAGTTGCACAAGCCGTGGACAGTCTTCAGAAAACACTAAATGCCTGAACTAGGCTTGCGGGTGGAATGACTGCCGGTGAAGTGCATTGAAGGCGTGTGTGATAATGTGCAGGGGTTCTGCTGGCATTCCCTGCATTCCCACGTCTACACACGCAACAGCTAGCGTCATGTCACTCAATTCTGTGCTTGACTTGAGACTTGAAAGAAATCTATCCTCGGAAAAAGACATTGCAGCTGGCAATCCGTAATCAGTTTCTGACCCGGGACAATTTTTTCGGAGAGGGAATGAATGAACCGTGTACCCACAAATCCCCTCTCTCCTCATCACATGCGTGGATGTAAAGTGACTGAAATCCCAGCTGTCACAGGCTATTGATTAAAAAGCGCCACTAACTACATACC
The DNA here is from genome assembly GCA_017311185.1 of Proteles cristata cristata. Lineage (NCBI taxonomy): Eukaryota > Metazoa > Chordata > Mammalia > Carnivora > Hyaenidae > Proteles > Proteles cristata. Next base: position 205,139 of record JAESUZ010002324.1, read on the forward strand.
CCGGAGTCCTCGTTCTCAGTGGTTTGGGGCTATTTGTGGTGGGAAATGTTCACCTACGGCTACTTTCCTAGAAGGGGGATCGATGTTTGGGAGGCTGCAAACCTGTGGTTGTAGGAGGAGTTCAGTCCTGAAGCCCTCATGCCCAGCACAGGACTAGTCTGTGATAGTGCTTCGTATCCTTGAGATTTGCTCGGAGAGGAGTTCTCCAGGGTCAAAAACGGCATAAAATGAACACTAAGTGAGGGGTTGGCTATGTCAACTAGGTTGATTAGAGTAATCACTTTACAATGTGTACATACACACACACCGCATTGTACAAACCTAATACATACACGGATATAGCATATATATGTGTCTGTCTACATAGATATATATAAATTTATTTGTCTATCCTACTGAAATGAAGCTGGGGAAAAATCCTTAAAAACATCCTTCTGTCCTGGGGGTGGGGCCTGTGGTCCGTAGAACTGCACCCGTACGTCTAACGCAGGTGACTCTGTTGTCACGTGCAGAGGCTGGACTACCGCACATTCCTGTTCGTCACATCCCACACACAGCGGCACAGCCCAGGGATTTAGAAAACAGGACGGACTGGGTTCGGGGCACCTCCTGGTCTCTGTGGATAACAAAAAGGTGGATGAAATAAAGCAAAACTGTTAGTTGCTACCTGCCAGAGTCACGGGCACCGTCCTGTGGACATGACGACGAAGGCCTCATTCAACAGGCACAGAGAATCTTTAGTTAAAATTGGATTAGATTGGGGCGCCTGGGTGGCTTAGTCGGTTAAGCGTCCGACTTTCACTTAGGTCATGATCTCGCGGTTCGTGGGTTCGAGCCCCGCGTCGGGCTCTGTGCTGACTGCCAGCTCAGAGCCTGGAGCCTGTTTCAGTCTATGACTCCCTCTCTCTCTGACCCTCCCCTGCTCACACTGTCTCTCTCTCTCTTCTAGAAATAAATAAAAAATATTTTTAAAAATTGGATTAGATTGGAAGACAGGGTTTCCTTTATCTCTGGTTGCAATTAAGCTGTCAGACATTTTAGACCAAGTGCCAGGGCCTCCGTCTAACCCATAGCTGATGCCACGGGGCGTGATTCTCATCTGTGACTTTCCAGAAGTCATTTCAATCTTTCCTGAATGAAGCCTTTAATCATTTCTTGTGATTACAAACCTTTCGCCTCCACTTGTGAATCATTTATTTGACATATAAATACAAATACCTAGATTAAGTGGCATTAGTTGGAGGTAATGACACACATATGCAGAAAGCTAACCTGCAAGTATTCTAATTGCAAATATAAAGAAAAACACAGCCATGCTGTGAAGGCTGTCCCACCGCACGCTGGCATCTTGCCAAGTCTTCCCTGTCCTTGTCGGTCTTCCTTTACTACGAGACCTGTACTCAACCTGATGTTGTGTGGGGCCTTAGCTCATTACAGGCGATTCAAGGGAAACAATGTTAATTTTTGTAAGTTTGGTTATTTATTTAGAAAGAGAGAGAGAGAGGATCCCAGGCAGGGTCCACATTGTCAGCACGAAGCCTGTAGCAGTGCTCAAACTCACAAACCACGAGATCATGACCTGAGCCACGCAGGCACCCTGATAGTTTGGTTTTAAATCGAATATTCTTATTAGAATTTTGACTCTCTGGCATTTGTTTTCATGTGGTTTAGTATCCAATCAGACAAGCTTTTGTTAAGATTACATTAGATGATTCTATTTGTTATAAGAAAAACTTAGGAAAATATCAGTAGAAGTGGAAAAAGATAAAAAGCAAGTTTTAAAGACACTGGGGAGGTAAAATGGACCTGATCAGTCTGTGTATATTTCATGGAGAAAATTGAGTTAAAATTCTAAACGATCCTTTCAGGATGCAAATCATCAGAGTGGAACAGGATTTCAGGAGGTGAATTCTTTTCAAAATAATCCCATTTTCTGAGCCCCAGATGCATGTAAATCACAACCCTGTTAAAGCAGAAAACTCACCTTAGTATCTCTCTTAGATCCGAGATTTTAGCCATTTGTGATAATTTCTGTGCTAAGAACAAAGGTTCTTGATACTGGGTATCACAAACATTTTATAAGGAAAGGCTAGTTTTGCATTTCACAAAGGAAAGACGTAAGACAAGGAAAGCGTCTCTCTGATTAAAAATGACGGCAGTCACATCGGGAGGTCACCGTGGTAACTTCCACATCTATTGCTTGATCGGGATGAAGACACATGCTTCTTGTCTCAGGTCAAATACCAGGGTACCACAAGTATTGTTTTCCGCTTCTGTTACCAATCCCGGTCTGGTGAGGGGGGCTTACCCTGCAGTTCCTGGGGGGCAGTGTGGAATGTAGCCCCTCCGGTACCGATTCAGAACCACCCTGGCTCAGAGTCTCCATTGTCCCGAAGATTCCAATAGTGAGCTGCACCGACAAGATCAGGTTGGGATATGTGTGCACATCATTCTTCTCTAAATTCTGAGCTGAGGCACTCACCTGCCTGGAAATTATTTGGACTTTTAAAAAAGTAAATGAAATGAAATCAGGAGTTAACATGCTTCTCTTGGGTATTACTTGCCCCACTCTCCAAAGTACCCCTGGGACCTTTCAGGCAAATCTGAAACCTACCCATTCTCATAGACCAGGTGGAATTGCCTAAGTGTGGGGTCCTCGTGTTAGCCCCTCCCAGAAATATATACATTTACTGTTTCCCTCAGTAAAACATTATTTCTGCCTTTGTGCTATAGTGAGGTCCACAGCTACTGTGTCAGCGAAAACCTGGGATTTATTTTTTTAATTGATTTATTCTAATCTTCCTAAATTGAATGGAGACTGGAAAATAAAGATCTGCAGATAGCTGAATAAAGATCCGCAGATAACTTTCTTTTTGGGGGAAAAGAAAGAATAAGAAATACACAAGAAGGAAGGAAGGAAATAGGAAGGAAGGAGGGAAGGAAGGAAGAAAGGAAAGAAAAGAAAGAAAGAAAGAAAGAAAGAAAGAAAGAAAGAAAGAAAGAAGGAAAGAAGGAAGGAAGGAAGGAAGGAAGGAAGGAAGGAAGGAAGGAAGGAAGGAAGGAGGGAGGGAGGGAAGGAAGGAAGAAAGGAAAGAAAGAAAAGAAAGAAAGAAAGAAAAAGAAAGAAAGAAAGAAAGAAAGAAAGAAAGAAAGAAAGAAAAAGAAGGAAAGAAGGAAGGAAGGAAGGAAAAGAAAGAAAGAAGAAAAGAGAAAGGGAAAAAGAAAGAGAAAGGAAGAGAAAATTTCGAAAGGCAATGAGATCCGTAGCAGAAGGAATCAGGGCAGATGGGTCTGAGTTTCCTGTGTGGCAGAGGGACCGCCGTGCGTAACAAATGTTTTGGATCAAGGCTGGTGGGAAAACCCCAGGAGGCGGCCCATGGCAGCCTGGGCTGGTGGGGGGGTGGGGGGGAAGAGCCAGAGGCAGGCACAGTGAGGACGGCGACGGCTCCCTGGCCATCCCCCCTCCAGAACTGCAGCTGGGGGCCCGGCCCACCTCCAGGGCAGCCAGTCCCTCTGTCTGTCAGTAATTCTGGGCTGTAAGTCGTGCTGACAGTCGCTGTTACCCCACGTGTTTCCCAATCACCTGCTGGAGCCACAGGTTTCTGACACGTTCAGTGTGACTTCACAGGAGCACAGCAGGGCCCCGATCAGCCCTGACTCGGGCTCCAGGAAAAAGGCAGAACACGGGGCACATGGATAAGGGACAGACTCTGGGTGCGTGGGGACTGGAGTAGGGGAGCGGCCGCCCGCTGGGCTGTTGATCCCGAGGCAGGTGCTGAGTGCTGGGGGGCAGCGCGGGGATGCTCGGGGGTGGGAGCCCGAAGGTGCCCTGAGCAGGTTGTCCAAGGAGAGCCAAGGCATGGAAAGGGCCAACCCCAGGACGCGGGCTCTGAGGACTTCGGGAGGCTGTCAACGTCCCTGCCCTTGGGAGAGTGACATTAAATTAATAGCTGCACAATGACAGACCTCAAATCGAGTCATAAAGGATCTGGATGGAGGCGGATGATGGAAAGGGCCGGTGAGGCCTGAGCGCTCTCAGTGCGTGAACAGGAAGGTCGCCTGGGGAAGGTGGGCACAGTCCTGGTTCAGCAGCAGGTGCAGGGCCCCGGGGGAGGCGGGAACCTGACGACTGGCACTGAGTTGGAAGAGGCAGATGGTGGCATAATCCTGTTTCCAAACGACAGTATGTAAATCGATCTGTGTCTCGTCCACAAGATGTAGTTAATTCCTGTCTCTTTAGAGACATTTCTAGCGGTCCGGAATTGTTGCTTAGATGCCTTCCCCCTTTTTGAATCATGCAGAGCAGTATTTTCGGGTAAATTGAAAGCGTTTCAGTTGGGTGGGTATCTAGTCTCTAACCCGGATACCGCAAGTCCCGACTTGAAGTGATCTGTGACCGTAGGTCACACGTGATGACGAGATCCCCTTCCCTAGAAGAAGGTATAAGCTGGACGACTCGTATTTCTGTGCGTCTCACCTCACTTGGATGTGGAGTAAACAGGAGGAAAACAAAACAAAGCAAAATAAAGAAACCGATGAGAAGCTCTGAGAGACATCCATTTCGAAAAAGAAATTGAAATCGAAAACACAGAACATTTTATGATCCAAATGAAACAACTTTTAGCTCTTCCATTGGCTCTGTGAAATGTCTTTTCTCCAGCCCGGTGGCCCCGGACAAGCAGATCCAACGCGGATCAGGAAGAGAGCGAGTGTGGATAGAGGGGAGGGAAGGCCCGCGTCCGCCCGCGCTGCTGTACCTGCTTGTGTGTAAGTGGAGTGGGTCCCTTGGCGCTGCTCCAGCTCCACGGGGCCCTGCGGCGGGCCGTGTCCCACCCATCCTACAGCGTCCTGCTGGTAGACATGGCGATGCCTTCTATTGCGGTGCCTTCTACTGCATTCACAGAGAACGCGCGCGAACACGCGTGCTAACGCAGCCTGGCACACACGAGGCGTCTCGTGGATGCGCGTATGTAGTGCTCATCTGTATTAGTTTCCCAGGGGCATCTGTGGCGACAGAAACGTTGGTCACAGAGCATGAATACCTTAATAATGTCCAGAAGCTGAAAATAATTATGTTTCTACCATTATGAAACTCAAAAAGAGAGTATGAAACATTGAGTTATTTTCATGAAAGTTAGGGTGAATCTGGCAGCAGAAGTAAGTCAGGGCTTTTTGGGGTTCCCTCTAGCCCCCTCTGTGGGAGCCTGCACACGCTTCCCCAGAGAGACAGAGATGCGTGTGATGAGGGGGTGTCTCCCCAGCCTTCACGGTCCTTCCTAGATGATTCCTCTGTTTAAGTGATATGCCATATGAGTGTTATTAGACTGCACTGCTGTGTTACACGGGATGTCTTATGTATAGCGACCACATAAAAGTTTTCTTAATTCTCACTTTTCAGATTCTCCGTGCAGGTAATCAGGCCACTAGAGAGTGACATTTTGTCCTTCCCTTTCTCAGCTGTGCCTTTTTGGTTTAGTGCTTGTATCTCTTGGCTTTTCTGTTCCGGTCACAAGTCGCAGTGTGGTTTTCAGGAGGCTGCGGTCAGGGGCATCGTCTCCCGTCACTGCTTTCAGAGGAGATGATTTTCAACTTCACCAGGATGTTTGCTGTTGGATGTTTCCAGAGATCCTCCTTGTCACATTATGAAAGTTATGTCCTATTTGTCGTCGTCCAGCTAACAATATTTCTATTGTCACCTCTATATTTTGGGTAACTGGAATGTTCAGAAACATATTTTTATAATTTCAAAACATATGGGACATTGACAGGATTTTTTGGTTGTTTCTTCTCTAGTTGAATTGCTGATCATTAAAAGAATGAATTCTTCCCTTTACCTAACTTAAATCTTATATAGAAGGCCAGTGAAAAGAAAAATAGGTACAATTATGGAGAAGGGATTGAGTTTATACATTCCTAAAATATTATCACCCTACTAGGAAAGAAGCTACCTCATTAACATTCTGGGTTGGCATCTGTTTGTTTTTATTTTTTCTAGACCATGGGCTTTATTTATAGGTCACTTCTACATTTCCTACATTCACAGTTTGAATATAAGAAAGTCAATAATATCCACCAATATGAGGAGAAACCTGAAATGCTATTTTGTAAAGATTAAAGATCATCAAAGGCTCAATTGCTTTTATTTTAAAACCAATTCTTAGCTACTTTGAACACAGACAACATGATGTATTCCTTAGTGTCCCACAGTTTTCATTCAAGAGGCTAGTATTTCATAGAAATAAAGAGGGAAGAGAGATTTAAGATCTACTATGGATGTATGCTCTTAATTATTTTTAACCATTTTTAAAAACAAGATGAAACTATAGATAAATTTCACTGAAGTATTATAAATCTGGACAACTGTGTTTCCAAAAATAATAGTTTTACTCTTTAGTGACATTATTCTTACTTCCCTCTATTTTTGGCAATATGTTGAGAATAACATTAAATTATTTTAAAGAAAGTAAGAGTTGTTCAGCTCATTGTAAGTTCTATAAGAAAAAACAGAAAAGTCAGAAATACTTATCAACAACCTGCAAGTTAGCTTAATAATTATAGGGAGCTAAGGTCATGAATGGATTAAAATCAGGACTAAAATCAAAGATACACAATTCTATAAAATACATCATTTCTACTCTGAAGGGAGCAAAATGACATGGAGCATACTCTACTTTCTCTTTTCTTTTTTTAGGTTTATTTATTTTTAGAGAAAGAGAAAGAGGGGCAGAGGGAAAGAGAGAGAGAGAGAGAGAGAGAGAGAGAGAATCCCAAAAAGGCTCCACACTGAATGCAGAGCCTGACGTGGGGCTCCACCCCACAACCCTGGGATCATGACCTGAGCTGAAATCAACAGTCGGACGTTCAATTGACTGAGCCACCCAGGTGTCCCATGGACATTCTCTTTTCAAAGAATAATATTTTCTCTGGAACCCAGTAAACTACTTCCCAGGATGAGATACTTCCCTCCCTCTTTAAAAAAAATATTATTTATTTTAAGCTAAAAGTAATACAAAGTGTTTTCTCCATGTCTGTTCACACATTTTTCAAGCTATTATGAACACAGGGAGAGAGGAAAAATCAAAATGAGAATTCTAAAGGACATACTTTCTAAAACTTAAAACTCATGCTTCTTAAAACTGAATTTGGTCAATACTTTTTCAGTTATATGACCTCTTTGATCTAATAATCTATGATCTAATTGTATTTATACATCTTAAGTTACCTCTCCACCCTATGTGGGATTTGAACTCTCGAGACTCTGAGATCTAGAGTCACACGTGCTTCAGACAGAGCTAGCCAGAAGCCCCAAGTGCCTAAATGTATTAGTCTTGGGGCTCAGTCAGTTAAGCGTATGACTCTGGATTTCGGCTCCAGTCATGGTCTTCTGGTTCATGAGATGCAGCCTCATGTCGGGCTCTGCGCTGACAGCATGGAGCTTGCTTGGGAGTCTCTCTCTCTCTCCCTCTTTCTGCCCCTCCCCACCTCTCTCTCTCAAAGTAAATAATAAAATAAACTTTAAAAACTGTTAGTCTTTCAAACACAAGGAGTATAGCTAAGTCTTCAGGGATGACATTGCCTCAGGACCTTCTCCTCACAGGACTGCACCCCTGCCCCCGGAAGGTGTGACTGTTGACTGGCCTGCTCTGGAGACTGTGGGAAGAGGAAATAATCCTGATAGCAGAGACAGAAAGCAACAGAGCATATTGATTAAAAAAATTTTTTTTAATGTTTTATTTATTTCTAGGAGAGAGAGACAGCGTGAGCAGGGGAGGGTCAGAGAGAGGGAGTCACAGACTCTGAACAGGCTCCAGGCTCTGAGCTGGCAGTCAGCACAGAGCCCGACGCGGGGCTCGAACCCATGAACCGCGAGATCATGACCTGAGCGAAAGTCGGACGCTTAACCGACTAAGCCACCCGGGCGCCCCCAGAGCATATTGATTTAAAGATTACTCTATCGATCCGAATTTCCTACAGGGCCTGCCTGCGCTCTGAGGTGAACAAACTGATGGGTATCACTTTCTCTCTGTTGTTAGTCAGAGGCTTAACTTTCACCCACTTCTCTCCATCCTGATACCGTCTCTACTTCATAGAGTGAGTACAGACTGATCTCCTTGAATAGACCTGGCCTACAGTCTGTTTCTCTCATCATTTTCTGGAACATGCCATCGTGTAAATGTACCTTCATTACACATCTGTGCTCTGATCTTCTCTATGACTGGAACGTATTGAATTTTACTGGGTTTTGGTCCTTTGGTAAGTGCCACGTTCTGGAGCACACGCCTGCCTAGACGTGGTGGGCTTTCATCTCTGCGGTTACCTTACGTCTCCTACTGTGAACTTTGTGACCGTTTCGGCAGCAATCGGTAACAGCTCTCCAAAAGAAACTGGCCAAGAAAAGCAAAGGTATTAACTGTGATATCAGGAGCATTACGCTGGGCTCAGGAAAGCGTCTGCTGACTATGTCCCGCTTCTGACAACGCATCCGGAGAGCCTCCGGAGTGGAATCATTGTTCCATTGACTCTTCAAGTTGTGATCAGGATGAGCCAAGCGTCGTCCGAGATGTCAGAAAGACCCGTCACTCGTGGATCAGCTGAAATGTCAGTTTTCCTACTGATCTCCATCCATTCCAGAGTACTGAAGACTTAAAAATCTGGAAAGAGCCTCAGAGACCATCCAGAATGATATGGCCATTTAATATTTAAACAGTGAGTCAAAACCATATTGTATTATGATGCAACAGGCTATATACAAAGAAATATTGGTTGGAATTATTAAAACTCTTCATTAAGATTCCAGTTGAGGAATTACTCAGAAACTTGTGCCTCTGAGAAGAATATTGTTTTTAAATACAATCAGTTTTTCTGTAGTTTGTATTTTGATTGACAGAATCTGTATTTTGATCGACAGAATCAGTAACTACCAACTGGAAAGTGCGGCCCGACCACAAAACCACAGCTCTTTATACAGAGCCTCTTGGGTCAAAATAATATTTCTAAGCCCATGTTTTATAAATTCCTACTCTATTTTTCCCGAGCTAACCGGTGTTTTTCCCAGAGCAGTCTAGCCCTCAATACCAAGACTGCACAGAAGAAGCCCCCTAACTTCCAGCTGGCGTGGCCTGTGAGAATTCTACCATTCAGTGCAAGATTTGGGTCCTTAAAATCTTGCTTTGATTACATTTGCCTCACTTTCAGAGTTTGGCTTAAAAAAATTCTGCCTGTTTATATGGCAAAAAGTCATCTTTGAAAGTAGTGGGAATAGTTCGTGAATTTTCTTAGTGCTTCTACAAATCTTCTAAAATTAGTATACCTTTATTTGGGAAAAGAGTATGTTTGTATGTTTATATAGAAACAGAATATATTCATATATAACATATACATAGCACATGTTTATATCATATGTGTATATATGATATGCATATATGTGTAGAATCTGTACGTCTACACAAAAAAATACATGGCAAATATATATATCTATATGTATCTATCTATCTATCATCTATCTATCTATATATATAGTATACAAAAGTTTTCCGTAGCCCCAGCTTAAAGTTGGTAAGGAATTGGAGCGCCTGGGTGCCTTAGTCGGTTGAGCGTCCGACTTTCGCTTGGGTCATGATCTCACGGTTCGTGGGTTCGAGCCCCGCGTCGGGCTCTGTACTGACTGCCAGCTTGGAGCCTGGAGCCTGTTTCAGTCTGTGACTCCCTCTCTCTGACCCTCCCCTGTTCACACTGTCTCTCTCTCTCCTAGAAATAAATAAAAACATTTAAAAAAATAAATTTAAAAAAAAAATTAAAAAGTTGGTAAGGAATGACTCTACACACATCACCTTAATCATCAACACTACTTTTGGGTTTCTCAGAGATTAATAGGCTTTGCCGAGAACTACAGAATTGCCTTGATGACTTTTTCTACTGCATTAGAGACGGCACAGTTCTCAAAAGAAGTAGGCTAGAAGCACATTAATTTGTAAGGCAATTTTTAAAGCTATTTTTATTGCAAAAATAAATTAGCTTTCATTGTGAATTACACCAGCATAAATGACAACTATTAAGAATTACTATGATAGGCAAAGAGCATTTACATTATTTTGCCACAAAGATTTAGCTTCTTTTCAAAGCACCTAAATGTTCGAAGTATCTGAGAGGGACAAGATGATTTTAATTGAGTATTAAAATCAATTCGTTCTTAGTTTAGTTTAACATCTCTTTCTAGATATATTCCCTGTATGTAATAGAACGTTTCCTCAAATATTATAATTTATCATACCAGCAAATATACTGTTCATTTTCCTCTCATAGTTCAGTAATTAGTGTCTGAACAAAGTTAGCCTGAGCAAACTCATAAATTCTTGAATCAGTTCTGGAATTTCTGTGTAAAAACAGCCAGGAAGACCTTCGTATGTTGCAAGGTCCTTAACGATGTGATTAGCTTCAAACTAAAGCAGGATCATGCATTATCTTCAGAGCTAGGCCGTCTCATTCTCTAACGCCCATGAATTAATTCCAGCCTCTCAGTGATGGTTATGTTGTCAGCAGAGAGTTCAGGATGTATTCCAGAGGACTTTGGGGTAATTGCCATCACACAATTGAATATGACTTTAGTCCTGATGCACAGTGATCAGACAACACAGCTCGTGATTATGACCTCACTGTACCCAACACCATAGTTATACTCTTCCAATGTACTTGAGTGTAAAAAGGTGTAAAAAGGTATTTCAATCAGAATTATCCTTCTTTGCAAGAGGCAAGGAGTATCATATTTTTCTATTACTATTTTACTTTATGTTTATCCACAAGACATTGTACACACAATGTGTTATACACTATATGAATCAATTTGAATTACCAGTATTGCATAGATCAAATTTAACTTTGAAATGCCCTATTTTAAAGTATTGTAGTATTTCTTATTTATAATACTCTTTAAAAATTCTTTGTGTCATAATCAACCGTTTTGATGAGAATCTTTACTAAGACAAAAATGTATTGAAAGTATGGAACAGGGCTAAATTAAGCATCATTTGCAGGTGGTCCATTATGGAGGGACTTTCTCCCCTGATAATAAAGGCTTTTTAGGATGGAAAAAAATCTAAATTCCTGCATCTACACCATAATTGCATTGTTCAGGGAAAATGCTTCTTTGAAAAATTGTTGGTATGTATTGTAACCACATAATTAGCACCTTCCTCTAAGTAACTTCGTAATCAGTAAGCACCGCATGACACGAGCAGTTTTTCCACAGGAAACGTCAATAAAATGCTACTTTCATTTTAAATTTAATTTTTCCCAGTGAAAAATAATGACTTCTTAAAAATATAATTTTTGGGTTTTTAAAAAAAGTTTGTTCATTCATTCATTCGATGGTTTATTTATTTATTTATTTATTTATTTTGAGAGAGAGAGAGAGAGAGAGTGAGGAAGGGACATAGGGAGGGGAGACAGAATCCCAGGCAGGCTCCATGTGGTCAGTACAGCTCAATGACACGGGGCTTGAACCCACAAACCGTGAGATCATGACCTGAGCCAAAACCAAGAGTTGGCCACTTAACCGACTGAGCCACCCAGGTGCCCCTAATTTTTGTTTTCCTGTGTAATCTCTACCTACCCTTTGTGCATATGCCCCACAGATCGCTTATGTTTTAACATGTGTGGCAAAGGATAAGCAAGTATAAAGCCTTAAGTGTCAGTCCTGGGGAGGAAAGCTATGAGTAGGAAGCTAGTAAAAGTAACTAGCACAGAAGCTTTTCTGTGTTCTCAGAGGACTTTGGAAAATTGTATCCCATACGTAATCACTACTACACAAAAGTGAGGCGTCTGATAGGTACATTATTGAATACATATGTTGTCTATTCAACGGCATCCACCTTAAAATGGTCTTCCTATTTTTTCTTACAGATGTGCAGGATTTGACCAGGCTTCTGCATCTCCCTTGTGTCATTTCTTCAGAATTGTCTACAGGCTGTGGCTACCGGTAGAAAGTAAACTCTGGGGAAAGCCAGGAGTGCCAAGCTGCTTGGGGAAGCTGCTGCAGAATGACAATGTCGTCACAGAGTGGGTGAGAAGTGGATCCACTTCCTCGGGCCCATCTCTTAGTTCCCTGAGGTACGTAGGTCTGAACACTTGGATCTTTGTCTTCTTTCATTCTCTCTTCTGTTTTCAGGGCGCCTGCCGCTCCGGACAGCTGAAGGCATCTTCTCGGAGCTCTATTTGTTTCTCCATGGTTTCTCTCACAAATGAAAACTGCGTGGAAATGGGAACTGGGAATGCATTTCTTCTCTACCACTGGGCGCTAGGAAGCTTCTTTGCTCTGAGCCTCCCTTTTCTCATTTCTCAGGTGGGAATAATGGTGCCAGCCTCCTAGGAGCTGTAACAGGAGTTGAATGAGAAAGTTTACGTATTAACAGGAAAGTGCTTTCCAAAGACAACAGAGATCTCTTCAGTCAGAAACTATAGAGTTTACCCTACTTGCCCAGATAGATAAGAAGGTAGGTAGATGATAGATGATGATGATGATAATATTATTATTAATTCTTCTTATTATTATTATAAAGATAGCTAGGGAGATGGGTGGAGAGATGGAAATGAAGATGAGGATGCAGCAAATAGATGGTAGATACAGATATACAGAATTCAGAAACCAGGCATCTATCTGGGTCAGACCTTACGTCATGTCAGAATAACATTGTGAGGTCTGTGACCTCAACCCCAGAGCTCCCCAAGGCAACACGATGAGAGATGAATGAGTAACAACCCACAGAACTAGTGGAATTGTTCCATTGGAAAGGAGCCTGGGAATATGAATTTCCTCTGCTTCCCAAGGGAGAAGAGGCTTCTGAAAGTTTCTTGAACCGTGGCTGGGAAGGGCCCTTGGTGATCTCTCTGGGGAGGCTAACTGGGGACTTACAGGTTTACAAGTCACATTGCCATCTCCTTTGCAATATAAACACCTAGAAAGAAAAGCTTCAATCCCTCTGGAGGTCTTGGGTTATTTCTTCTCCTTTGGGGTTAGGCCAGGTGTTTATCAGGGATATTTAAACCCGGGACTCTCGTGCGATGAGAAGTGAATTCTCATCCTGGATGGAAGCTAGTAACTCCACCTTTGGAGAGGCCAATGGTTCGAGAGCAATCCTCATGGGAGGTGACAGGTAACATATTTCTGGGGAAATTAAAAGCTCCCGCACCCTAGCTCCCAGACGGCTCTCCCATTCTGTCTGCGTGCATGGGGGAGGGGGGGGGGACTCCACAGGGCTGGTGCTCCAGACAGATGGCAGCCAAGCCCCATTCCGTGCGGTGGCCCGGAGCTGCTCTGGCCCGAGCCACGCACACAAGCCCAGGACACCCTTCGGGGGAGTTTTCTATGGCTCCCAGATCCACCAGCAGGTGCAGGGACGCCATCCCTTCCTAGGAGCACCTGACCCGCCTGTGCTCCTTCCCATGCCCTCACTGCCCTGCACCCTGGGGGGCTCTCTTCAGTGTCTCCTGGTGCAGATATCACGTGTCCCAGCTTCCCCTCCTGCAATGTGACTTCTCTGCACACCCACCTGTCGGCCGCTGCTCACCGAGCCCCAGCGTCCTTCCCGGTACCCAGTGACTTTGGACCATGTCTGGCTGAGGCATCTGGCCGACTTGGCCTTCATCCAATAGGCTGCAACCACCTCTTCTTCCATAAGGTCAGGGCCCCTTAAATAATTTTATTTATTCTTTAATGTTTATTTTTGAGAGAGAGAGGGAGAGGGGGAGTGCAAGCAAGAAGGGGAGGGGCAGAGAGAGAGGGAGACACAGAATCTGAAGCAGGCTCCAGGCTCCGAGCTGTCAGCGCAGAGCCTGACTCAGGGCTCAGACTCACGAACCTTGAGAACATGACCTGAGCCGAAGTCAGACACTTTACCGAGTGAGCCCCCCAGGCGCCCTGAGGACAGGGCCCCTTAAAGCATGTCCTCCCTTGGGCGGAATCCTCAGCCCTAATACCATTACGGTTTCATTTCCATCTTCAAAGTTATACTCCCACTGACCCCTATTCATTTGTATATCAGAGGGTGGCCAGCAACAGCCTGCAAATCAAGTCTGGCCCGCTGCCTATATTTGAATCTAAAAGTTTATTAGAATATCGACACATACATTTGTTTACCTCCCGTGTATGCACACTACAGTGGCAGGAACGAGTAGGCGTGACAGTGGCGAGCAACCCTTCAAGGCGGAGATGAGTACTGCCTGGCCCTTTTGGGAAAATGCTTGCTACCTCTGATTTATGTGAAACTTCCCCTATTTAACTCACTGTGCGTTTTGCTTTCTGGTTGGACACAGACTGGTACGTTATTTATTTAGCTTTTCTTTAATAACAACTTGCCAATAAAGGATTATAAATGTTCTCCTCCGGACTACTTATATCTAATGAAAAACGCTAATAGTTGTAGGACCTGTAACTTCCGAGAGCCCTGAAGAGTTAGTGGTTACCAAACAAGTGTCACCAGCTCTGCCGACCAGAGGACATCTGGTGATCAGGCCAGCGGAGTGGAGGTGGTCACCCCATGTTTAGAAATTGTCTACTCCAGGTGCTGTTTCCTATTTTCCTGTGTGGGGCATCTGGGGGACTCAGATGGTTCCGACCCTTTGTTTCGGCTCAGGTCATGATCTCATGGTACGTGAGATCTAGCCCTGTATTGGGCTCAGTGCTGAGCCTGCTTGGGATTCTCTCTCTCCCTCTCCCTCTGCTCCTCCCTTGCTCATGCTTTCTCCCTCTCTCTCAAAAAATATATAGACTTAAAAAAAATAATTTCCTGTGGTGTCATGAATGTGCCTCAAGATCACCCACAGATCAAAGGGGGAAGACACCAAGTCCAGACCTCAGTTCTGGCAGAGCAGCAGCTATATTTCACTGTCTCATACGTTGGGCCTCTGAACGTTGTTTTTTGACTTTGAAAAAAAATCTCCCATACTCCAAAGTCTCAAAACCAGAGCTATTTTGGTCTCATTTCACAAATAAGGAAGCAAACCTGGGAGGGGTTGATGTTTACTCAAGATCATAAGCTAGTTGTGGCAGAGTCAAACAGAGGCACGGGATCTATCTACCATGGAGCATTACCCCTCAGGCAAAGTACCCCCCCAGATGTCTGTGTTAATGAAGCCCTCCCAGGCCAAAGATAGGTGTATGTGCTGTGGCTTTGGAAGGATAGCACCATGAAGGGCGCTCTAACCTGGAACAAAGACAATATAAAAAAAAAAAAAAGGAATTCAGGTCAGTCATTTCTTTTTTAATGTTTATTTTTGAGAGAGAGAGAGAGACAGAGTGTGAATGGGGGAGGGGCAGACAGAGAGGGAAACACAGAATCTGGAGCAGCTCCAGGCTCTGAACTGTCAGCCCAGAGCCTGATGTGGGGCTCAAACTTAGAAACGGCGAGATCATGACCTAGGCCAAAGTTGCACACTTAACCGACTGAGCCACCCAGGTGGTCTTCAGGTCTGTCTTTCTTGGTATGACCTACACAAATGATGAAAATAACATGGTGCGGGGGAGGGGCACCTGGGTGGCTCAGTCTCTCAAGCTTCCGACTCTTGGTTTTGGCTCAGGTCACGATCTCACGGTTCATGAGTTCAAGCCCTGTGTCAGGGCCTGCGCTGACCGTCTGGTTGGGATTCTCTCTCTCCCTCTCTCTCTTCCTCTTCCCTGCTCTCTCACTCTCTCTTTCTCAAAGTAGACAAACTTTAAAAAAAGAGAAAATAACATTAAATTGAAAACCACTGTTTTCTGTTCACTTACATATCTCTTATGCATGTACATACCTCTAAAATAATACCCAAGTGTGAACATCTCATTGAGAACTGATCCTGCCTGACACACACTTTGAAATTCCAGAAGTTCTATCATGGAGGGCTTAGTGATGCTAGACTGTACACTAGATTAACCACATTTTAACAAGCTCCAAACAATAAACATGAACTCTGCTAACTTAGTCAGTTCAATGTAATAACTGTGACCTTTTAGTTTCAGGTAATTATTCAAATTAATGGAAACCCAGAACTTTATAGGTTTTAGGAAAAAAAAGGAACATTCACTCTTTGTATTCATGGTTACCTTAGGGGATGGGATTTATAATCCATATGCAAAGACACTCTAGTAAATTTGACTGAATTACTTTGGTACTGAAATTTAATCCATGTATTGAAATATCTTGAAACAGTTATTCTATTTTTATCTCTTCTGCAATTAGGAAAGTTGTTCCCCAGGCAATTATTTTTTTAAGTTTATTTATTTATTTTGAGAGAAAGAGAGGGCACGAGTCGGGAAGAGGAAGAAAGATATAGAGAGAATCCCAAGCAGGCCCCACACTATCAGCACAGAGCCTCACGTGGGCTCAAACTCATGACCTGTGAGATCATGCCCTGAGCAGAGATCAAGAGTCAGATGCTCAACCGACCAAGCCACGCAGGAGCCCCTACCAGGCAATTATTAATTATAGCATATATAATCAAACTTATAATATATAATTTTATATATAATCTTTGCAAATGTGAACAAAATCCATGATTCATTTTGCTCTTTTCTCACTTATATTGAGGGTCACATTCTATTTTCAGTGTCATTCTTGACGTCGCATGAAGGATGAAAGTAGGTTGTGTAAATTGGACACACTAACATACCTGTGTGACCAGACCTAATTTTCTTGGTTAGCCTTTTGTTCCCACCATGACTAGAGGTTAGCTTCTGTGTGGTGTGCCTGCCCCTGTCACATTGAGGAAAGGCACAGAAGCATATGTGACTGTGCTCAAAGGGAATGATGAACTTGATGACCTGGTGGGTGCCCAGTGCCTTGTCCCTCACGGGTCCTGGTACTGGAAAGGTGGGAAGCCCATAGCCCTCGGCCCCCTGGCCAGGTATTGGCCTCTTCACACGGGCTGCCAAGACTTCTCAGCTTTGGGCGCCCCACCCCCGTGAGAGCCAAAAGACATGTAATGGAGCTCACTGTCACCCCCATACCAGAGCACACGACCTCCGTACTGTCTGTTTTCTGGGTCAGCAGTAGAATGGAGACGTAGCAGCTCAGTCAGAATCCAAGCCATTATTTCCAACACATTTTGAACTCAGGGCAATCTCTGTGACCTGTCTGAGTTCCTCAGTGTCTCTGGCAGTAAGCTAAGGCTCGCTTCAGATTCTCAGGTACTGCTTGCAGAAGCAGGGCTTTGCCAAACTTTCCAACAAAAGTCTCATATTGTGCTTTTTTACAGAATTCTAATAAGACAGTAAGAGAACATTAAAAAACAAACAGAGAGGGGTACCTGGGTGGCTCAGTCGGTTAAGCGTCTGACTTCGGCTCAGGTCATGATCTCATGGTTTGTGGGTTCGAGCCCCGCCTCGGGCTCTGTGCTAACCGCTAGCTCAGAGCCTGGAGCCTGCTTTGGATTCTGTGTCTCCCTCTCTCTCTGACCCTCCCCTGCTCATACACTCTCTCTCTCTCTCAGAAATAAATGAAATATTAAAAATTTAAATTAAAAAATAAAAAATATAAAACAAACAAACAAAATTATGGTCAAAACAGTATCAGACCAGCTCAAAGTAGAACATAATGTCCAAATGCCCAATTAGCTATTGGCAAAGGGCCTCAGCAAGCAACATTATTCTTCAAGAATATGTACACTGCAGCCAGAATGTGTTACCTCTACAAATGCATCAGTAGGGCTGAACTTGAAACAAACCAACAAACCACAATAATGTTGTGAGTATTGGAGAAAGTATTGGAACCTGGAAAATTTTGGCAAGCGTGAAGAACAGCACAGAGGGACCAGAGCCCGCATATGTTGCTGGAGAGAGCAGAGCCCACCATGACGGATGGTGGGTAGGCAGTGAGCACTGGGCTGGACGTGAGGTCTGTTCCAGCACCCAGTCACCGTACTCCTGCTAACTATCCCAGAGAGTGACTATAGACATCGCCCCAAACACACGCACAGCGAGGCTCAGAGAAGCTTTGTGAGGATACCACAGCATAGGGGAAAACAACAAAACACAGTTCCCATCTAAAGGAGTGTAAATAATTAAATTTTATTTTGTCCATGCGCCATGGGGTGCCCTACATAAAGACTGGGCTATGGATTTGCAAACAATTCTGAGATGTCATGTTGATCAGAGCATCATGCAATATGAATGAGAGTGTATTGGATCCACCATTTTCATAAAGATCAGACAGGAAACCAATGCATTGAGTGTTGGGGGTCAGAAGAGGGGTTAACTGCCCTGGAGTTGGGAGGTCATTGACTAAGAAATCATGAGAGAAGGATCTAGCTGGCTGTTCCATGTCTTCATGGGAGCCAGTTCCCAGGTGCATCCTTGTGGAAATGGTCATCAGGCTGTGCACTCAGGCTCAGTACACGTCATACACTTTACCGTGTGTTGTCCCTCAGTTAAAAATATTACAAGGAATTGCTCTCTGTCCTTCCATCCGGTGAGGTTTTGAATGAAAGACTCTCAACCCAAGTTCTTATGTCGCTATAAGTCTCCTTTCAGTTACTTCTAAGATAACCACATTAAAGGTCTCCTGCCCTCAGAGGGTTGTGACCTCTGCAGACGGGGTAGCAGACTCTTATTAGTTGCACTGGAAACCTTTTTGCCTCCTCTTTGGTTCAAATTACTTTCCTTCATAGCAGCACAGCCCCCATCCCAGGTACAGAGCTCTGCCTCTACTTTATGGTTTTGAGTCCCCGTCTTCCGAGACTGCATGCCCGCCCCCATGTCTGAATTTTGTCTGCTACCTTCCGGATTCTGTGAGCCTGAGTCCTTGGGTTCCCCTTCTTGTAACCCAAGAGGGATTACACATCTGGGCACTGAGTCCGCTTGAGTTTAACACCCGGTCACCGGACGGTAGTAGCCAACTCCCAGGCCTAGTCCTGAATCCCTCCTGATTTTACTTAGAAATTCCTACTCATTTTTGCCCAGTCCCTCCATTTCTAATTCCCTATTTCAGAAGACAGTTGACATCTCATGCCTGAATTAGGTGAGACCCTGAGCGCTGTTCTGTCAAGCCGCCTGTATTTATGTAGCCCTTAATGGGCTAAGGCAGGACATCTAAAAAGTAAAATAAAACGTGCCTCCTACTCTGGCAATTTTGACCGAGGATAAAGCACATCACATTCCTCAAAATAAAAATTAAATATAGATAAAGAATATATGAAATATTTAGCCTCTAAGTTATATGTTATTCTTTCCCTGACGACAATATCATAAAAAAGCTTTTATTCACAACTTTAGTACTAAACAATATACTGTAATATATTCAGGATCCTAAAATAATAGTTTATGCCAGGCCATTTTTCATCTGTATGTTGCACAAACATTTTAGATTCCATTATTATTTACCTCATTTATTTTTATGAGGTGTTGTAGCTCGTCAGATTAATGTTGAAGTTTGACCTTTGAAGTTTGGTGCACTACTCATAAACTTCATATGAATAAAACACGGTTTGTTACTTTCCAGCTTTGAAGTTGAGTGGAGAATAAAGAAATACATGAAATGAGGTAGGATAAACTTGTGTTTGATAGATTCTCCTGATTTCTAGGACATACAGTTTTGCAGAATTTGGGGATAAGCTTCAAGCCCTGGTGAGTAAGATTGGAACCTAACTGAGGAGGCGAGGTGTTAACATAAAAGAGATTGTTAGTAATGGCACACACGGACAGAATGTGGAGCACAGCTCTGGAGGACTCTGAGTTGATTCGTTGCAGAAAGAAGCCTGGCCAGTGATGTCAGAAAAGACTCTAAAGAAAGGGTAGTCATATCTATGGTGTTTGGCAGAGAGAAAGCAAGGAAAACATTCCAGGTGTGAAGGACGCACCTTTGCATGATCATAGGCATTGCAATGGGAATAAATGGTGATTTTGCAAACAAGGATCACAGTTCTGTCGGAAAGGAGAAAATCCGCTGTGATGGAGAAAGAGACATATCTGGAGAGCCAGGCTGAAACTGGATCACGAAAATGGCAGCAACACAGAGCATAAGCTTCTCATTTAGAAAATGAGAAGTCATCAAATTCATTTAGCAAGAGGTCGACATCATGAAATTGTTTTTGCATTAGACCAACTCCATTTCTCGCTTCTGGATAAATTAAATGTATATCCAAGAGAAGATAAAATGGAAAGGCAGCAGCCATAAACCAGCTTTTGAAATAATCTGCTCATAAGGTGATAGGGTCTGGACTAAGATGGTGACATTGGAATCAAAGTAGGGGTGCGTTTCAAAGACACTTGAAGGGAAGTTTGATAGGATTTGGTAACTCTTTGCATAAGGTGTGGGGGGAGGGAGGAACAATCCCTATCTCAGCCAGGAAATGAAAGAAGTGAAGATAAATGGAAAATTCAGAAGAAAATGCAAAACAGAGAGGAAAATGGCAAATGTCTATCAGAGTGAGTTAATTTGTAAAAATGCATTAGTATTTTAAGAATTTAGCATATACATACATGTACACAAACTCAAGTATATCTAAAAAGCTTGGTGTGTGTCACTGTACAGTTTCAGAATGGATGTCACCCCTCCCCCCATACCCACTCTTATATTATCTTCCAGATAAACTGTCATTACAGAAGTCTTTGTGTTGGGTCTATTTCTGTGTGTGTGTTTGTGTGTGTGCGTGTACATATGTATGTATAAAAGTCAGGCTAAGACTTGGACACATTTGGGTCCTGAGGGCCTTTGCTGGGGGTCAGGGGAGAGCCTTATCCCCGGCATGCTTAGCCGCTAAAGATGGATGTTTCCCATCATAGGTTGGACAAAGGGGAGCTTTAGGTTATGAGCTCTGCCATTCCAGTCGACGATGAAAAACATAAGGATCGTCAAATTATCAGCTTCTTCCAACTGTCTTGAAAGCCTGTGGAAAATCATTCGACTACCATCTTGAGGGATGTTATAAAAGCCAGACACCCCCACTTCCAGCCCAAAAAGAGTTTAAAAAGAGCTTCATGCTCTGGCAAGAGAAAGTCGGGTTTGGGGTCTGCTTGTAAGGGAGGCTGAGTTGCAAGAAGGCTGGCTGACAGTTGTGCAGACTGTCCCCAGGAGGGACAGAACCTGCGACCTGGAGGGCGATATCGGTGCCATGAGGCTGAGCTCCACGAGCCCACAGGCTCTAGCCCTCTAGCCCCGTGGCTTGCCCTGCGCCCTGCGGACCTCGTCCAAGGGGAGGCCGGGGAGGGTACGGCCCATCCACCTCTTCTCACGGCCTTCAGGCCGATGACCGTGTCGGGGCTCAGCGCAGCCCAAATGGGGATGTGCGATCCTGCTTCAGGACAACAGCCTTCCTCACTGTAAGAACCACACACGAGAAATGGGGGCCCAGGGGCAGGAGCGCATTTGGGTGTCGGCCTGTACTGCGCAGAAGCTCACTCCTGTGACTTAGGACTTAACACGACGATGATTTTAGCCATCCTAACAGGCGTCAGGTGATACGGTTCTTGATGACATTTCTCTGATGATGAGTGATGTTGAGCATCTTTTCATGTGTCTGCTGGCCATCTGGATGTCTTTTTTGGAAAAATACGCATTCAGGTCTTCTGCCCATTTTACTGGGTTATTTCTGGGTTTTTGTTGTTGTTTTTTTGTTGTTGAATTAAAAAAAAAACTACAGTAGTTTCAAAGGTGCAAAACTTTTGATAGAAAAGCTATCTCATTCTGAGGGGAAATCAAAGTATAGCATCTTGATCATAACTAGATATGTTTCCTTTGTAACTTGGGATGAGAAATACTTTTCTTGTGCCCATTCCTTAAGTTTCCTTCCTTGAGATTCTAAGAGGTCCTTAAATGTTTTTTTTTTTTTTTTTAAGGTCTGTCTTTGATTTGAGAAGGGACTGAGCTCATGTCCTTCTGATTCAGATGATCGGGATTTAGGAGGACCAATGTGGTAACTCTAACAAATAGCTGTTAATCTGTAGACTACATATACTTACACTGTACATGCATACGCAATATTTACATATTCAGACACTTTTCTGGGCCTCGGATCCAGAACTGTAATCAGATATTTTATATGACCTCTGGTTCTTAAACATGGAAGAATCCATGTCCTCAACTGTGTAGTGACCTTTGCCATTTGGGAACAGAATTAACTTGTTCTTAGCATCTGAACACACACATTTTACTGAAGCCCTTGTCCTCGCACAGAGCCTTGCTGGATCCTAATTAAATCCACCTTTCTCCTTCCTTCTGGGAGCAAGGGAAATGGCATCTCCACCTCTTGTCACACGCAGGTGTGGCCCACAGAATGGAGTGGACGACATGGGAAGCATGTCATGTGTTGAAAATAACAAAACCACTAAACCTGGGGAGTCAAGACTTTGAACCACTGCTTAGAGGAAAGCCTTTTGTTGCCCAGAGTACTTATTTTGGATCTGACAGACTAGGATACAAATAAATCGTTAACCCATCTTGTTTCAATTGTCTTAGATTTTGATAGCAGTTAGCTGTCCCTCCCCTGCACAGTCTGGGACGTCTGCACGCTCACGAGTTCTGCTGCAGCTTCGATCCCTGGTGGACATGAGCAGGCAGAGGATTCTCATCTGGAAATAACCGCATGCCTGAGGTGCGGCCACTTTACTCTTAACATCTGTCAAAGGAATATCAGAACACAAAAACAAACCAAGGAAACCCTGAAACGGACCTTTACTTAAATAATGCTGCATGGCTCAGGAGATGTTTTAATTTAGCAGATTAAATTTAGTTTAATTTACTTTCTAAAAAACCTACATGAGGAGGAAACAGAGTTGAGAACAACCGAAATTGGAATTCCTTCATTATTTGTGGCCTTACTGCAATACGTGGTATTTCCACAGTGACGTCCATGGGCATGAGCTGTGACATGGTCGGCTTTGGCTGAATGAGTAAATGAAATGTTGTATTTTTTATATGTGGGTTTTTATTTTATCAACTTATAATTTCGAATGGTGTAATTATATTCAACAACAATTTGCTACTTTACCTTTTTTTCAGTGAAAAGATTGATGGGAAAAATCTAATTGTACATTCAGGAAAGCAGATATTTCAATGTTACTAATACTAGTGCCATAATTAAGATATAAAGAACATTTAAATGGATATTATCTGAAGATAATAGAATATAGACAATGAAAGAAGGGGTGTGGAAATATGGGGAAAATTTTTCTAAATAGTTTACCAAAATTATTCTCCATAGAAATAAACTGGAAAAAATTACAATCTGCATTCAGTTGAATGAAGAATAACAAGAATGTAAAAAGCACCAGGTATTCCTGCATATCTATTCTTCATGCTCAAATTTATTTTTGCTATCTCATTAATATCAATTATTATTCATCATTAACCATATTGAAACTATCATTAGACTAAATTTCACCCTTTTCTCTTGATGCCTCATGACACCATTCTATCTTTGAATGCACTTACCTAAATGCATTTTATTTTAAGCTGGATAAGACATATTTCTAGAATTTGTTTAACATAATAGACAGAACAGAATTAACTGCAAAAGCATACAGTCGAATCTGCCATTACCAAAAGTTCAAGAGATCTAGGAATCTCCATATTTCATGGACAAAGAAGATATATTTTTGTCTGTAAATAAATCTATAAGAAAATTATTCTTGTAAGATGTATTATTTGTTAAATGTCAATATTAGAGAGATTTTATTTATATATATTTACATTTTGCACAAAGAAAAAAAGACCATCACCTTTTGGAACCGCTGGGAGATAAGAGGTCCCAGCAAACACTGCGGACTGTAAGTGTATCTGGCGGGGCTGTTGTCTCAGACTATTGCACTTCCTCACAGAAGCGAGGAAAGCATAGTTCCGCGCGGAGAACACTGCTGTCCCTGTGCGTTCTTCATACAAATCAGCAAGGAGTGGTTGGCCCAAAGCTGGTCTTCAGGACTAACCACTAACCTAGAGAAACATGGGCTCACAAACCTTCTTTAATTTTGGTTATTTTTACATCTTCTTTAAAACTTTCTTGATGGGGCGCCTGGGTGGCTTAGTCGGTGAAGCATCCGACTTTCGTTTGGGTCATGATCTCGCGGTTCTTGGGTTCGAGCCCCGCGTCGGGCTCTGTGCTGACTGCCAGCTCAGAGCCTGGAGCCTGTTTCAGAGTCTGTGACTCCCTCTCTCTCTGACCCTCCCCTGCTCACGCTGTCTCTCTCTCTCTCCTAGAAATAAATAAAACATTAAAAAAAAATTAAAACTTTCTCGAAATGTCTTGAGTATTAAAAAAAAAAAAATATGGTCAACCTGAAGTGAATTCAATTAGAATCATGGACTATCTGCTTAACACTATATTAGCAGCTCCAGATGATGAAGAATATGACATATTTTTTCTTCCTAATCACCGGAGGGAAATTGCTTGTTTATCCTTACCCTTCGTAATGGACATTCTATCCAGGACTTCCCTTCAAATTCGCCACAGGAGAGAGAAGACACTACCTAGGATTATGTGGGCATTTACATTTTGTTTTACATTTCTTGTGAAGTTTGCTCATCACAATTGCATCGTTACTAAGACATCTTCTAGATAAGACTGTAGTAAATGTGTTACTGAGGTGTTCCTATTGAGTCTGCACTCTGAGGGTGCGTGTGGATATAACTTAAGACCTATGCATTTATTAATGTCGGTACCCAAGTACACTTCTGCTGGAGAGGCTGGACTGTCTTGGGGCATGATAATTGTTTCCTTGGTTATTACCACTACAGAGTATGAGATTACGGAGCAAAGATTTAGATCAGCCACTTTTCCTTGTTTTAATGGAGAAAACTCTTTCATATATATGACGAAGAATAACTCACCAAGGTTGTGTTTATTTACACTATTAAAATGCGGATATACTTTTATTACAAAAATTCCAATGAGAGCTAAGTATGTAGCATATAAGTGAGAGTCTCCCTTAACTACCTAAAAATTCTCTCGAGGGTCATTGCAATTCTTCCCTAAGAAAATCATAGCTCTTTCACCTAAAACTGAGAATGATCCCATTTTTGAGATGTTCCTGATTGCCGTATTAATTTGATTTTGCAGGCTGCTATTTATATTTGCCTAGAAGTGCAGACGTTATTTCATACCTCCCTGCTCGAGGCACAATGTTTTGAACGGTTAGAAATTGACTATAGGACTAGTCCCGCAGATGTTGTTGACACCTTCCTTGAGTATTTTTAGCCTCAGTTCTCCAGCCTTTACAATGAGAATGGTGCAAGTATTCGCCTCCTAAGATTGCTGGGAAGAACAAAGGAAATGATAGATTTGAACACTTCTTATCTATAAATACAAAAATCGGTGTTGTAATTTCATGGATAGACTGGGACATTTGCATAGAGTGTGTCAAGAGCTTATGTTATGCTCACTAGCATTGTACAACACGGTGTCCCAGAGACCCAGCGTCTCCTCAGAGATGTTGATGGTCGACGTCAAAGTCAGGAAGAGGCTACTTATTGATCAAAGTAAAACCAAATACAAAGCACAAAGTGTAGGGAATCAACACTTACTCAATTCCAAGGGGAACGGCCCTCTTCTGAGACGTGCACTTGCAATCGTTCTCAAGCAGAGAAAAAGTTGAGGCCGTTCTCTGAACTCCTCCTTGCTGATATTCCCACTGAGGTCAGAGTTTGCTCACCCAGACAACTGGCCGGTTTTCTCTGGTCTTCTCCTCTCTCCCTTTTTAGATCTTGCCCGTTGGTGTTATACCAATGACAGTTAACAAAAGGGAACCAGTACTCAGCTGCTTACTTCTAAATGAGCTGGTTCCTATAAAGTAGCTGTCGGAAATTACGTTCCTCTGAATCATTTCCACAATGTGTGCGCATCTCACCCAGGGCTTGGGAACAGTTTTCGTTTTCGGCATCCATTAACTAGTCCAGTCAAACTAACCTTATTTGATAACCCAGAATTCAAGTTTCTGTCTCAGTGACCTCTTAAAGTATTGAAATGTTATGAAAATATTGGATCTGGGGACACAAGCTACATATTCTTGACAAATTCTGCTCCTGTGAGTATGCACACTGACCATCTAGCTCATACAGAGATTCAGAAAATATGACATTTTCAGCCAACTGTTATTAATGACTTTTTTGGTGTGTGGGGGGGAATGTCATGTGATACACACATCCAGCTCATCTGTGGCTATTTAATAATCACTTTAACCCCATGTTTCTAATAGGGTATTTGAGGAGCCCATGGGCCAGATGGTAGGAAATAAGGCATTTGCTCACATGCAGGCACACTCAGGATCTTGAGGATGTCACCTTTGGAGCAGCCATGACCCCATCTCCTCGCCTCCACGTCTGGTGTGTGATGTCACAAAGGCCCATGACAGCATCAGTGGGCCCGCACCAAGGCAGAAATCTCCCTTGTTTCTCTGTAGCTTGAAATGGTCATGGCGCCAAATGAGGCACAGCTGGGAGAAACAAGACGCGTTTCCGAACGGCGCCTCAGGGTGACCCCTGAGAATCTTCCGTGGGGAGAATCGTGGTGGCTATGGATTTCACCGAGAACTCTGAGCTTCTGCTAGAATGAAGTCTTCTTCAGCTGAACCTTTATTCCAAGTGTTTCTTCCCTACCTCAGCATGGCCCAGCACTAGCAGGACAGAAGGTCCCCTTTGCTGGGTTGAGTTTCCAGCTACGTGTTCTCTCTGCCTCCCTGCGCTCACTCACTGCAACGTGCAGTTGCTAAGAAGGGACACAGCACCAACCTCAGCAACTCAGAGGCAAGAAAAGAAAACCCAGCCAGTGCTTAATAAGTGACACCATTCTTTCTGCCTTTTAGTGAGCCTTATGCCCCAAGACGTTAGTTGATGAATGGGTGATTACCTAACCCAGAACTCTGGTTAATCATCCAACCTACTCTGAGTAAAAGCTTAATATGAGTTGTAGTGAACTGAAAAAGGCCTTTTTCGGCTTTATTTTTTTTTCTGGGGGATAGTATGTATGGTTACTGAGATTTTTATTATGTGTTATATCGAAGGGCACATTTGTAAACATTGTCAGTAGTTGGCATCCTAAATGGTGTTGTTTCCTGTGTAGTTATTAGCCACATCTCCTCTGCTGGAATTGAAACATGCCACGCGGCAGAGGTTGCCAGACTCGTGTGTGAAATGAAACACTACAATAAAGAGGGATCAGCCGGAGGCACCAAACTCTTAAAGTGCCGAGTAAAAACGTGCGTGTATCCACCAGCTACTGCCAAGTCGTTCATTCATAGCTCGACACCTACTTATTGAGCAGCTGCTGGGAATATAGGCATGACCAGAAGAGCGAAGTCCCCGCTGTCCTGGAGCCGCTATTCCCCAAAACACTGTCACATGGCCAGAGGATGGGCCAACATAAACATAAACCACTGCTCTTATTGATACCTCTTGTTTTCTATAAAAGGACTCCAATAGAATCTCTGTTGCTGTCAGTTCACTTTAGACTTCTGACAGTTTGATTTAATTTAAGTTTCTTTCTAATTTTTTAAAGTTTATTTATTTATTTATTTGGAGAGAGAGACAGTGTTAGCAGGGGAGGGGAAGAGAGAATGAGAGAGAGCGAGGGAGAGAATCCCACACAGGCTCCACACTGTTAGCACAGAGCCCAATGTGGGGCTCGAACCCATGAAACAGTGAGATCATGACCTGAGCTGAAACCAAGAGTCGGATGCTTAACCAACTGAGCCCCCAGGTGCTCCTGACAGTTTACAGAGAACAGGCTAAGTCTTTGGACTGTAGTGCACGCCTTCCTAAATGGACTGCCGTATATTCAAATGGAAAAAGTACTGCCAACATACCTGATCACACATGGCCAGCAACTTGGGGATTATTCAAATCCATGTATAATGTGTGGAGACATTGTTTGCTTCTTATGGCTACGTATCTTTCACCATGCATCCTTCACACGTATCTATGCCTATCTTTAGAATTTTCGCTGTTCTTATAATTTCTTCCTGGTTTACATTCCTTTCTTTTTTCTCCACACTTGAGGGCTCAAATTTAACATCAGTTACAGGGATGGGTCCTTCCCATATCTGAAACACTCGAGGCATCCATCGCGAGGGTGAACCAGCGACGGTTCGTCCGCCTTCTTGAGGCTGCTCAGGCCTTGGCAGAACAGCACTGAAATCTATTTTAGAGATAAAACTTTCCCATTTGTGTTTTTCAGGTCAAATGTACTTCTTCAAAGTAACCACCATGTGATGTTCAATAGTTTTATCCTGTAAGTTCACATTTGTGGAGCTGCACACAGATACGTACTCTTCCAATTCACCTTGTGAATACCAAAAGCCAACACTACCTACATTCCGGGACACTGGGCCTTTACGAAGGAGGTCCCAGGGCCCCGTGGGACAGCCAGGGGTAGAGTTGCTGAACCTGCAGCCCGCGGTGGCCAGCAGTCTCTATCCTTATCGTTACTAGCTTTCGTCTTTGTAATTTGGGTCCCTTTCTCTCTATGTTTGTGGTTAGTTCCAGTATTTACCCTGGTGACAACTATGGCCTCTCTCTTCCCAGATGCTACGGACATAAAATGTGTTTTTTTATGTGACTTTGTTACAGTAGTCTGTCATCTCTGTGGAGTTTTAAGCTTCGAAACTGGTAAAAGGTTGGATCAGTAACCACGGCTAAATACAAACATCAACAAATACCTTTTCCAACTGGCCACGTTACGATCACTTAGGCACTCCCTTCATTTCCTTTTCTTCTTTATCACTTTTCCTTTGGTTCATTATTTCTGCTTTCAGGTGGAACCTGGCAACCGAGAACCTCACATTGCTGCTCCGCATTTTGCAGCCCCAACATGCTTGTACACCCCCTCTTATTTACACAGCTTGTTTTTGGACCCGTGCTAGGATATTATTCTGCAAACAAAACAAAATTCTGCAAATTTGTCTAATTGTGAGCGTACCCATGACAGAAGGTGTGTCGTATTTTTCAAATCTCACAAATCCTCTCTGAGTCTCTAATCTGTATGTGTGTTTCTTTCTGTGTTTTACAAACTCATAGGACATATGGGTCCAAGGGCTACCTACACCTAAGTGCGAGGGGACGTAACAGACGGACGTAGCAAGAGTGGAGATTGTGCGACTTACACGTGAGGAGAATCGACCTCTTTTCTGGGCTCTCCTGTGGAACATCTGCGCACTTCACGCATCTTGCTGTGCCCTGTGTGTCTCAGATTAATCATGCGTCAGTTTCAGGAGGGTGAACAATAACATCTCTAACATCAAAATCTGTGGTTTTGTGACACTAGTTGTGGAAAATAACATGCAAAAAATAGCAGCAATAGAACAGAGCATGAAAGTTGGCTTTCTGTTCCTTCAACCTCCTCAAAAAAATCCCAGTTAGGGGCGCCTGGGTGGCTTAGTCGGTTAAGCGGCCGACTTTCGCTTAGGTCATGATCTCGCGGTTCGTGGGTTCGAGCCCCGCGTCGGGCTCCGTGCTGACTGCCTGCTCAGAGCCTGGAGCCTGTTTCAGTCTGTGACTCCCTCTCTCTCTGACCCTCCCCTGCTCAAGCTGTCTCTCTCTCTGTCTCCTAGAAATAAAAAAAAAAAAAAAAAAATCCCAGTTAAGTGTGTTGCACATTATCACTAATATTCGTGGGGCTCAGAAGTGCAGCACCATGGTAACTCTATAATACTTGTTAAAGCCACATGCTAAGTAACCATATATTTCGAGGCGCCTGGGTGGCTCAGTCGGTTAAGCGCCTGGCTTCCGCTCAGGTCATGATCTTGTAGTTCAGATCTCAGTCTGTCCCCAAGAGACTGACCCCCCTTTGACATCTTCCTACTGGTGCTGCTGTTTGTCTTCACAGCCTTGACTCTGTTTCCCTCATGCAGCTCCTTCAGCCTGATCAGCGTCCCTGCCTGCAGCCATTTTGAAACCACCATGAAGATTTATGAATAACAGAAACCTCTTTTAAATGGACATCCCTAGTACTGTGATTATATGGTTTTCGATGTCCTCAAATCAGATCCCAGTATCCCACTAGTTTTGTGATATCAGGCAAGATACTACTCTAAATATCAGTGCCCTAAATTGTCAGCATCATGGTGACACTATATAACTATATCTCTTTGGTTTCCACAAATGTTAAAGAGCTGTATGTATGCACGTGTTTAGTACAATGTGTATCGCCTAGAAAATGCCAAAGACATATTATAGTGTTTCTCAGAGTATAATACATAGCCTTATTTTGGAGTGATTTCCTGGTTTTAATACTAGTTTTGGAAATTAAAATTATACCATTCATCTGTTTAAAGATACCGGAAGTTAATCTCGGAGAGCGTCAGATTCTCAAGTTCAATCAGTTATAATATTAAAGTTGAAAGGAATCTTATAAAGTTTCTCATATAACTTTCCTTGATGTATGAGGAAAGTGAAAATGTTCATTTCATAGAAAGAATGAAAATAAATGTTATTGGAGTAAGTACGGTTGGATCCTTATCATGACATCATCAACATGGATTTATTTTCGGAAAACAAGAGAAACACACTTACATTAATTAAATACCTACTTTATGCCGAGCACTGTCTTCGTGGCCATATTTGTGTCATATTCTTGCAGACTTTTACAAGCTCACCACCACCCATCGTCCTCTACGCATTGCCCATGCGATCAAATCTATTGGGTTTATAGATTTTATAGCTCTAAAAGCAGACCTTTGCGCACTTCTAAGTCCCATGAAGTGCAAATTAGATGCCCCTACACATCCACAAAAATGTTTAAAATTTGGAAAAGGAGAAACCGAAATTGAGATAAACTGCTTGTAAGTGGGAGCCACTGGGCCTTGCACACATGATTTATTAAAATGTGAAACGATGCAGTTCCTTTGGGACAATGTTTCAGCAGCTTCTTACACACATAATTTATCATGCGATCGAGGAATCACACCCCTCAGTATCTGCCCAGGAGAAATGAACACAGATTACCACAGAAAAGAGCCTATACCTGGATGTGTACAGCACCTTTATCCCCGGGACAAGGAATCTTTCACAATCCAGAAGCCATCACATTCTGAAAAGACAAACCACGATGTATCCACATGGCACAATACTACTTGGGGATGGAAATGGAGTGGATCTCTAGCACCAGCAGCCAGACGGACACAGGCAGACAAAGCTCACTCAGTGTGTGTGTTTCCTACAGCTGCTGTAACAAACTGCCGTGAACTTGGCATAGAACACAACCATTTTATTCCCTGGCAGTTCTACAGGCTAGAAGCCCCAGATTGATCTTACGGGGCTGTGCTTTCTCGGGAAGCTCCAGAGGAGAGCCTGCCTTTTGGCCTTTGCCCGTTTCTATGGCCACCTGGAGCCCTTGGTATGATGCCCATTGTCCATCTCCAAGAGCATCACTCGGGTCTCTGCCTCTGTCATTACACACAGCCTTCTTCTCCGTGGTCAAAGCTCCCTCCGCTGCTTCCTCTCTGCACTATTGGAAGTACATCAGGAGCCACCCAGGTAAGGCAGGATGCTCGCTCCATCTCAGGATCCTCTGCTGAATCATGCAGAAAAAGTCCTGGCTGCCACACAAGGTAGCATCCCGGGTTGATGGACATCTTTGGGGGACACTTTTCAGCTGACTTCACAAGGCAAAAATGCCAGACAAAAAGTCTACAAGCTTTATGTTTGGATTAATAGAACCTTCTGGAAAGGGCAACACTTTTCCTCTTTAGAAAACATTGTAATTGTGACTTTAAAAGCACTGGCATATTCACATTTTTTAGCCATTAAAATATTTTTAAAGTGGGAGAGAAAAGTTTGCTGTGATGAGCAGAAAGAACGACGCACTTGGGTTTAAAACCACCTTTGTTAGCCTGAAGTCCACACCACGGTTCCAGCTACTAAAGAACGTTGGAGAACAGATTGATGGAAGACCATCAAAACTGGCTACAAATAAAACCACGTGGGTACCATTTCCAGGAAGCGCGTATGGGAAATCCAACTTCCTGGGTTCACCATCTAGTCTTTTCTTCGTGCCTTTCATCCAACTAATTACTTTAGTTACTTTTAATGTCCTTTCAGGGCCAAGCTTGATGAGGAAAGACACAACACATTTCCTTCAGAGAATTTCAGAGAAGTGGTTTAAAAACTAACCAGTTATTGGTGTGCACGCGTGTGTGTAAATTTAAGCTTCAGTTTGTTTTCAGGGAGATTCCAAAACACGCCTTTCAAATACCTGTAATTATACTCGAGTGTTTAAAAACAGCAAATTCAACAAAGGTGCGCTGAGCTGCCACAGCTCACCCGGCGTGGTGTTGCACACAGAGCGGCACATCTGTGGGTGCAGACCGGCCACCCCAGCATGACATCCAACTCGGGGAGCTTGTAACTAAACACACGGTGAGGCATGAATTGTTTGGTCTGGATGAAACGCATGAC
This sequence comes from Proteles cristata cristata, assembly GCA_017311185.1. Lineage (NCBI taxonomy): Eukaryota > Metazoa > Chordata > Mammalia > Carnivora > Hyaenidae > Proteles > Proteles cristata. The sequence continues at coordinate 237,484 of JAESUZ010002324.1, forward strand.
TGTGCACCTATTCCAAGCCGCGTCCTTATGTGTGGTGTATGAAAACGTTGTAGTAAGAGGACCCTGATGGTCTTCTGACACCATAAAAGGAGCCGAAGGCCTTCCTGGAAGTGGTGCCCGAAGAAGAGTGTTACCACCCCCCCCAACACCCTCTAGCTTCAATGAACATCTGCCATAGTTTTATCTTCTTGTTTTCTATATTTTTCTTCTTTTAATTTTTTTGTTTTTTTCAAAGTTTATTTCTGAGAGAGAGAGAGAGAGAGGGAAGGAGAGAGTGAGAGTGGGGTGAGGGCAGAGAGAGAGAGATAGACAGAATTTGAAACAGGTTCCAGACTCAGGGCTGTCAGCACAGAGCCTGACATGGGGCTTGAACTTGCCAATTGTTGAGATCATGACCTGAGCCAAAGTCAGATGCTTAACCAACTGAACCACTCAGGTGCCTTTATTTTCTTGTGTTGTACTCCTAGATCAGTACTTTCCTTTAAAACTGCAATAAATACTCTTGAATATAATTTTATGAAGCAATTTGGGGGGATGGAAGATAGTCTAGAAGGTATTTTGTTGTATGTGCATGCATTTTGGAAAGACTCTTGAAGAACAGAATTTGTTTAGAAAACAGGTTTCCAGTACTTGTTTAATTTGAGATTCAAGTACTTTGTGTGTGTGTGTGTGTGTGTGTGTGTGTGTGTGTGGTGCAGTACTCAACTGTCTGGTTAAAAGAGATCTATGTGTTTTTCACTTTATTCTGCTGAACAATGAAAAATGGATAAAGAAGACATTAGTGGAAATCGATAGCTTTTTGAGAAGCATCGGGTGAATTTATCTGCCTCTTGAGTATACGGGAGTATTCTCTGCATGCAGACCATTCAGGATCACATGTGGATGTAAAAATATCAGCAGAAATAAATAATCATTTTTAAGCCTCTGAGCTTAGAAGTTAAAAAAACATTAATAAGTAAATAAATAATATTTATCCAACATTAAGAAAATAGCAAATTAAATATTATAAATATGATTTAGGTTGGTTGAGACACTATTTCAAAGAATTAACAGAGTGATCTCTAATTTTTTCAGTGGTGCTTTGGTTTAGAAGGAAGAATCAGAACGCTGAATTTAAAGTAACCTACAATTGGGGCTCCTGGGCAACTGAGTTATTTAACTGTCCAAATCTTGATTTGGTTCAGGTCATGATCTCATGGTCCTGGGATCGAGTCCCAGGTCGGGCTCCATGCTGAGCATGGAACTTGCTTGAGATTCTCTCTCCTTCTTCCTCATTTGTGCCCTCTCTTTCTCTCTCTCTCACAATAAACAAATCAACACTTTACACAGTAACCCACAGTTCAGACAAACACCAGCAAGAGTAAGCTGAATCGGGTGGGACAAACAAGGTGACGGTGGATTGTCAAGATCGGCAGTGGCTGAGCTCAGCTGCTGTAAGAAATTCTGTACACCAGCCGCTCTAACAACACACCAGTTTTGGGGGCTGAAAGTCAAAGAGCAGGGTCTGCATGTTGGCTTCTCTGTGAGGGACTTTTGCTGGTTAAGGGAGGAATGCTTTCTGTCTTCTCGTGGTCGGAAGAGAGCTGGCTGGCTCTCTCGATTTAGCATGGATTTCCTCATAAGGAGCCACCTTCATGACTTCATCACTCTCCAGCCCCTCACCCAACACCATCATCTTGAGGGTCAGCTCTCCAAATGTGAATTCTGGGGACACAAACATCTAGCCCTTTGTCTCTGGAGCAGGACCTCAGGATGTATCACACAACGGACACCTGTAATGTGGAGAAAATTAGCATTCTGTGCGCATGTGGGTAGCAGGTCTCTTGTGTAATTTCTGGTAACTCTCTCAATGCAAATAGTGTTACTAAGTGCCTTTCTAGTCAGACGCTGCATAATAATCTAGATGGAGATAGATGGACGTAAGAGTCCCACAAAATGGATGCATTTTAGATTAGATATAGGAAGACTTTTCCCAGTCTTTTACTTCCAGACATAATAGAGAGAACTGGAGATGCATACAGTGAGTGCAACAAGAGGTGTGAATGACAAGGGTAAGTTGATGTCAATAGAATAAGAAAAATCAATTCAAACAGTAAATGACTCCCCCGAACGTGTATCCGAGATGTGTACTTACTACGTGCAGATGAACGTGGTATATTTGTGTGCATGTCTGTGTGTTCACGTGAGCACTTCTGAGAGACAGAGTGAGAGACAGAGACGAAGCGAGAAGGCAGGCATACATACCCATGAAGCGTAGTCAACAACAACAACAAATCTTAGTACCGCTTATGAAAGGACATCAAGTCACTTGGTAGAAAGCTGTCCCAGACTCGGGCCGAAGGCAGCCTTAGCGAACCAGATATCAGTATTTATATGTAAATGAAGGGCAGTTAAAAATGTTAGGGCATTCCTAAAAGCCAGAAACGAAAAGCATTTCTAGAAATGAAAAGCAAAGCCATGAACATGAGACTCTAAAACCATCCGGAGAAAGATGTTACCTCATATCCATAACTGTCAAGCTGTTCGAAGCATCACCTTGTCTGGGGTAATGGGAAAGCCTTGGCTGTCGTCTCTGAAAGTCGCAGAAGGGGTCATGCGCAGTTTTATTTATCATTTCTTCCAGTTTCCAGTGTGTTGCTTGCAACACGTCCCTAAACTATGTGGAATGAGGCACAGACACCTCATGGGATCGCACTCTGCAGGTATTGGGGTTTTTTGTTTGTTTTTTTTTTGTTTTTTGAAAATTGAAGGTTAGTGGCAAACATTCATGGAGCAAGTCAGCCAGCGCTGTTTCCAGCAGCGTCTGCTCACTGCACCTCTCTGTTCCCCCATTTTGGTGACTCTTGCCTGTGTGTAACGGGCCACCTGGCCACCAGTTCACACCATGGCCTCAGTGGAGGCACATACAAGTGTCTTTAAAACACACAGTGAAATAGAAGAGGTGGGATCTCCCAGGACACTTCAACCATTCATCTGGGGAGAAAAAAGAAAAAGAACAATTAAGGGTGTGCAGTAACTTGAAGAGATTCTTTTTTTGTGGCTGAAATTTTTAATGAGTTTCTCTTAAAAAATTCAATGAAAGAAACTATGGACAATCATAATCCATTCAAAGCAAGACTGGACCGAATTAACTTTGTCCAAAACCCTGTCTCTCTTGACAGATGGTACCTTTTTTCAATCCTTTGGACTGAAAGAAAGGGAACCTTCAAGTAGACATGGTCTTTTAGGGAAAAAAAAAACTCATTGAGAAGTGAATTTATAACAATGCAAATGCTTGGAAGTTTTACATTTGAAGATGCTCTTTGTTTCTGGCCTCTGGGTTTTGTGAGACAGATGGCCTTAAAAGGTTAAACCCAGCAAATGGCAGTGACTTTAATCTGCAAATCAGATCAATACATTGACTCTTTGTTTCATCCTACAGACTTTGTGTTAAAAAAAAATGAACTGTTTCCCTTTGCTTCGTTTGGGGGACTTCAACTTGTAAGAGGGGTTGCCGATACATGTTTTACTGGCCCCAGATGGAGTCACGGAATATGTCCAAGCAGCGCTGGGCTATAGCTGTTTTTCCAGTGGGGAAATCAGGTCTTCTTCGTATCACAGGCAGGGCAGGCGGAGAAAGCAGGTTTGAGAGACGCTAGACTTAGTTTTTAACCCCACTGGTCCACCTATCAGAGGTGTGACTATCCAGGTTATTTTTCCTTCCTGCCATTGAGTTTGCTTTGTATTAAATGGGATCAAGTGTCTGCTTTCCTTTTGTTTTGAGGATTAAACGAGCCAGTCTGTTGGGGAATGAGGACCCTTTAATTCTCAAGACAAAAAAATAGCCATCACACACCGGGATTTGAAGAAGGCACCTTGTCAGCGGATCCACTAGAAGATCCGGGCGCGGGCTACACTTGAAGGGCGCCGAGCCCGAGCCAAACGGAAGTGACAGATGCTATTTGTTTCTTTTGTTTCTTGCCCTCCCGAGGTCAGTGCCTCTCACACTTCAGTTAGTCCGCAGACCAGCTGCAGACCTGGCTGAGGTGGACCCCACACCCTCCATGCAGGGACGGCCTGGGTTTCTGCATCTCTCTCTCTCTCTTTTTTTTTTTTGTTTTAGAAATGTTCACATGCAAACATGCGATTTTTTTTAATGTTTATTATTATTGAGACAAAGAGAAACACAGCATGAGTGGGGGAGGGGCAGAGAGAGAGGGAGACACAGAATCCGAAACAGGCTCCAGGTGTTGTGCCCGGATCGCGAGTCCCCAGCGATCTCAGAAGCCGACACCGATGCAAGAACAAAAGGGTCTTTATTACAAGCTCGAGCAGGGGCTCACCGCCTACGGACACAGCAGCAGCCGCAGGGGGAGCCCCGAACAATAGCGAGCAGGGTTTTTAAGGGGTAAGGGATGGGGGTGTTACAGTGCACGTGTTGTACACCAGTCACATTTGTACAGCGCCCCTGGCAACAGCTTTGACCTTTCGGTACCTGTGAGGTGTCCGTTACTTTTGGTGGAGCCCCAATCATGGCCTTTGGAGACTCCCTTGAAAATGACCACTTATGAGGTGGCACGGGGAGCAGCCCTTGTCTCAGCCGCAGGAATGTTTTAACCTCCTCTCATTGGCTAACTGGGGAGGTGTTTCGGCCTTGAACAATCTGCAGATTTTTCTGAGACTGCTGCCCGAGGTTGCTTTTAATGGGGGTCTTAATTTTAAAATGGCGTTATTCAGGCTCTTCACAGGCTCTGAGCTGTCAGCACAGAGCCCAACGCGGGGCTTGAACCCACGAACCGCGAGATCATGACCTGAGCTGAAGTCAGACGCTCAACCGACTAAGCCACCCAGGCTCCCCCTTTCCTAAAATGTTTTTCATTTATTTCTGAGAGAGAGAGAGAGAGACAGCATGAGCAGGGGAGAGTCAGAGAGAGGGAGACACAGAATCTGAAACAGGCTCCAGGCTCTGAGCTGTCAGCACAGAGCCCGACGCAGGGCTCGAACCCACAAACCATGAGGTCATGACCTGAGCTGAAGTTGGACGCTTAGCCGGCTGAGCTCCCCAGGCGCCCCTGGGTTTCTGCATCTCTAACGAGCCCCAGGTGCTGGCTGCAATGCCAGTCCCCTAGCCGCCCTCTGTGTGGCATTGACCCCATGGCTAATGAGGATGCTGAAGCCTATTTCCAGGTTATTTTGAACTGCTGACCTCCAATCCATCCCCAAGAAAGTGGGAAATGATGAGCTTGCTTGGTTGGGACTGTCTCAGGAGGGCTGGCTCCTTGGGGATGCACCTTGTCTCCATTCTGTGGGGGGCGCAGGGCAGGACGTGAGGGCCAGCCCCCGACCCCCTCCCCCCCGGGGCTGGGGAGGAGCAACTTCCCAGAGGGGAGCACCACGGGAGGACGGACGGACGACCATCTTCTACAGCACAGAGGTCAGGCACCCAAGCGAGGGCCTGGAAGGTATCCAACCCATTATTCTTGTGCCCGGACTTCTGCAGCCTCAGCACTTAATACAGTTCTGGAACAGAGGCCAGTTCAATACGTGAGTGATTGTGCCTTTTAAAGCTTTTGGACACAAATTAAGGACTTAGTGGGCGCGATACAAAAGGGAGCTATTTAAGGGACCCTGCTGAGCACAACAAAATGAGGAAGACTACTTTGTGGAAGAAATATTAGGGCAACAGTCAGAGTCAAGGCTCACAATTAAACCTAGGGAATCATTCATAGGAATATTCATCGCCTAAGCTCCTGGGAACAACCTTAACAGCGGCCATTTATACGGCCATCGTAAAATTTATTGAATGTAAGCGACGGCATAACAATCAAATTTTCATTCTCATATTAACTTGCAGTAGATTGCATCTTTCACAAACGATGACCGAGAGCATGGAGAGGAAAAGTTGAAAAAGCAACAAGCAGCTAGGAGACCACCCTGCCGTCGTGCTCGGGGCGGTGAAGGAGGGGAACCAGATAGTACTGTGGGGAGGCGGGGGGCAGCAGCCTCCTTTAGAGAGAGCGGGGTCAGGTCGGAAGATGCGGAGGAGGAAACGTTCGCTTAACCACCTGAGCCGCTCAGGCGCCCCAAGGGTCCCCTTATTATAAGAACCATGATTTAGCAGAGGACCCCCAGTCTCCCTAGTGGGGAGGCTTGGCCCGATGTCCCAACCAGGGACTTGTCCGCTGGCTTTCTGGATACATCTTACTGAGTGGCCCCTTCGGAAGGCTGATCCCATTACTTGAAGGTTGCATCCTGGGGAACGCCAAGCCCTCATCACGTCCCTGACACTGAGTGGGGAGGGGGAGGTGAAGGCCGGATGGTCGAGTCCCCATGGGATCACAGTCCAGAGATACGTTAGCCTGTGATGTTACTTTCACCAGCTGGGCGGGATCTCCGCTCTGTTATGAAGACCGAGCTCTGTCTTTGTTTTGTGAAGTCTTGTTAAGTCTCAGAAGTCAAAACTCCCCCACAAGAGAAAGCCGGGGCTTTTCAGCCACAGCAGGGATTCACGATGCCGAGGCACCAGGGACCCGGGCTTTTCCTGGGGCCAGGAGACCTGCTCAGGCAACAGACCCAGATCCGGTGTGGGCGGAGCAGCCTTAAGGCTGTAACTCAGTATAAGTTTCAGGGAGAGAACTAGAAGATTCCAGCCCAATGTCAACATAATAAATGTTTAATTTGCCTTCAGGGAAGGTAACAACACACTAAGGAGGCAAATGGTGGCCAATGGTGTTCTTGTCAAAAGGCATCAGAACGTTCAACACTCCAGGACAGACCCTCCCCAAGGTCAGTGCCTCCTGAGATGTCTAGGAGATGGAACTTGAACCCCAAAAGGTAGTTTGTTCATTTGTTTTGGTCTACATAGTATTTTACAAATCATTTCCCCCCAAATTTCTCTTTTCTAATTTTTTAAAAATATTTTTATTTATTTCTAGGAGAGAGAGAGACAGCGTGAGCAGGGGAGGGTCAGAGAGAGAGGGAGTCATAGACTCCGAAACAGGCTCCAGGCTCTGAGCTGGCAGTCAGCACAGAGCCCGACGCGGGGCTCGAACCCACGAGCCGTGAGATCATGACCTAAGCGAAAATCGGACGCTTAACCGACTAAGCCACCCAGGCGCCCCTCTTTTCTATCTTTTTTTTTTTTAAATAAAATAATAGCACGTAGACTATATACACACAAGGTACAAGGAACTCTGGCCAAGGGCAAGCTGCCCTTTGGACACGGCTCACATTGCCCAGCTCGTGGGGGCTCCCACCATCTTCTTATCAGTATTCATGTTTGTTTGTTTTTTAATTTTATTTTAGATAGATAGAGAGAGAGAGAGAGAGAACAAGCCGGTAGAGGGGTAGAGAGAGACTGAGAGAGAGAATCTTAACTAGTTCCTACACTCAGCAGGGAGCCCTATTCAGGGGCTCGATCCCACCACCCTGGGATCATGACCTGAGCCAAAATCAAAAGTCAGATACTTAACCACCTGAGCCATCTAGGCACCCCCACTTTTTCCCTTTTTACTTGTTAAATAGCTTTTGTCAGAAAATTTATCCAATACTTTAAAAAGGCGCTATTGAACTTGAACCTTTGATTTTTTTTTTTTATTGGATGGACTGTTTTATAACGTTATAGGGACAGAGATAAACCTAAAAAGGTTCTCTCTTCTGCTAGAAATAAAAAGAATTTCCAAACAGAGGAAAAGATACCTGACAGGTGACACTTCATTGTCCTGTTTCTCATCAGCCAGCTTTGTATGGAACACCAAATCTTCCCCTAATTTTCCTTTGTTAAATGGCCTCTATGTATACCTGCTCTACAACAGTGTTTGAATTCTGATAGCACCTCACAGAGTCCCTTATTAACGACAAATAAAATCTTTGGCATAGGCTCATTTTAAATTTGTATGAAGCTATGATTCTAATATTTTACATTAAATAAGACAAGATCTCTTTATCAAACTGTTTTTTCCCTTTAATTAGTGCTTCAAAAAGCCTTTGAAAAAGGACCCAGAGTCTGCGTACTGACAGTCAGTCTGGGTGTTATTATTGACCGAGCACTGTGACCTTCTTCATTGAGGGTAACGAGGTGCATTGCTCAAGATTATAGTTGAGGAATGTTTCAGAATTGATTCACCACCAAGGAAAAGGAAGCTCTAGTTTCCCCATAGAGGAAGAATCCAGAACAGGAAAGCTATAGATTATAACTGATACTGGAGCAGTATTGATTTGGCGTATTGTAAAATGAAGGGTCCGTGTTGGCCAGTGTGACAGGGTGATTAAATCATGTATGAAGTTTGGTTAGCACCCTGCTAATTTTTTTATGTGGCCCTGTTCTCTCTATATTACATACATTTTAAGCAAATCGATGGATTTTACAACTTAATACGGTGAGCTTTCCCGAAGCATCCAGCCATAATTTTAAAAAGCATTTAACAAAGAAAGAAAGCCCTTGTAAATATTTTCTCAGTTTAGTGAGAAATTACAAGATAAAGCAATTGTGCAGGGGGAGTATAGATTAATAGATTAGGGAATTAGCTATTGTTTGTGAACAGATACAAAGGCAATAACAAATGATTATTAAGTATGAAGAAGTTTATTAAAATGCAAATAGTACGCTCGTTATGTATTAATAAATAGCAAGGAATTTAGGGAAACAAGCAAGGAATTAAAACATGATTATATATTTTAATTAAGCATTAATTCGTGGCAGAATGTTAATGGGGATTATATGAAAGTATCTGGGGAAAAGTCAACCATCACCCGTTCATGATGGATTAAAAGTTAAGACAAAAAACCCTGCAAGAGAATGACTCTCAGAATATTGTGGAAAATATTTTGGTGTCAACTACTTGACTCTTGAAACTTAATATTATATTTAACTTATAATAATGTATCATAATTAGGAAGCATTTCCTATAGCACTTCCTATAGGAAGCATTTCCTCATTTTAATAATTCATAGATTTGCAAAATTTTTTGAGTTAGGAGAGAAGGTAAAGATTTCTGCAGCGAATCATGATCTGACAGAAGTTAAGGAGCTGGCTAGCGGCACCTCCTTGATTTGCACAGGGGTTTAGGGGTTCCCATTCGCCCTCCTCTACTCTGGGCTCTGCTGCTTCCCAGCATCCACTGGGATAAGCGGTTAAAGCGTCAACAAGGTACCGTTTTGCCAAGAGCTGGGCAAGCCCCAGAGGCACCTTTCCAGTGCACGGTGACCCCTCGGTTGAGCGTGTGCAGCTCTTCCAGACGGACGTCGGTCCGGAGGCCACCAGCCCTGGGGGCAGCGTCACCCACGGGGCGGGTTAGGGTAGGGCAGGCTGCCGGCGGGCTCCAGCGACTCCCTGCTCGGGAGCGACTCAGGAGGCCTAGCACACGCGCAGCAACTGCGTCCCCAGCACCAGGGCCCAGGAGGGAACGGAGAGCAGGGCGGCTGAGTAAGGGCCGCGGGACAGCCCTGCAGGGCCGCTGGCCGCGTCCCGCCTGAGCCCCCCCGGGCCCTTCCCAGGGCAGAGTCGAGGCACAGGCAGAGCAGAGGTCTGGGGACACGTCCGCCCCCGTTGGAGGACACGCGGGACACGGGAAGGAGGCGCAGCGCGAGGCCGCTTCCCTCGCCCGCCAGGTGTCCGCGTGGGAAGACACACGTATTTAAACACATGCTTAATCCTAACGCTGTGGTTCGATGTGACACACAAGTCTTGTCCCCTTTCTTTGCGCTTACTCGTTAATGTATTCAGAACAGATCTCCTGAGTTCCTATCGTGTCCTAGACCTGCAGATACTAAGATCGAATCATCTACCAGGCCGGAGAATCCTGCGAATATAACCACGTACAAAGGGAAACCACCAACCACACCTTCGATAAGAAAGAAGGAAAGACGAAAAAGAGCCAACTCCCTAGTAAAGAAAAGCGTGTTTAAAAAAGAGTTTACGCTTCTCTCTCTTTTTTTTTTTTTTGTGGAAGTCAAGAAACGAGGTCTCCTGGACGTGAGTGCTTTCCTTTCATTCTGTAAAAAAAATGCATGGGACTCAGGACACGCTCCTGTCTTGTGCTCGGCTTCTCCGTTCCGCCGCCCGGCCGGCAGCCCCTGCGGAGGGCTCGGGGCCGGGGCTGTGCCCGCGTCCAGGGGGGTGGGGCCGCGCCGGTGGGGGCCAAAGGCCCGGGGTGGGGGGGGCCCGCGTCCGGGGGTGGGGGTGGGGGCCCGCGTCCGGGGGTGGGGGCCCACCCGGGGTGGGGGTGGGGGCCCGGCGTCCGGGGGTGGGGGCCCGCTGGCCCGGGGGCGGGGGGCCCGCGTCCGGGGGTGGGGGCCTGAACCGGGGTGGGGGCCTGCGTCCGGGGTGGGGCCCGCGTCCGGGTGGGGGCCCGCACCGGGGGGTGGGGGGCCCGGGCCCGGGGGTGGGGCCCGCGTCGGGGTGGGGCCTGCGTCCGTGGGGGCCCGGGCCCGGGGTGGGGGGGGGGCCTGCGTCCGGGGGCGGGGGGCCCGCGTCCGGGGGTGGGGGCCCGCGGTCCGGGGGGGCCCCGTCCGGGGGCGGGGGCCCGCGTCCGGGGGCGGGGGCCCGCGCTTCCGGGGGCCCGTCCGGGGGTGGGGGCCCGTCCGGGGTGGGGCCCGTCCGGGGGTGGTGGGGGCCCGCGTCCGGGGGGTGGGGGCCCGCGTCCGGGGGGGGGTGGGGGGCCCGCGTCCGGGGGGGTGGGGGGGCCCGCGTCCGGGGGGGCGGTGGGGGCCGCGTCCAGGGGGGGGGCCGAGAGCGGGGTAGAGAAGGGCTCTGAGATGAGCGGGGTTCCCATCCCCCGACACCGCTAGGGCTGCGGGTCCCAGAGCTACGCACCCTCCCTGCCCCGCTGGGAACAGCCCCGCCTTCGGCCACCCCTGGGAGTCGCTTCTGCTGCTAACCAGCAAATTTGACAAAAACTGGATTTTTAAGGATTGCACATTTTGTGGTTCTTGCATTCATTTGGAAGCCGAAATTGATTTCAATTTACAGGTTGAAACACAGAAGATGCACTTTTTTTTAAAAATTTTTAATGTTTTTTATTTATTTCTAGGAGAGAGAGAGAGAGACAGCGTGAGCAGGGGAGGGTCAGAGAGAGAGGGAGTCACAGACTGAAACAGGCTCCAGGCTCTGAGCTGGCAGTCAGCACAGAGCCCGACGCGCGGCTCGAACCCACGAACCGCGAGATCATGACCTAAGCGAAAGTCGGACGCTTAACCGACTAAGCCACCCAGGCGCCCCAAGAAGATACAGTTTTTATTCAGGTGTATTTATATGCAATTCCATAGCCATGAGATACAAGGAATGATTATATTTCCCAACTTACCTGCTAAATAATTAAATTGGAAGGTGTAGGTATGGAGATGGTAAGAGGGTCCCAAGACCGTCAAGTTAGGAACGTAGCAGACGACCCATATTTGACTTCATCCTGGTATCAGGAGACTGCAGGGCACAGTTAGAATGATTTAGCCCTTTGGTGTCATTTTGCAGGCTGGCTTCTGTCATCCATGGGGATCTCGGTGCCACTTTGCCGCCCCCCAATGGCTGCGTGGCTCACTATTCTGTTGGAGATAATGGAATGGCAGGAAATGCTTGCAGGTGGAAACCTGCTTAAGTCAAGCACCTGCTGTTGGAAGTATTTTCAAACTCTCTTCGAGCGGGGGTGACAGCTGTCCCAAACCAGTCAGTGGTGAAACACCTGTCCCCATCTCTGAAAGTGAAGTGTGGTATGTTCATAAAGCTCTAAATTACTTTAAAACAAGGTAAGCCTTTGAATTCTATGCCTTTGTAATTTCCCTGAAGGAATACAGTTTAGAGGCAGTTTAGGTCTATTGCTATTTTGTTACTTCCAAGGATCTTACCTTTAGGGTAAAATCACATTTTCAAAGCCTGTGGTAGAAATCTAAGCAATGCTTGGGCGTATTTTCTGGTACCCTGCAGAATCTGGGAGAGACCAGACCTGGAATGCCTCCGAGGCCACAACAACAGACTCGCTGTCTCCGTATATGTCTCCCTATTATCTTTCCTCCATCAAAGATTCACTCACAGAGACCCCATCATTTTTGTCAGGCTCTTCAGTAAAATGTAAGCACCCTTAGGAAGGATTAAGCCTACCTGCTAAACTCATGCTGTGATACTGCCTAGACCCTGACTTTGAGGAAAGTGAACGGAGAAGAAATGTGGTAACCGCTTACTGGGCACGTTGGCATGTGCTGAGCCCAACTTCACATTACCTGATGCAATAGACCTCTGGCTGGGGCGGGTTTCATTCACACAATTACAGAGGACCCGGCGATCAACAGAGTTGATATAAATTCACAACATCATATAGACATCGTGGCTGGGATTTCAACTCAGAATCATTTGAACACTGACAGCAGAGGGGAAGACTGGCAAATAAAAGTGGGTCCTCAAATGACAGATTTTCTAATAATTCTAACTTCAGATTTCCTTCTCCCTAACATTAAGTGGTATCAAATGCAATTCAGGCATTCTGCAATAGGTGGCTTAATGACAGCAGGAAGCAGGTACATACAACCTGAAATGCAGTGATCAGGACAAACAGCATGAATGTCGTTGGGTTTCTTGATTGGTTTGTTGGGGAAATGATGGCAACAACCAGCAGAAATTACTAGAGAATTACCAGAAGAATTGCAAGTGGTCGCCTCCAGTGGGGACCGCTGATTGCTGACGGCTGACAGACTTTACTTATGCAAGTATATCATGAGGAAAATTATTTTAAAGGAGAGAGAAAACAGTAATTATCCACTTGATGTGAATTTTAAAATGTGCATTTGTAATCAAGACCAATGTTCAGAGTGAAATGTCAGTAGGAAAACAAATTTAAGAAGAAAAGAATCTTTTCAAGAAAATTGCCCCTTCTAAATTATACACGTTTTAAAAGGAACATTTTTGCCCATTACCCTCAAAGAGAGCGTCAGATGCAATTACTCCCAAAACATATTTATTTTTAAAATAAACATATAATAAAAGTAAATTTCCCAAGATATATACACAAGCTTATTGTTTCCTAGTTGTTGATGTTTCAATGTTTTCTCATTAGACATCTCGAGATGAAATAAAAGCAAAATTGGTACAAACTGTAATTTCTAAAAATCTTAAGGGAAAAGGAACACTTTTCCTCATTACAACAATTCTTTGTATAAATACATACCATTTTTGTAGCTCTTCAGAAGTTGACTACGTGAGGCACATGGACTGCCGAATGATGTTGGAAGGAGCCCGTCTTTTCTTTTAACGTGAAGCCCAATGAAACTAGCAAAAGTGAAGACTGTTTTTATCAGGGCAGGAAGTTCAGGTCAAGGAGGAACCTTGGGTGATGGAAACAGTAATGGGAGAAGCATCCCAGAGAGCCCTAAGGTCTGATAGGACATGTCGCAGAGAGAATATTTCCTTGTGCGTCACATGTTCTGAAAGCCCTACTCTGTGCGGGGACACACCGCTTGCTTTTGGGAATCAGGCCACCTGTTCAGTAGCCTTGTAATCCAGCAGTAGACAGGTGAGGGCCCGAGGGATCCAAATAATAATCGCAGTTGTACAGAAGTAATTGGATTCTGTATAGAAAACTTATACTCTGACTAAGCACAGGGAGTCTCCTAGACGGCCATTTTAGAGCTCAAAATATGCTCTCGTGAGACAAAAGTTGTTCTCTTCACTGAATCCTGAATGAAGATGAGGAGGTCACCTGGCCAACAGGAGGGGACCTGCTTCCAATCCCAATCAAAATAAAGACAACGATTAGAAGGCAAGAAAAATCATCAGAGATTGTTATAACTTCGTAGCAGAAATTATACACATAACTAAAAAGTGCAGTAGGTTGATGATGAGCATAACCATCATGTAAAGGCATAGGTGACCGGGAGTAAGAGCATCACACTGTCGTGGAAGAGTGGTTAAAATTAAGAGAATAAGTGTGTATGATATGCTCATTGCGAGCCACTAACTACCTCTCACCTGTGCATGTGGAATAAAACAAGAAAAACACCTACAATATTTCTATGTTTTTTACTAATGGAAGGTTAAAACATAAAATGAGGTAGCACATACTTTGCAAACATTTTGACTGACTCGTGTCCTAAGAGATTGATACCAAGCTAAAGAATAGTGTTTTGTTTTCCAATATAACTTTTAAAGTGAGACTTCAGAACAATGCCATAATGAATTTGGAGATCTGGAATGATTTATTTCACTATTTTGGTGAGCCATTGTAATTGAGTTAAACTTCTTTATTGGGAACATATATAATTGAATTTTAAAAGGTCATGTTTTTTTAATAAAATGTGTCTGGACATTCTCCTTCATTATTCAGTGTGATTCCATTAACCTCGAGTTTGATCCTTTGGAAGAAGAACAAATGATCATTGACATTCTCTCTCTGTTCTCTAGCAGGCTGGGACCCACATCCTTAGATTTGCTTACCAAGGGGGAATTTCAATTGTTCAGCTGAGTGAGAAGAAAATTCAAAATTACTGCATTTCATCCTTTGAATGACATTTGTAACTTTTTGGAGGGAAAGATATGAAGGTTAGTGATGTACTGAAAACAAATCTAGTTCACCATTAAGACTGAGTAAAAGGTGTTGACGAACACCTTTGTTGCATAAACCATTGACTAATTTTTCCCATTCGCTCAGAAGATGGACATAAAGTACTTGGTACGTGGAGCATCACATTTAAAAAAAAAAAAACGCAATGATCTTTAACTGTTTCTGGCTTCTACTATTTTAATTTTTTGTAAGTTTTACATTTAGTTTTTTTTTTTCAAAATATTTTTATTTATTTCTAGGAGAGAGAGAGAGACAGCGCGAGCAGGGGAGGGTCAGAGAGAGAGGGAGTCACAGACTGAAACAGGCTCCAGGCTCTGAGCTGGCAGTCAGCACAGAGCCCGACGCGGGGCTCGAACCCACGAACCGCGAGATCATGACCTAAGCGAAAGTTGGACGCTTAACCTACTAAGCCACCGAGGCGCCCCTCATTTAGTTATTTTTAAAAAGGGATTATTGTCAAGTTGGTTTCCATATAACACCCAGTGCTCATTCCCACAAGTGCCCTCCTCCATGCTCATCACCCCCTTCCCCTCTCCCCTACCCCATCAGTCCTTAGTTTGTTCTTTACCCAAGGGATATAGGAATGCTGATGCATAGGGGCACATGAACCCCAATGTTCATAGCAGCACTCTCAACAATAGCCAAATCATGGAAAGAGCCTAAGTGTCCATCCATGGACGAATGGGTCAAGAAGATGTGGTTTATCTATACAATGGAATACTACATGGCAATGAGAAAGAAGGAAATAGCCATTTGTAGCAACGTGGATGGAACTTGAGGGTGTTATGCTGAGCGAAGTAAGTCAGGCAGAGAAGGACAGCTACCATATGTTTGCACATATAGGAGGATTAGGAGGAACTTAACAGAGGACTGTCGGGGAGAAGAAGGGGGGATATAGGTGGGGAGAGGGAGGGAGGCAAACCATGAGAGACTCTTGAATGTTGGCTTCTACTATTTTAATGACTCAAAAGTCATTAAAAATGACTTTCACTTGAGATCAAAAATAATTTTATTCCTTTTCAAAATGTCTTTACATATGTGCATTTAACATATGCATTTTAACAAATGCCTTTAGGGGCGCCTGGGTGGCTCAGTCTGTTGAGTGTCTGACTTCGGCTCAGGTCATGATCTCACGGTTCATGGGTTCAAGCCCCGCGTCGGGCTCTGTGCTGACAACCAGCTCAGAGCCTGAAGCCCGCTTCAGATTCTGTGTCTCCCTCTCTCTCTGACCCTCCTCCACTTGTGCTCTGTCTCACTCTATCTCTCAAAAATAAATAAATGTAAAAAAAAATTTAAAAAGTGCCTTTAGACAAATGACACTTAAAAACAAGTTGTTCTTTACAAAGAAAGATAGGTAGATAGGTAGATAGATGATAGATAGATAGATAGATAGATAGATAGATAGATATTATGTAAATTTAGGTTATTCAGAGACACAGAAAGATAATTTTAACGCCATAAGAATTTTTCCACACTAGAGAAAGATATACCAAGAAGAGAAATACTTTAATTGGCCCAAACAGCACAAGGAGGTGGAGGACTCGTTCACGGGGAGGTGACACGAATGGCTGAGGAACATACCCAGGAGGTAGGGCATCAAGGGCACAATACTAGCTCTGCGTCGCTACAAGTTACAGGATGGCGGTCAAGACCCTTCACGTTTCTGATGTCAGTTTTCTCAGCTAAAAGCAAGGGCAGATGACAATGTCTGCCTCATCCACTTTGTCTGGAGAATCGAGTGCGTGGTCACATGCCAGGCGCCCCACGCTCTGCTTGCGCATGAAGGCACACCGTGCTCTCGCTGTGGCAGTGCTCACACGCCATGCTGCTGCACCGTGGGAACCAGGACAGCTCACGCGTCCACATCACGTTATTTGGAAATTACTAAGTGGCCAGTAATTGCACACTGGAGTGAGCACTATGGATGTTCCTATGGTAGAAAACATTCACTTTACTTTCCCCATTTTATTGCTGTCTTCTCTTCTCCTTATTGTCTTCTGTATACATACTTTGTTCTGCTTTGCTACTTTTCTAGATTCTTAAGATGAAGGTTTTGATATTTTGGGGCACCTGGGTGGCTAAGCATTAGACTCTTGATTTTGGCTCATGTCACTATCCCAGAGTCCTGGGATTGAGCCCAGTGTCAGACTCTCTCCCTCTTCCCTTTTCCCCATCTAAAAGAAAAAAAGAAAGTTCACATATTTTACTTTCAGTATTCTTTCTAATATATTTGCTACAAACTTCCCTCTGAGCATTTACTTTCATCTACACATAGTGACATTTTGAAATTTCATTACGATTCACTTAAAATACTTTTATAAATTGTGCTTTGAATTTTTAATTATGGTTTACTTAAAAAATGTATTGCTCGATTTCTGATCTGTGGATAAATTTCTGCTTATCTCTCTCTTACTGATTGCTGGTTTAATTCACCATAGTCAAAAACTGTCATCTGAATGGTTTCAACCCTTTGAAATTTCTTGTGGAATGCTTTATGAATTAACACACGGAAAATATTAGTAAATACTCTCAGAGCCCTTGAGAAGAAGGTAAGATCTATCACCATTGGATACCATGTCAATAATATACATGCATAAAAGTATATGTGCATATAGCTACGCATCATATCAATATGGTTGTTAATAGTGTTGCTCAGATCTTCACAGTTACAGATTCTTGCCTACTTGTCTATCAGCTTTGTGGAGCATATGTGAAAATTCCCCTACAATAGTGGATTTTCCGTTTTCTTTTAGTGCTGTCAGTATTTACCTTATATAGTCTCAGAATATCCAACTATTTCCCCCCCCCTCCAATTAGATGTCATCTGCAGCGTCTTCCCAGCACAAGATGACGTTTAGAATGTTCCCTTCTCCAAGGACCTTTGCTTTCTTGGAGATGTGTCTTCTGCCGGCCCCCAGAGCCTCACCTCCTGCGCGGGCAATCAGGAGCCAGTCTGTAGTTAAAGAATTTCCATGCAGACTTTTGTCGTTCCTTCCCCAGGATCCCCCTTTTCCAGCACCCCTCCCTCCAAATCCCATCCGTGTTAGCACCTCTGGTCTCCTTCACCGTCACCCAGTGAGACAGCTGTACTCCCTGCATCTCTCCCTTCCTGCTTCCTGGTAGTTACACGTGGGCTCACAGGTGCAGGCCCCTGTAAGCTGCCACCCATCGCCTGCCACCAACGACTGTGTACATTGTGCCCAGCGGTTATACTCATTTACTTTGAGAGACTGAGTCTGATACTGGCAGCCTGAAGCCAGAAACAGAAGACTTGCATGGTTCTGTTTGATTAATGGAATCAGTATTTCCACTTCCTCTCTTTGAAACTCTCTAAAACCAAGGCGTAAGAAGTGGCGAACACTGAGTCCGGTGGTGATCTAGCTCCAGTCCAGACAGCTCTCATCTTCGCATCAGTCCCCACCTGGTGTTGTAACGACCACAGCTTCCCCCTGTGTGCGTGACCCTTCTGTGGCCGCTACTCCTTCTGCCAGATCGCCGAGAAGAAACAGCTTTTCCTTCCTGGGGATGATTCTTCTCCCAAACCTGGACAGCTATTTCTTTAGAGACTTAGAAAAATAAGACTTAGAAACGCTTAAGAGACTCACTGAGTTCTTAACAGTAATTGTTCTGGGTCCAAAGAGCCCAACGGCCTGGCGGACACTGCATCGTTACGCCCATGTCCGAATGGACTTCGCCAGATGCGCTGGCCGCCTCAGACCTTGCCTGAGATACATCCCAGGTTTTGAAAAGCCACAGGTCCTAAGAGAAGCAAGTATTTCAAACTCACTGAAATAAAATAGATTCGTTTTTCTTTCCACGTTGATAATTTGCATTTTTTAATTCCTAAGGCTTCTGTCCAGCATAAAAATGAGGTCCTTAGTAATTTAATGAAACCTATTTATTTGCAAATAATGAACAAAAGTTGCTTTATGGAGTTTCATTATTATTTGGCACCAGCCACTCGCCGATAGGTTACATCGAGGCAAGGACGGATTCTTTTTCTTCGTGTTCATCTAACACCATATTGTCAGTACAAACCTGACATACAGATCTGTTGATTTATACTGTGTGCATTGGTGTCTGTGCAAAGGACATCTAAATTTGGGGCAAACATCGAGAATTTTTTAAATATATTTTTTAATGTTGTATTTATTTCTGAGAGAGAGAGAGACAGTGTGAGCAGGGGAGGGTCATGGAGAGAGGGAGATACAGAATCTGAAGCAGGCTCCAGGCTCTGAGCTGTCAGCACAGAGCTCGACGCGGGGCTCAGACTCACAAACCCTGAGATCATGACCTGAGCTGGCCGGATGCTTAACGGACTGAGCCACCCAGGCACCCCAAACATCGAGAGTTTTAAATGACTATACATTTTTCATGCATAAAGAGGCTGACAAAGGAAGACAACTCACTGAAGAGTTCTGAAAAAAGGGAAAATGACTCCCGTGAATTATTTTGTAATAGTCTAAACCAAATGCCCTGAAACCCCAATGTCTGCTGCTCTTATAAGAAAAAAGAGAGTAAATTGGAAAGTTATGTTCTTTTATGTATCTCTTGAAGATGATTTATCCATCCCTTCCATGGAGAATCTTCTGTTCTTTTTCCAACAGACCTCAGATAGTGCATCAGGCAAAAGGGGGCAGAAATAAAGGACTTGAAAGACAGAAGGAGACGCTCTTGCCGTCCGACAGAACTGTAATATTCTCTTCCCTCCACTCATGCCTCAATATGCAAATCAGGCCTAAAATGAAGAGCGTTTGAATTATGCCAGTGTTCTGTCACTGTAACAAATAACACTGTGTCTATGAAAAATCTAAGCTTCGGGGTTTCAGGAAATTACGATTTAAGAATCACAAATACACAAGAGATGCAGGTGTGTGTCCCCCTAAAATTCGCCTGCTGAACTCCTAACCCTCAGAGTGGCTCTATGCGGAGGTGTCGCCTTTAAAGTGATAATTAAGCTACAGTGGGGCTGGTAGGCTGGGGCCCTAGACCACGGTGACTGCTGTCCTTATAAGAGGAAGGAGAAGTGCCACACGTGTACCCAGAGGGAAGTCACAGCAAGATGTACAAACTGAAGACCGAACTCTGGAGAAGCCACCTTGGTCCCGGACTTCCAGACTCCAGCATCTCAAGAAGTGAGTATCCATTTCTCCAGACACACAGTCTATGAACCCTTTTCATGGCAGCCCTAACAGAATAACATGGACTATTAGAAGAAATGAACTATTCATTACCAGACATTTCTGAGACTGAGAATTTTGCCATCCATCTGGATTCAGAATATTTTGAAATAAAAGAGTCCATGTTCTCTGACAGCATGTTTCAGCAGCTTCCCTTGAAACCAATGCTTCCTTTTAAAGGCATTAGATGGTTGAACAGACCCAAAAGACCACATAGGGTTTTGGTGATTTGGAATAGACGTTTTACTCTTCGGTTCGATAACGCACATAAACATGGAACGCCAGGTTCGATTCCTGGACAATAAAATGATGAAATCTCTGATCATGTCCTTCTTCTCTCAGCAATCTGAAATAGGTCCCAATTTACTCAAGGGCACCCTTGCTTCTCAAGTCTGTGTCAGAGCCACCCTCGGACACAGTCTCTGGCTTTCCAATTTCACATTCCGTGACACCTCACTGTGGTTGAGACCCCCTGTGACAGACCTGTTTTCCTCACGTTATGTCCTCCATCCGGATGATTCATTCGTCTGCCCCGGTCTGCTTCCTTGGAGCGGAGTTACTGCTCTTTCACAAAAGCAAATGACTTCAAGATATCTACCCAGATTGCCCTCTGCCACATGTAGTTTACCTTCCCCTACATCCCCTCCTGGTTGGTTATTCTTATTCTTAGGACATTTACAATATGCCTTCTGTAACCCTTCTGTCTTCAGCTATAGAATGGACATCTGTCTACCAACCCATCATCCATTGATCGATCAATCAGTGTATCCGCATTATTCCAAAAGTAGTCACGTGGTTTGTGCCCCAGGGATAGGCTATTATTTCCTGGTTACAGTGATGAGTACGTACATTTTCCTTGCTCCATCACCGGGGGTGATGTGATGAGAGCCAGATGTTATGCTATATGTATCAGGGTCCAGGCCACAGGTGAGGAATCCCAAAAATATTAAGCTGGAGACTGACACAGGAGGGGCAGAGCTTTCCACTTCCCCTTCTCATAAAGAGAAAAAAGGCTTTGTTCCCCAGTCTAAACAGGTTCCTTGGGGACCGTAGGGGCAAGATCCTGGGTTCTTACCCTTTTATAAAGGAACATCTTCCAGGTAGATAAGCTCAGTGTCTCTGAGTTCACAACTACTGGAATGTCCACACCCTCCAGATCCCACCCTCCTTGAGACGTAAGCACACACCTTCTGGGAGGTAAATCCCTTACTGTCTGTTTCATATCTTCCCAGTCTTGTTCTTAGCCAGGTCCTAGCAAAATGTGTTCCGAATGCCTTCGCTACGTGGAAACACAAAAACACTCGCTGTCAGGCAGGTAGTGTAATGATAATCACCTTGTTTCTTATAACTTCCAGTGCTTTTCTTTGAACACGTTGAGCACCTGATTAGTTCTAAGCAGAACAAAGTAGGATAGAATAGGGTAGTAGTAGGATATAATTCTATTGAATTGAGTTGAATTAGATGGTATGGGGTTAATTTAATAACCTTTTTTCTTATTTTTTATAACTCTGGCTGGCCTCTGTATATAAGATAATAAAAAATCCAATTCGTAGAACACTCAGTATTTAAAAAAAGAGTTCCATTTTACCTTTGACAACTATATAATACTAATCAGCTTTAAAATATTCCATATCAAACAAGATTCCTTGGTTTGAGTTGCAAGATTTAGATCCCATCATACCATTCCTGGTCAAATTTCCCATTCTGTTTCATGCCATGTAAGTGGCCCATTTAATGAATATGAGACTTTAAAGCTGCAGTTCAGGCTTAGGGACTATACACATACTGTATATTCTAACACTTCTTTGAACTTATTTGAGAAGAATTCAAATAACACTGAACAGAGGAAATTCTAGGAACATTTGCCAAAATGGATATTCAGATCTTCTGCCATGCATTTTAAGGAGGTTAGTCTATGAATTTTTAGATGAAAGACTTTGCTCAGGGTCTTAGAAATATAAATAGGAAAAAAAAAAGTGAGAAAAGAGAAAGGAAAAGCTTTGAGTTAATCCAATTTCCAGTCGAGATGAAACAGGTACCACAGAGTTGAAAAGCCAGTTTCTATCAAATGTGCTTTGGCAATCATTCTTTAACTTGTTTTAGTAAAAGAACACTTACGTTTTCCCCCGGAGAAAACGACCTCTGACGGCAGTTAGATGTTTCAGTTTATTTGTATACGCCTGCCTTCAAAGTTAGCAAGAGGGAAAACAAATCTATTTTCTAAACATTGTATGATATGCTGAATACACGGATTTCTTCTTTCTTCAGAGCCAAAGTCGAATCTGTTGCCACATGTACAATGTGGAGGTATTTGTCGAGACGCGGGTCTAGAGATAAGAGCAAGCTGACGGTGAAAAACAGCTGTATCTGAGCAACGTTGAAGGGACAGAACTGCCACATGATTAATTCACCTCGTTGAGAGAAAAGGCTCCCCTTCTGGGACAGGGAGGGGAACTGCGGTCCATTCCTAGGATGAGCGCTGGAAGGTTCCTTGTGAATGTCCTCCCAGGGGGCCCTGTGTGAAAGTGCCCTTGTCTTGCTTCTTGAGAGAAAGTTTGGAAGCTCACCCAGGAAACTGGTATTCCTGCAAAGCAAGGAGGAAAAACAACACATGTTTGAATCCCTGGTGTTAGATCTTGACAAATGCATGTTTGCTTTAGATTTTCCCACAAGAAATAAATAAACAAGAAACAACCCAAAAATCTCTTAGATAAAAGAAAAAAATGTTCCAATTCTGAAAAGTTCATTTAAAAACTTTCAAAATGATGACATACCATCCCAAATATCAATATTATGTTTATTTTACTCCATATAAAACTTTGTTTTAGGGGCGCCTGGGTGGCTTAGTCGGTTAAGCGTCCGACTTTCGCTTAGGTCATGATCTCGCGGTTCGTGGGTTCGAGCCCCGCATCGGGCTCTGTGCTGACTGCCAGCTCGGAGCCTGGAGCGTGTTTCAGTCTGTGACTCCCTCTCTCTCTGACCCTCCCCTGTTCACGCTGTCTATCTCTCTCTCTCTTAGAAATAAATAAAACATTAAAAAACAAAACAAAACAAAACAAAACTTTGTTTTAGTATTTAAATCAGGGATTCTGGAGGGAGGAGAGATCAGAGATGATCTACTTTAAACAACCACCATGGTATCGATAATGCGGAACCCCAACATGGTTGAGTTTCCTTTTCAAGTTTGTGTAGATATTTTGTGTTTAAGGGACAGCTAGTAGGTAGGTGCCTACGTCCTACGGCCAGTTTAGGAATCCGTAACCCACTGCTCTGCATGGTAGCAAAGAAGATTGACCTAATTATTTCTGAATTCCTGGCTCCCACTCCATGGCCCACACTCATCTGGTTCTTAGCAGACATTTGAATCAATGCAATGAAACGCCACACAGTGGGAAGGCCTCCCATCAGGAGAAAATCGCTGTGCGCCTCCTCACTCCTCTTCCTGTGCTCTGTCACTTCTATCCCGTTCAGTAGCTGGGGTTGGCAGACATATTCTGACCTGATTGCCAGATCCCCATCCAATGCAGTCCTCAAGAGCCAATGCAGCGAATCAGTTTTCAAAGAACAACAGCCCTCATGGGAGGAGATGGGGTCCCTCCCATGACAACCCAAGGAGCTCCTCTCCTTTCCAGAATCGCACATCCTTTCAAGAATCATAAACTCCTTTAATGTTCTGCTTTGGAAAACAATGGTCTCTGACTCTGTTTTGTTTTCATTTTAAGAAAACTCATCACAGCATTTTACCCTCTCTGAGGCACACCCGTGCCCTGACTAGGAGAACTGAAGAATAGAAACTTGTTTTCCATGTTGGCGTCCTTGTTTTGGGGACCCTCTAAGTGTCCTCGGGGCTCACGTCCGGTCTTGTCTCAAGTGTTGAAATCTAGCTCTACAATGACCACGGCTGGAGCCCTGGCCAAGTGCCTGTCATACGTGTTGTGGGCAGAATTGGCCCTGGGTGGTGCTTTAGTTCACACCCCCACACCCACACACACCCACACACACCCACACACACCCACACACACACTCTGTCTCTCTCTCTCTCTCTCACACACACACCAAGCTCACTTAGAATCACGTGTTCAAGCTTACTTTTGAATAAAGATGATGAGGGTGACTTCTGCTGTGTAATGAGTGAGTTGACTAGGGAGTGACTGGGCACACACCTAATGGGGACCCTGGGGTGTGTCTCTTAACTAGAGAGCGGGCTTGTCTCAGTTGATTCATGCTGCTTGTCACCATCTTCAGTTGTTCTTACTCTGAGAGCCCGTTTCACACAAGTAGTAGCAGGCTAGTCGGAATTTAGCCAAATGGGGTTAAACTTGACCCTGGAGCCTCACTGCACTGTTTCGTCATTGTTTCCGTGAGAAAGCGGCTTCTAGTTTATCTGTCTCATTTTTCAAACTACATAAAAGCTTTTGGAAAACCACCCATTGTAAATTAGAAGTGCTTTATACTGAAAATAATAGGAGTTGATTGTAATATCTGATACAAAGAAGTTATTTTATGCTCTAAAGCCGATTTGCAAAAGAAACTATGATACTGTCACAAATTAGTTAGCAAATACTGATGTATAATACATGCTGATAAAGTCTGTTTTTACACTGTTTATTCAATATTTATGGAGCTCTGTTACAAGCAAAGGATTTAGAAATATTAAAAATCACAAAGATAAATAAAATGAAGTCTCTCTCCCTGAAGCAACTTAAAACCTAGTGAGAGTGAGTTAGAAATATGCTTGAGAAACCCACAGCCTTGACCATAAGGAAGGAGAAGGAGGGGTCGTAGAGGAAAGGATGCGAGGTACAAGCTACATTTCTGCAAAGGGAACTTGATCCTGGAAAGCCTTTCCTGGGGGTCTCAGCGGGAGCCTGGCTGCAGATACTGGACACGCCTGTAGCTGTAAGTGGATATGATATGATACACTGGACACCATACTTACGTGAATTCTGGGAGAGGAGATTGATGGGGCTGAGCCTCTTGGGGTGGCGCTCAGAATGCTCCTACAGGATTGGACGACGGCCTGTTGAAAATGAACAATTTCACACCAACATGAAACAGAGCCATCCTGTGACGGGCCAAGGCGAAACCTAGACAACACCGTTGGATGTGTGCACACCGAGGACACCCACCGCAAGAAGATGGCCGTCTGCAGCCCAGGAGGGAGGCTTCAGGGCAAGCCAACCCTGCTCCCACACCTTCTTCCTGGAATCCAGGCCTGGGACCATGGGAGCATCAACCTCTGCGGGATTTCGGTAGGTCAACGCCAGCAAATGAAGACCAACGTGTACAAAAGCATGAACGCCAGCCAAACACAGCGGTGACCAGCAGGCATCGCGGCTACTGTGCGCACCGCTGCTGCTTTTCCATGTGTAGCCTTCCCCCACTTGCTCCCCGTGTCCATTCGGTCGGGTGTGTCAAGATCCGCCATCAGAGAATGGCTCCTCTTCCTGAGAGCATCCAATCCAGACGAAAGCCCTGCTTCCTCCCGCCATCCCACAAATTGGGTAGTGAGCCAAAAATGTATCCATAAGCCCTTTCTTACACAGTCTGATGGGCACGGACGAGGTTTTCTTGTGGTGGGGAACAATCCGGACGACTCCCTCCACCGTTTTCTCTTCCCGGTGGTCCTTTGCTCCAGGTCACTGGAGACGTTATTCAACTTCTACCTCTCAAAACATATTTACTAAGCATCTACTGTGACCTCTGCTCTGTGCCGGGGATTTGAGATCCTAGCAAGGAAAAAAAAGACTCCTTTTTTATGTGCAAATTCCAGTCAGCTGTGATCACAATAACTAACACACAAAGAGAAACATAGATAATTTTAAATTATTATTTCTCAAATTGAAGAACATTAGTTCCCGATGCAAGAAATGAAGCCCAAGTAGTAAATAGTCTATCTTTTTAGTCTTTATTCTAAAGCAGAGAAACTTCATTTATTGAAGTATTGCTGAGAGTCACAGAATTCTATCCATTGAATATTTCCCGCAAATGTACAAAAATAGAAGATTAAACCCAGCAATGCTGTAAAAGATGCAAAAAGTGTAGGATTTGAAGAGAGTAAAGTGTAATTCAACCTTCTTGTTTTGAGGAACCAGACTCAGTAAGGAACCCCCGACTCTTGTATTATTTCTTTCTGTCTTGTATCTCAAACTCCTTCCCGTCTACTGGGTCTGCCATTTTAAGTGTCACTATTTTACATCGTTGAAGAAATGAATCTCTCCACTGATGTTTTTCATCTGCCATTTCAAGTCCAAAGTGCAGCCTTAGGAAGGAGTAAATGAGGGTTCGGACCAATTCTCTGGAATAATCCATATGCATCACGCAGCCTCAATATTTATCATCTTGATTAAAATTTAAACTAGAGCTCAGACCCTTTTGATGAAAAGACTATGTTTATTTCAAGTCTGTTTTCCCTTTTATTATTTTAGGTAAACCATCAAGCAAATGACTCAGGTGGGCAGGAGCCTCGGGGAATGTTCCAGAACAGCCTCATGGCTGTGCGTCCGCGTGATCTCTGCTGGCAGGTTCGCAGCGGACAGTGGGAGATCGGCTAATGTTGGGCTGCGTGAGTCGCGCAAGTGTTCTTACTTACTCCTGCTTCAGACTTTGAGCTCCTCCGTCAAGCACTGTGTCAGAAACCATCATTGTTCTGGAATTCTTTCACACCCAGCCCCGTACCACGCAGTATGAACTCTTCTTCCAAAAACAGAAAATAAAAAGCCCCTCAGGACTTCTTGCCCTCCAGCCTCAGCCCATACCCATCTGTACAGTAATCCCATTAAAACTGAAAAATCCCATTAAAACTTAAAACTGAAAAAAAAAATTCTGAAGTAACACAAGGTGCCATCCAACCCTTCATTCAGTGTGGGGCACAGCGTTTTGAGGGACTGGGTGCTTGGAATTACTCTGTTTACCTGGTAACTTGGAGTTCTAGGTCAAAAGGAAATACATTTTCAAAAGGAACCTCTTTAGATGGAGCATTAATACTGATAAACAAAACAAATATCTAAAAATAGCAAAGGAGTTCCTTGAGAGAGAGAGAAAGAGAGGAGAGCTCCCATTTTTAGACAGAGATGGAAAGTGGATGACTGGGGGCCTGAGGCTTGTAGGGAACAGGACCGGGCAAACAGACAGCACAAGGGCCTCGGGGCCCTGGAAATGCCAGGCACTGGACCTTGGTGATGGTCACACAACTCGGCAAACTGACCGTCAAGTCAGGGAGCGGTGAGCTCAACACATGGTGTGAACTGGGTACATCAGTAAGTCGCTGAGAACACGTAGGGAGCTGGCCTTACGCTGTCGGCTATCAGGAGGAATGGCTTTTCGTTGATAAATGGCTCCAACGTATAGTCTAGAGGCTGGTGGGAAGCTGGAGCAGGCGAGAGCCCTGTCCACGTCCCTCTGCCCCCTGAGAGGCTGTGGCCAGACAGCCTGTCCCCACCCCTGCTCCTGAGGTCCTCCCAGAAGCACCGAAGGGCACTGCCAGCCTCCCACTCAGGACTGACGTTATGCTGATGTGGTTACGGTCAGAGGGTCTGCGTGAAATGGGGTCCCTGCCCCAGCATCCCGGGGCGCTCCCTCCAGGCTCTCCGTGAGCCAACTGAAGAGGAAGAGGAAACAAAATGGCCAGCTCGGAGCGGCCCCCGCGAAGAGCCCACCTCACTCCGAATGCAGGACGCTTCAGTGCGCTTCCGCTCAGGCTTGAAGAGGCATTTCTGCTTGTAGAGGGCTGTTGTCTGCTTTTTGGTTTTTGTTCTCGGCACTATTTCCGTTTACCTTATTTAAAGGCATATGTAACAAGATTTGAGAGGCCTTTTCTACGTGATCAGGGACACGGGACACAGAGACTGACTGTAAGCCATTAGGAGCAAGGAAGAGAAAGGAACACTGGGGAGCGAGAGCACTGGTCGGGGAGCACTCAGGTCCTTCCTTCCTTCCCTCTAAGGCCTCTTGCCCTCTCCCCCCCCACGCACCCCCACATTCTCCCCCGAGGTCTTCATATGGGCTCTTTCCATTGCCTCCTTCCTTTGGAGCTGGTCCTTCAGGAGAGCACACTACTTACAATCGCGTCGCCCTCTACTGGTTGCCGTGTGTGTGTGTGTGTGTGTGTGTGTGTGTGTGTGTGTGTGTGCCCTGACCGCTTTCACCCACCGCACCACCCTCCCTGCTCCTCAGCCGCACAGCATCCTATGGTCCAGGTCATTCTGCTCCCGTATCACGTTGGCAGAAGATGCTAGATGTGATACTTGTATGCGCTCATCAGGAGGGAGAGACCGAGGAGAGACTCAGTACCACAGACTGAAAGTGAATCTCCCCCCCCATGCATTATTTTGCCCATATTTATTCATTCATTTATACATTCACTCAAAAGCCGCGTGTGGAATGCTTAATGGTGCCAGGTGCGATTCTTGGTGACCGGGATTCAATGACCAGACAAAGTCACCTTTGTCCATATGGATCTTGCGGATCTTGCAGAGAAAAGTGGGCAGGAAATGCGAAGCCAGAGTTAATGCAGGTATTTTGTCATAAAGGCAAGGAACTAAGGCACAGCCAGTGACCCAGGAGGGCCAGACTCAGGATGAGGCGGAGGTGGGAAGGGGAGGGAAAGCCCAAAAGGAGCTAAGGGCTCACGGGGCACGCAGCCAGGGAGAGGGCGCCTGGCTCCCTCCAGGCTGCGTCAGTGCTCAGGGCCGAGCGCTCGCTGTTTTCGCTTCCTGGAAACGTTTCTTGGAAGTTTCTTCCTGGAAACTTCATGCTTCTGGTGTTTCCATGAAATCTGACTTTTCTGCCAACGAGGATCCCAGAGAAGAGTAATCGTCTTTTTCACTTTGAAGATTAAAATGCAGATTTTAAATATTTCACAGGCAAATGCAATATAGATACCAACCTCATAAAATATTTGGACGTGTTAGTTTTTAATTTTTTTTAAAAAGTATTGCTACTGTAGTCTGCAGAGTTTAAAGACTCATTTAATTATTCCAAGAACTTGAGGCTTTAAGAGACAGATGTGAAAATCCTGTAAGTGTCTCTTTAAATGTAAGAAAACAGTCCAAATTCGACTTGGAAGACAGGTAACTACATATTTTGCTATCACATTTCTTTTTTTTTTTTAAGTTTATTTATTTATTTTGAGAGGGGGTGGGGAGACACAGCAAGAGAGGCAGAGAGAGAATCCCAATCAGGCTCCTCACCATCCGTGTGGACCGGATGATCATGACCTGAGCCAAAATCAAGAGTCCCACGCTCAACAGAGTGAGTCCCCCAGGCGCCCCTGTTCTCACATTTCTTAAGAACAAAATAAACTCTCTGTGGCCCTTAATCAATACTGTTTTCTTTACGAATGCCTCCCCACTACACTGAAAAATCTCCAGTGACTCCAATTTTATTCCAGTTAATATTTTCCTTACCTCTGTCTGGCCGCAGCTCTACACCAAATGCAAATCCAAAGTACTGCAGTAAAGCATGAAGTGTGCCCAGGAATTTAAGTCATATCCTATGTGGCACACCTCTGACCTGCCGTTTTTCTTCATATGCATTTAACTTACACTCTCAGCTTAGAGTTCCCCTAAAATCATTTCTACTTAATTTTTGTCAGTTTGCGAGTACATTACAACCAGTTAGTGATTTCCAGCTTCGTGGCTTCCGAGCTTTGGTATTTTCGAAAACATTCGGCATATTTAGAGAGGAAACAATCTACCCTTGCATCTTGCTGAAGGTCCTGGTTTTTGTTTTAACAGGATGGCAGTATATCTTGGGTGTAGGTCCACTTGCCTAAAATAAAAGCTAATCACACAGATTTGCTTGTTATTTATTTTCCGCAGTGCCTTCTAGAGGAAATTCAAATTTCACCTTGAGATAAAAGAAATTAACTCAGACGTAAGCATGGTAAAGATCACGCTGGTTTACACCTGACATTCTGGAAAATGGTGTCTTGATGCGATGACATTTAGGTGAGGCATCTCATTACTACATCTCCTTTAAAAAACATTCTCATGAGACAAATGCTAACTCGAATCTTAACTTACTAAACAGCCGTTTAAATAGTCAGAAATATCATGAAGCCAAATTTTATCATCGTGCATGTGAAGCCCCCGGGGGACCTGCTGACCCGCAAAAAACGAATTCATCTAGTGAGCACACATGGCCGCATTTCATCTGTGGGGCCGTCATCAGGCTCTGTCCCACCGATGAAACTGTTATGCCCAGATCGCGATCTCCCCAAAATCCCAAGACCACCAAGGAGTCCGAGTCATGTATGCAAAAGCAAAGGGCATTTATTTGGGCTTAAGCTCGGGCTCCCAGACCTCACCAACACAGTGGATCCGTGCTGAGAGCCCTGAGCAAAGGCAGAGTAGGGTTTTTATGGGGTTTGTGACGGGGGAGTTACAGAAATTGTGGCAGGGGAACAGTGATCCAATCATAATTATTCAACATCATTGACAGCGGGTTTAACCATATACATTGTCTAGAGTATTCGTTACCTTTGGCGGGATCCAATTACAACATTTAGAGTACCTTTAAATTCAACCAATCACAGAGCGAGCCTACGGTCTTGTTCGGAGACTAAGGGGTTAACTTTAACATTAGGCGACAGGGTCCTATCTATAGTGTCTATCTCCAGGCCTCTCCCTCAGTAATGTGGAGGGTGGTCGCTGGCTTTCCCTGATTGGGTGCTGCGAGGGTGGTTTCTCCTGCCTTGGGCAATGTGTGTCTGCCTGATAGTTTCGGGAAAGCTGAAACTCAGGCCTTCCAGTTCAGAGGGGAAACTTAAAGCCTGTCATGGAGTCAGTCTGGTTTAGACTTGTGCCCTTACAAAACGAAGGCTGGGCCCCTCTGAGCTGTCACCAGCGGTGGTCCAGGGAGTTGGGGACACCTGAAAAGAAGTTCAATGCTATCGCATCGGTAAGCAAGGACCAGGTCACACTCCACTGGGTGAAATAAGACTGAAATTCTCCACACAAAAGCTAACAGCAAAGGGGAGGAAAGAGCTCACACAACTGAGGTGAAACCAAACCGCAACAGCATGTGCCAAACTCTGCGTTACCCCCCGGAAGACCTAGAGAGTTGCTCGGTAACGACGACTCAAGCCCAGTCTCCAAAGCCAGGCCAAGAGAGCAAGTGGGACGCCCTTCGCCGGCCACTGGCTCCGTGCAGGCCGCCGTGCCTGGGCCGCTCACAGTGGACTGACTGTGTGCAGGGGCGCCTCCCCGTTCCCGCCCATCTGCCGCTAGAGCTTCTGCGAAGGGCATCTCGGGCCGGCTTGGCTCCGCTTAAAGGAGGCTGCGACCGGAGTCCTGGCCTGGGGTCGCATCGGCAGCCACCATGTGGCCCGGAGATCCAGAAACAGGCCCCGTCCCTCATGGGCCGTTCTCCGTGCTGGTCCTCAGCATCTTTTCCAAACAGCAGGCCTCAGACGTGTGTTCCCTAATTTTGAACGTGAAGGAGAAGGGGTCCCTTTCTTTCCAGGGGGATCCCTATATTTCCTATACAAATTAATCCTCTGGTGACATCGTGATTTATAATAAGAAAATCTGTATTTTTCTTCCCCACTCCTGGCACAGAGCTCCTAAAACCTTGGAAATGCCACGTGGTAAGAACAGAGGGTGTCGGTGCCTGGGGGCTCAGTAAGTTAAACATCTGGCTCTGGACTTCGGCTCAGGTCATGGTCTCATGGGTCCTGGGTTTGAGTTCTGCATCAGGCTCGGAGCTGACGGTGCAGAGCCTGCTTAGTTTTCTCTGTCTCCTCTCTCTGCCCCTCCCTCCCTTGCGCATGCTCTCTCTCTCTCTCTCTGTCTCTCTCTCTCTGTCTCTCTCTCTCTCTGTCTCTCCCTTCCTCCCTCTCTTGCTCTCAAAATAAATTTGAAAACTTAAAAAAACACCAGAAGGGCACCTTTGTTATTCCTAACAAGGCCCTTTCAACCCCCTCAGGGTCTATGTTAATGAGTTGGCTTCCGGAGGAAAGTCTTCCGGAATGGGGGCTGGTTTCCAGGGAAACCGAAGGCGTGACACTTTCAGCCTCACCCTTGGCCTCGGGGCAGGGACAGGGGCTGGAGATTCACTTAATCCCCAGCAGCCAGTGATTTAGTCAGCCTGCCCCTGTCAGGAAGCCTCCGTAAACCCCGGGAAGGGCGGGTCCGGAGAGCTGCCTGGTCGGTGAGCACGTAGGGCTGCGGGGCGCGGGCCAGGCCCCTGGAGGACGGGGGGCTCCACAGCCTAGCCTCGCCCCTGCCCCGTGCACCTCTCCCCTCCAGCCGCTCCGTAGGCACTCCCCGTCCTGTGAGTGAAATAGTTCCCTGGGCTCCGTGAGCCTCTCTGGCCAATCACCCGGGCCCTGGGGGGGTGCGAGCAGGCGGCGGCAGCGCGGAGTTCAGGCGGGACCGGTTGGTGTGGGGGCTCCCTGGAAGTTTCCTGAAGCGAGAGCAGAGCAGGCCACAGGCTGAGTGTCTCTTGTGCCAGCCCCAGGCTGGGCTCGCACCACAGGGGGTCAGGACAGAGGAGCCCCTCAGCCGCTGACATTGAAGGTTGCTCCGTCTCTCAGGACTACAGACGCTCATTCTCCTTTCCTTTGCGTAGAAACCACTGAAGTGAATCACCCCGCAATTAGATAGAAGTCTGCTTTAAGTAGACCTGCAGCCTCCAAATAGAGATTTCAGAGGGGAAGTTATACTTTTAAATTTTCTACCTCATCGGGCATCTCATTAGTCCAAGAGAAGGAACAATATATATTCCTTTGACAGTGTGGCTTATTACCTTTTCCAATTTCCTTTTATCACCGAGGGAAGAAAATGGGAGAGAGTCAGGAGACGTAAGGAAGTACGGAGGCAACGGGGAGAGAGAATGACTTGCCACTGAGTCTCCGGGTGGCTTTCAAAAGCTGTTGGTCCATCGCAGGCACCCCTGTCTTTTTTTGTTGTTGTTGTTACTGTTTATTTATTTATTTTGAGAGAGAGAGCAGGGCAGGGGCAGAGAGAGAGAGAGAGAGAATGCCAAGCAGGCTCCACTGTCAGAGCAGAGCCCAAGGCGGGGCTTGAACTCACCAACAGTGAGATCATGACCTGAGTGGAGGAGTCAGAGCCACACAGACGCCCCACCCCTGGCTCTGCTCTCCTTCCCCGTGGTGGGACTCTGGCCTGGGGCGCCGCTGCGGGGGTGCGAAGCACACCCACACCATTTGCCCCAATGGTCACTCACTGCCCAGTATCTGAGTCAGGGCGTCCTGATGACAGGATGGCCATGAATTCCTACCTATCCTGCACCTGAATTGTGCATTTTCCGTTTGTGTTTTCTAACCCCAGAATACAGAATTAGAACTCTCCCCAAGGACGCGGCCATCATCCTGAACGCATACCAGGAAATACTAAGGGGAGTCAGTCAGTGTGGGCAGCGCTGACGCTGGGGGTCTTGATGAGCAGCCAACAGGTGAACACGGTCCTAGAACCTCCTCTGTGCACAGGAAGGACCCCCTCCGTGTCCCGGGAGGGAGATCTGACCAGCACCTTCCCCAGAAGGCGGAGGCAACCGCAGTTACAAAGCCTGGATGCCTGGGGGTGAGCAGGTTATTAGCGGTAGAAAAGGGACCCGACAGGCACGGAGCCTTTCCTCGTTGGATCCGAAGGGCCTGTGACTGTGCTCTTCAAGCTGTATACGTCCTGCCTCTTCACCGTTCGCACATGCCCTTCATTTCACTAACAACAATACAGGATTCGAACAACCTTTATGAGAATCTGCCCTCTGGTTAGATTTCAATATGGGCGCGTTAGGGGCTAAGTGACCGACCTTATAGGTGCTGGCTCCTCTGGAAACACTTCCTATGCAAGGACCGCATCAGGGCTGAGGACTCCAATGAGAGAAGTTGCAGTGCGCATCAGCATCCCCAGGTGGTAACAGGTGCACAAATCACACCCCCCACGGGGCGTTTTAAAGTAAACCAGCAAACGCTGCATCTTCTGGGCAGGGAAGGAAATGCCTCGATCTTTGGGGCCCTTCTGAGCCTCATCAGCACTGTGAGAACCCGCGTTTGAAAGGAAGACTCGAGCCCTGCAAAGCCACCTGTCCTTGGAGCCGGAGCTGTCACTGATAATGCGCTCCTTCACAGTCAGGTAGATGTTGAGCACGCGATTATTTTAAATGTCGGTAAATTATGCATCGAATTTAGAGAACCCTCACCAACACTTTCAACCACTTTCCCAACCCGGCTTTCATGTGTAAATAGTGGTGTCACCAGCTCCACATTTATGCAGACTCAGGATGTGAATCCCCCCCACTTTTCTTTCTTCCGTCTGATCCTGCTTCAAAGCGGTAACTCACATACATTTTTTCTTCCTTCCTTCCTTCCTTCCTTCCTTCCTTCCTTCCTTCCTTCCTTCCTTCCTTCCTTCCTTTCTTCCTTCCTTCTTTCCCTTTCTTCCATCCCCCTCTTCCTCTTCATTTTATCTCTTTCCCTCAGTTTTTCTTTCCATGGTTTCTTCGCTCCTCCCTGCACAACCCAGTTCCTTCCTTTCAAGTCTACTTCTCACTCCCTAGTTCAAATGACAATGGCCAAGAGGTACAGAGCACTTGCCGTGTGCTCAGGAATATGCCCTGTCTCTGGGGAGCGAGTAGTTGAGCAGGGTTTCAGCCCTGCAAACCCCCACCCTCTCCTGCACCTTGTGAGTCACTGCGTAAGCCAGACTCCTTTCCCTGGGACACGCTCAGCCGGCCAGGACTCTGGGACAACTGTCGTTAAACGGATCATCCTGGGCAAACTGTCAGTCACTTATGTCCAAATGAAAGAGCAATGGGGGCCCCACCTTTAACCTCCATACCACCTTCCCCTGCACCTGCTCACTGCTTCCACATGACAGACGTGTGGTCAGCCACCTCCAAACTGTTAACTGCTCCCTCAAGGTCAATCAAAGTAAGATAACTCCTCATCTTGAAGCACCTGCTATTCTTCCTGCAGATTACTTCCCAACGACCTGCACCTGGTGGACTCTTGGGCGGCGAACCTCGTTCGGCTGCTCCCCCCAAACACGGCTGGGATTGTCCCTTGTGCTGACTGAAGGGTTGTCCCTCCACCCCCGTTTCCGTCTGGCAATCTCATCTCCCGGAGGAAGGACTGCTGATTTCAAGACTTGCGTGACCACGACAGTTGAGTATGAATTCCCCCTTATTTGCGCTTGTAGCTCTTAGTCAAATAATATAAATATACATCCAACACAGATGCGCTAAAGCAACATTTATCAGCCAAAAATAAACTGAAATTCAATCTTTACATAAGGCAGGATCCAGGTAGTAAACTTATCTGTCTCTGTCTCAGTTC
Organism: Proteles cristata cristata; assembly: GCA_017311185.1. NCBI lineage: Eukaryota > Metazoa > Chordata > Mammalia > Carnivora > Hyaenidae > Proteles > Proteles cristata. The sequence goes on from JAESUZ010002324.1 coordinate 272,487, forward strand.
CCCTCAGTTTTACTTCGTATCTGCTTTTGCTGCCGTTCTCCGCACAGTCAGCTTGACTCTCGGGCAGGTCAGTGTTATTTCTGGACCTCCCCGCTGCTCCAGACTTATATTCCAGATTCTTGGGACCCGGAGAATAAAGACTATTTTATAATTGCTTCAGAAGTGAAGGGGGTTTGGAATCAAGTTTCATGGGACCAACCCAAGTCATATGCTCACTCCTACACCAGCCACATGATCAATGAGGCCATCCGTCAACCTCAAAAGAAATAAGCCACGTGAAGTGGCGATTGAGGCAAAGGAAGCTGAGAAGCACTGGGTGCGGGCCGGGCAGAGACAGGGCTGGGGCGGAAGAGATGCATTTCCCCTGTGCCTTCATCTGTGCAGCGTTCAGTAATCTCGGCTATTACATTGTCAGGCTCTTGACAACTGGAAATTCACTCTCTGCATCAGACTGCACGGCGAAGAATAGGCTAATAAAGGCCCATTAACAAAAAGGGCGTCTGTGACCTCTCATAATAAAGGACTGAGAGATGGGGATTCCGTGGTTGGTTCAGTGGCTTGTGGATGACAGCTGGGCTTGGAAGTCTTCCGTACGTCTGATCTGCCATCCCTGGCAGGTCGATACTTGTGCCCTCTGGCTGGGGCATGCCTCAGCTCTGGTGAGATAGGACTGTGGCAATCCCCGGCATCACTTACACGGAGCCCCTGCTGCGCAGGGGTGAGGGGCGAGGGGCGTGCCTTTGTGTTCACCTCTGGGCGTCACGGTCGAGCCATCTTCCAGAAGCTTTCCGGCAGATGTTGGCTCGGTGATCATTGGCTAAGGTTGGAAAGCACTTCTGTATCGTGGATACAAGGAAGTGTCAGAAGCCTTCTCTTCCCATTTCAGGCTCTGCTTGGAGAAATCGTTTCTGAAGACCAGGGAGAAGGCGTGGGCTGAGGTTTCTGGTGGAGAATCACTAGTGCCTGATGCACTGATGTCTGTGTCCCTGCTTTCATTACAGGTGACTACGCCGCATCAAAGCAGCACGTTTTCTAATCATAATATGACCCCCCCCTTTTGTTTTTAAATGTTTTATTTATTTCTGAGAGAAACAGTGAGTGTGGAAGGAGCAGAGAGAGAGGGAGACACAGAATCTGAAACAAGTTCCAGGCTCTGAGCTGTCAGCACAGAGCCCGACACGGGGCTCCAACCCACGAACCGTGAGATCATGACCTGAGCCGAAGTCAGATGCTTAACCGACTGAGCCCCCCAGGCGCCCCGACGACTCTTTAAGGTTATGTCTGACAAGGAGCTCTCATAGGATTAGTTTGCCGAAGGAGAAGCTTGTCCAGGTGTGGACTTTTCTTTATTCGTTTGGAAGCCCGAGCTGTGTGCAAACACAGAGAGGTGTGCAAGCCAGAGGCTCAGTCGTGGGAGAGACCTGGGTGAACCCGGAAATGTTCTGCAGCAGTGAGGTGCGCTTTGGGAGCCCATCATGGACTCTGGAAACTCTGGAGAAAGGACACTTGCACATTTTGTGGAATGGCCCCCACTGTCCTTAAGCGGCCCAGACACGACCCTCTCAGGTGCGGAAGTTCACCCCTGACTGTTCCACGCTCCACAGTGCACAGTGTTGACTTCCAGTATATAAAGTTTTATCAGTTATACACATAACTTACTGAATATGCTACGCACTCTATCATTCATTAGCATGAAAGGGTTTTGCTTTCAAGAATAAAATGAGAATCCATGAGAGAAAGCGAGAGTTGCCGCTGAAGAACGGGACTTCATTTGAAGCAGTCGGGCAGGTGCTGTCTCCCGCACATCAGCCCCGTCCGGGGCTTTGGGCCCTTCTCACTGGGCTCCTGTCACATGACTCACACAACCCCTGCTGCTGAGGCTGAGTGCACGTGGAGTTAAATGAAATGCAGGGTTTGACAGTCCCCTTTTGGGTAAAAATTGCACGTTACAATCCAGCGAGGCCGGCAGGTGCCCCTGCTGCATAATGACACACCTCCTCCGGGGGTGCATGGACTCGGGTGCCGTGACTTACCCTCACGGCCTCCGCTCGCCACAGGGGCACTTCCGTCAGAGAGAAGGAGGAGAACAGACCCTACGGTGCTTTAACTGCTGATCTCGCACTAGCAGCTTCTGTGCCCGCGGTTCTGCCAGCGTATTGAACACAGACTTGCCCTGGAAGAATCTGTACTCTGACAACGAAAGCGCAATTCGTATTTGGCTTAGCGGCAGGCTTTGAACTTACAGTGTGGTGCTCAGTACTTGGTAAGTAATCAAAATGTACCCCTGCTTGGCCCCCAAATGCAAAGTTTCTGCTCATTACTTGTAACTTGCAGTAGAAATCTATTCTTAAGACCGGTAACTATATATTACTGAATTTTTTTCTCTCAAATTATATTGTTGACACCATAAGGTACGCAATGTTGGCAGCGTTTGTAAAATATGCATATGATTTTGAATTATGAATTAAGGCAGAAATAGTTTAAAAGTGTTTTACACTTTCTTAGGAGGCAAGATTATAACCACAACAACCACAAGATTGTTGCTTGTTCTAAGGCAAACGATGACTTAGAACCTTTACGTGTGTATGTATCGAGATCCACACCTGTATCCACATCTCTCTACAAATTTATGATTTTATCTTTGTGCATAATGTAAGTATATACTTATATATAACAGACGGAGGTTTCATACATCCATGCTGGAGTGGAGGAATCACTGAACAAGAGGAAGACAAATCATATTTTCTCTGATTCTAACGATGGGGCTTTGAAATGATGTGTCCTGTTTTCCTTATCAATAACATGGTCGTATTTGTCCAAATCACAGTTTCCCAAAGTGTGCTTTTTGAAATTCCGTCCTGGGAGATCCTCTGTGAGAGAAGGGTGCCACTGACTTGTCAGTTTGGGGAAGGCTGAGTGCTAAAACCCCTCGCGGACAGGCAGTGTGCACACTGGAGTCTTAAAGGCTCTGCCGATTGTTACAGTTAAAGCAGAATTTAAAAAAAACATATTTACTTTCAGCTTTTAAGAATTATTTTTAAGCAACAATCATTTCTTGCTTTGGGAACATATTAGGTATCCCTGGGTCTGATTATTTCTAGTGTCCTCTGAACCCTGGATGCTTGAAAATAACTTCAAAAACACATTTGCTTCTGAGGATTTAAATTGCATTGTTGAGGGCGCCTGGGTGGCTCAGTCGGTTGAGTGTCTGACTTCGGCTGAAGTCACGATCTCACGAATCGAGCCCCGTGTTGATCTCTGTGTTGACAGCTGGGGGCCTGGGATCCTGAAGCCTGCTTCAGATTCTGTGTCTCTGTCTCTGTGTCTCTCTTTCTCTCTCTCTCAAAAATAAATAAGCATAAAAATATTTAAATTACATTGTTGGGTAAATTATGTAAAAAGTACATGATTTACCATACTAGAGATATCACAATGTAAACATTACTGTGAAATATAATTATGCTCCATTTACTAGGAGTCCACTTGCTCTAACTTGTCTCTTTTCTCAAGAACACAGAGTTAGTGTAAAGAAAGTGTATATGTGTGTGTACATGTGCATGTGCTTATTATAAAAGTTAATGAGGAGCACACACTCATATACATGTCTGTGCCGTTCCAAGGCAAGAGCCAATAGGCTTAGAAATTTAAGACTCTAGGTATGATCTCTATATATCTGTTTTATATAACACATATGAGTATACATATGCTATGTACAAATATTTGTGTAAGTTTGATGTACGTTATTCTCTTATATATTGTACATGTAAGTATATGATGGAGGTGGAGGTGAGTTCTTTCTAGGATGACTAGGATAGTAACATATTTCTGTTAATATGTTTTTTTATTTATTTTGAGAGAGAGAGAGACAGAATGCAAGCAGGGGAGGGGGAGAGAGAATCCCTCACAGGCTCCATGCTGCCTAGTGCAGAGCCCGATGCCAGGCTCAGACTCACAAACTTCAAGATTATGACCTGAGCTGAAATCAAGAACCGGATGGACACTTAACCAACTGAGCCACCCAGGTGCCCCAACAACATATAACAATTCAATTAAAAATTAAAAGAATGTCTATGTGCCAAGGTTTGTGCAAAATGCTAGAAATAAAATAGTGACAAATAGTGACTATAAATTCTCTTTCTCTCAAGGGTCCAAAGCTTCAAACAAGAATCCAGAGGAGCGACTGGGAGAGAGGAGCACACGGAGACCTGGGCACTGACTGATCCCCCAGGAGCCCCCTGAACCCCACGTGACACCCAGCATCCCCTTCAAGTCTCCAGATGACCTTCCCGGGGAGCAGACATCAAAGTGCATAATGCATTTTAAGCACATCGCCATCGACATTTTAGTAGAAAATGAAAAAGAAAAGTTGTTACAGGAAGAGGTCAGACTCAATTATCCAGATAATATAGGCATTAATCAATCGAAAACATCATGATTGATAAATGAGGCTCCCACGTGTCCCCCCACCATTGCGGTGTGTCACTGTACTGGGCTATAATGTGCTTCTTGCAAAAGGGTAAGACTCGGGCTGCTGTTGAGATGCTGTGTTTTTAGTATCTTAGGGGGAAGATCAAAATAAAGGATAAATATGCCGAACTTGATAAGATTTGTATCCAGTAGGAACAAAAATCAATCATGTAGCAGATGGAAGAGTTATTATCTCTAGTTTCATCTTCAACTCATTGGTGCATCTTATGACTGCCATGGAGCCATGACTCAGTGATTCCTGTTCGTTCCCAGCTGCATATGCACATCCTCAAACCCAAGAGCAAGCAGCACATTGGCTCATATCTCCAATTGCAATTAATTTTGTGAAATCAGGAAGAGGAAGCAAAAAAAAATCTTAGGAATTTTGACAACTATTCTACTAATTAGGAATAGCCTCCACCCATATTTTCTTAAGTTTATGTATTTATCCAGGCAATCTCTACACCCAATGTGGGGCTCCAACTCATGACCCCAAGATAGAGAGTCACACGTACTTCCTGCTGAGCCAGCCAGGCACCCCTACCTCCAGGTACTCCCCACATAAACCCCTGTTGAGGGCTACAGCAAATTGACAGTTGGTTACTTCATTTCATTGAAAGAATTGAAGGTGTATGGTCCAAGGCCATGGCCATCAGAAGGAACTCGTGGGTGACATGACATTGAGCAAAGACATCAGAAAAGTAAGCCTGCAGCCACGTGATCACCAAGGGCAGGATGTTTCTGGGTGAGTGGAGCAGTAAATGCATCAACCCCAAGACGGGCATACACTCTGGGGCTTCAAGGCACAGCCAGGAGGCAGGTGGCGGTACAGCAGCGGGAAGACCGCAGCTGGTGGCGGAAGTCAAGCTTAGAGAGACAGAGCTTGCCCATCAGGTAAAGAGCCCGCTGCTGTGCTAATCAGGGTAGATGGTGCTTGGAGAGTGTTAAACTGGAGAGCGCTGGGCGAGACTGACATTTTTTTTTTTTTTTTAAAGTTTCTCTCTCTTTTTTTTTTTTTTTATTTTTTTTTTTTTTATTTATTATTTCTAGGAGAGAGAGAGAGACAGCGTGAGCAGGGGAGGGTCAGAGAGAGAGGGAGTCACAGACTGAAACAGGCTCCAGGCTCTGAGCTGGCAGTCAGCACAGAGCCCGACGCGGGGCTCGAACCCACGAACCGCGAGATCATGACCTAAGCGAAAGTCGGACGCTTAACCGACTAAGCCACCGAGGCGCCCCGAGACTGACATTTCTAAAGTAGGCCCTGGCTGCCCTAGAGGGGCACACCAGGAGGGCGGTGGCGGCGGAAGAATGAGCAGCTGACCTGGGGCTGGTGCAGAATGGGGGCCGGGGTAGGGGAAAGAGCGGGTTTGTCCTGAGAATATGGGGAATAGAGATATCGTTTGCCAAGTTTAATAAGAGTGAAGGTGTAGGTTTGGGAAGATCTATGCACAGAATCTGTTTTGCTGAAAATAAAAGAATAGTTAGGACTTAAATCATTAGGCTGCTCCGGGCACTGGCCCAGGAGTGCTGGTCTTGTGACCACATGCAGGTCACAGGATAAAGACAAGGGGGTTCAAGGCTCTCCAGGTAGACTTGGGCTTTTATCCCATTGCCATCTCTTTCTGTGAGAGCGACGGAGAAATCAGGAGGAAAGCCAAGGGTCACTGGCGGTGCAGTGTGCATCTCGAGGCTGTAGCAAAGGGGAGTTGGAAGGACCAGATAGAGAAAATTCAGAAGACATCCAACTACATATGGGTTTTAAACCATGGGATTAGAAGAAAACAGAAAATAACGTAGGTAAGGAGAGGAAGAGAAAATGCATGAGAATCTAGCTTTGGACAAACCTTCTGTCTGTGAAAAACATGCATCTACATTCTCTTCTTGTATTTGTTATAGGTTTTCGTGGTGGTTGTTGCTTGTATACCTATGTAGGTAACTGAGGGGGACCACTTCCGCCCAGCCCTGCGTTCCCAAGTGGCTAGTCTGGAGCTCTGCACTATTTATGGGCTAATCCAGATTTTAGAGTCTAATTTTAAACGTTCTTATCACTGGTTGAAACTACATTTGCTTGGCTTCCCTCCTAAATGCCACAGTATGCCCTAATGATTTTCCTATTTCTGCCGATCATTGTGCTTTTCATATTTATTTTAGGGTTACACCACATACAGCATCAGTATTACATTTTTACTTTTAAAACATAAATTCGTGGATTTACATTTTTTTCTTCTTCTAGAATTGGTCTTGTAACTTTTCGCTGGTAGCCTGTGTATATTCTGTGGGACGGACTTGAAATATTCTACAAACACACACAATAACCTTTTATGATCTGGATCGCAAATGTGATCTTGTAAGATGATTAATTTGGTATGTTTGTTTATGAAATCATCTACGTAATGTTTTTAAAAGAATGAAGATGCACAGAACAATTCCAAGATGCAACGAGTTATAGTGTGATTCTAAAAATACACCACTTTCTATTGGTCAGGGACTCAAAGTCTCTCCATGGACATGCTTCCACAGGCAATGATACAGTCTTTCTTGTACTGTGTGTGTCTGTGTGTGTGTGTGTGTGTGTGTGTGTGTGTGTGTCTGGAGGACCTCATGGTGCCACGATCCATGTTCCAGCACCTGAACCATAGTTTTTACCATGGAACTGAGTCAGTAAGGCATTTTGCATTTATTTGGCCTTAACCAGTGTGCTAATAATTTCCCAGGCAGGGTGAGGTTAGGAAACCCCATTCAGACTTCCTGGGGGTGGGGAATCGATTGCAGACCACAGACCATAGAAACATGTCACTTTCCAGCATCTTTTCCTGTATTTTATAAGCAGCTTTGTGACAAGAGAAGATTGTGTTTTAATGGAATTGGGAGATAAAACCAGATTACTGACAGAGAGAAATAAGAAGAAACATTTGAGGGATTTTTTCCTTTACACTTTTACTTCTTCTCTTTGGTTAAAGAAGTCAGCCAGGTTTCCTATTTTTTTTTTTTTGAGAGAGAGAGAGAGAGAGAGAGAATCCCAAGCAGGCTCCGCACCACCAGTGCGAAGCCCGATGCAGGGCTGGAACTCACTCACGAACTATGAGATCACGACCTGAGCCAAAATGAAGAGTCAACTGCATAAGAGACTGAGCCCCGCAGGCGCCCCTCAGCCTCCTTTCCTAATTGTGATTATAATGGCTTATCAGAAACCTCTGAAACTGCTTTTGGACTTAAAGGACAGCTGTGCGGCTGGAGATACCCTGAGGCTTTCAAACTTCCTGGACTCCAGTTCCTTTCGCATTCATACTAATTCATCGATTTATTTGCATTTGTGGGGTACTAAAAGAGTAGCATTCTAGAAGCTTCAAATTCTAAATAGAAGGTGTGGATCTTATCTACAATTTCCTTTTTTTTATTGAAAAAATCTTTAATGTTTATTTATTCTGAGGGAGAGAGAGACAGAGTGCAAGCAGGGGAGGGGCAGAGAGAGAGAGGTAAACAGAATCGGAAGCAGCTCCAGGCTCCCAGCTGTCAGCACAGAGCCTGATGTGGGGCTCGAACTCATAGACTGTGAAATCATGACCTGAGCTGAAGTCAGATGCTTAGCCGACTGAGCCCCCCGGGTGCCCCCTTCTGTAATTTTCTATCGGAGACATCTGCATTCACTTCGGGAGACCTCAAAATTGACTTTCTGTTAATGAGAAAGCACGACTACATTTTTCTTATGTAATATAAGCGGCTGTTTTAGGTGGGCTTGGGGTAGCAGCCGGAAGGGAGAAAGCCTTGAGAATAGATTGCTGAACAGGGAGTTCTTACCCTGCACTCCGTTCTGTTAACATCATCCGGATCAGCAGTTGGCTTCAGGGAGGGTTTTGCCTGTTTCTTATAAGCAGGCGTGCATGCGCGTGTACACGCGTGTGTGTGAATGTGTGTGTGATCTTTATGACTACGTGTGAAGATGTTGTCACTCTATCTCTTGTGTGTGGACGTCATCCTTTGAAAACAGTATTACTACTCGGAATCAACTAGGAGGTAAAACCTGAGAAGCCTTACTTCTTCAATAATGACTAGTTGAATGTAACTTAGAAAGGTGGCCTGGGGGCGCCTGGGTGCCTCAGTGGGTTGAACGTTGGTGGGAGGCGCTGGCGGGGTTCGGTCCTGAGAAATCTCCCCGGCAAGGTTCTAGGGCAGAGTCTGCCGCCCCCAGAGCCAGGCCGGTCGGGAAAGGGCTGCTCCTTCCTGCTCACACCAGGGAGGGAGGAAGGCCGTGTATCCAGCCGCAGGCCCCGGCCAGCCGGCCATGACCACCCTGCCTCCCTCCCCCGGGGCCTGGCCCTTCTGACTCTCCTCCGGGCACCTGGGCGCCTGAGCCCCGATGCACGGCTTCAGCACACAGTGCTCTTCCGATTAGCCAAAGGTGCGGTAGACGATAACAGGTACTGACTGGGCTCCATCATTTAATGGGCATTAGCCACCTGCTCCCGAGGCTCCTCCAAATCTATTTCAAGGCTTCACAAGCTTAATAATACTTCTAACAATAATATCATAGAATAGGGGCACCTGGGTGGCTCAGTCGGTTAAGCTGTTGACTCCTGCTCAGGTCATGATCTCACAGTTTTCAGGTTTGAGCCCCGCGTCAGGTTCTGTGCTGACAACTCAAAGTCTGGAGCCTGTTTTTGATTCTGTGTCTCCCTCTCTCTCTGCCCCTCCCCTGCTCATGCTCTGTCTCTCTCTGTCTCTCAAAAATAAATAGCATTAAAAAAATTAAGTATGATAGAACAATATATACTAGCAATAACATTTCTTTCTCTCAAATACATATATATACACATATGTAACAGACATATACATTTTATGATACATGTACTATATTTTCCTCTCTTGAGAAATTAACTAGATTTTGAATATAAAGCACCTTCCCAGGGAAGGCATGCACTGTGGAAAGAAGAAAAGAACACAAATAAATAAAATAGTGCAGTTCCCAAAGAACTCACAGTCTAAATTGGAGGGAGAAGCAGATACACACATCGATTTCACAGAGCCTGGTAGAAACCACACTGCCTTTATGACGGTCATTCCACGGGAGCCCAGGGCAGGGAGGAGCTCGCTCCTCCGGTCTCCTGAAGCGCCTGATGAATTTATAGAAGTGATTATGCAGAACGCCACTGGAATCCTCTGTAATGAGTCAAGAAAACCCTATTATGTTCTGAACGGCCACTTCTGCGGCCAGTAGGAAATGCTGGATCCCAGAGAAGAGGGGAGTTTACCTTCCAGACGATTGCTAACACTGGCGGCCAGGAGGCTCAACGTGGGTTCAGAATGACCCATTTCACACTGTTCCCCGGGTGAATGTAGTCAATTCGAGAAAAGGCAGTTCCATAATCCGCACCTTCAGAATTCTGGGCGTTTGGCAATCCTGCTCGAATGTGAGATTCCAGAATGCCTGTTGATGGGCCCGACATCGTCCAGTATAGGTGAAGAACTGCAAGCAAAGTGATCTGTACTAGTCTGAACGAGAACTCAACATGAAGAGCCTGACAGGTGGTAAACACAGTTATTTCATTAGAGCAAAAGCAGTTGTAAACCTCAGCTGTTCACATATCTTCTCTAAAGATACAGCTATTTTGATTTTTCATTTTTCCAATCAGGGGTTTGGACAAGTATTTTCCAAACTGTATTCTCTGAAACCATAGGGTTCCCCCAAAGACCTGAGGTCTTTCACTGGGGAGGGAGTGAGTTTGCTGAGAAGGATCGCCCTTCAGTCACCCTTTACACTGCCTTCCATGCACAGGATAGCTTGGTTTTTATCTAATTTTTATATGACACTTTCCTTTGTAGCCTGAGTGTTACTGCTTCTGATTTCCCTTCTTAAAAGGTAAACATTCCATGACATGCTGAGGGCCATCCAGCTGTTTCATCTTGCCGTATCTCTGCAGGATTCCCTTCATTTTCTTTGGGACTGTGAATCTCTGCCTTGCTGTCACGGAGAACCACATGGGGTCTGAGTTTCGGTCTAAGGGTCCCCTATATCCTGCTTGATTCCAAATCCAGGTGGGTAGAATAGGCGTTCTCTCTTCCCTTTGACATTTTGGGCTTTGTGTGTTTGTTCGTTTTATATCTGACAGATACGAGGCCCCAACCACTAGCACTTAAACGTACTTCCTAAATCAAGGGCCAGCCAACCTCATGATGTAACTGTCCTGTAGGAGAGGCAGTTTTATATCCCATTACTCCATCCCTTCCTGTGGGGAAGCTTCATCATCTCTCGCACAAGGTGAAGTTGCTCCTGAGGTCCTTCTTCTATCATGCAAAACAGAAAGGTAAGCCGAGCGCCAGCCCTACACACATCTGTGGACTTCAAGTATTGAATACATACGAAGGAGAGTAGGCATCTTCCCCCACTTCAATCTGTCCCTCATAGGTTCATGCCTCAGCCATGTGTGTCAGAGTTTCGGGTATAAGTGACAAGAATCCCAACTCAAAGAAGCTTGAGCCGAAACAGACAAACAAACAAACAAACAAGGAATGTATGCACCAAATATAGATAGGGCAGAATGCATCCATCATTCCTGAGGACTGATTTGCCACAGTGACATCTGAGCCCTGACTTCCCACCTCTCTCTCTTCTGTCCCGTCTGCCGTGGGCTAGATGGACATGCTCTGACGTCTCCAAGCCGAGGGGCTGGCCTGATGGCCTTGGGATTTGTGATCCACAGCAGGATATGACCCCCATTTGTCTTTACCCCGGTTCTACCATAAAATCAGCCACAGATGAGCCCGGGGTGGCTTGGTTTAGGTTACGGCCACACCTGTGTGAGCAATGGGACCATCACAGGGGCTGGGAGGCCACTGGATCCACAAGCAGCATTTTGTCAGTGACATTGGGGAGGACGGGAAGGTGCAAAGTACATTGGAAAAGCTTACAGAGCAGGGGCCCACTAAACCCGGCCAGCAATTAAGTAGCAATAAAATTCAAGATGCTTCGTTTTATCACAGATAAACAACAAAATGCACACTGAAGAGTGGTATTTCCCTGTTGGCATGCATGGCATTGGCACGCTTAATCCCCTCACATTGTCTTAAGGAGATTCTTCCGTCCTCTGCAGCCAACAGAAAGCCAACACCTTAAACCCCTTCATACACATGTTTTTTAGGCGCAACTGTCCTTGTTGATCAAGGAGACAAAATGAGTTCATGTCTCCATCCGATACAACTATGGGAGGCAGCAAGACCCTGGACAGGCACATGGTTGGGGCAGGCACCCCTTCGTCCTGCCATGCGTGTGAGATTTAAGTTTATTTAAAGATTTCTGCTGCTAACAATATTTGACTATGACTGACTTAGATGGCATCCCACTTTCCTTTCGGATGGGATTTTTTTTTTGGTTCAATAATAGTTCTTCAGAATAAAGTGACACTCATTAATATTGATAACATTTTATCCTATTATAAAACTTTTGAGATCCATCACATGAGAAAGACCCCAGATGCCAATCAATTATAGTTAAGCTAAAGTTAAATGTACTTGCTGTAATTCATATCTCTGTTTCCCTTGTGGGTACAGAATGAAGGAGGAAGATTTGCACATATAAATGACTTTCCTCTGCAGAAGCTTTATATAACATAGTTTAGAACATTAAAGATTCATAAGGAAGGTATCAAATATCTACATATCTACTTGACAGACAACCATGTGCCGTGGCGTTTAGTGTTGTTAGAAAGTTCTCCATTTTGACTGGATTTAGCATGATAACAAGGCGTCTCCAACAATGGACTGAAATCAGAAAATGTCAAAGTTCTCTTTAGAAAATGGGGCTATATTGTTTCTTTTGCACTGGTACTAAATCAGTGAAAAATCACAGACAAAAAGGAATGATATTATATCTTCTACATCTAATTTGAAATTTTACATATGGTAACAGCTATTGTTAAATTATCCATAGCTAATTGGTCCTAAACTAAAATAGATAATTAGGTATGTTCTGGGCTATTAACTGGCTCATATTTTAGGTATTTGCCTAATTAGACATTTCCTAAGCTATTCATTTGCATTGGTTAATTTTTATGAAACATTCTATTATGAATTTTTAACCATTTTTATTTGGTGTTTACCCTTTTAAAGTTATTTCCACAAGGACATTGAGGCACATAATCTGCTGTAATTATTGCAGTGGACTTTTTTCTTACCCCATAAAGAAAATGATTATCCTATACAGAAATAGCAATTTCCACTTTTTGGAGCATATTTGGAGTGCCTTCATGTACATATCTTCCTTTTTAGTATTCTGCATGGCTGGATCTTTCTCCTCTCATCCTAAGGACATTTACTCAGCAGTACAGGCTTTGTCATAATATGACCATTGAAGGGTAGTTACGAGATCAAGAAGAAGGGACTCCCCCCACTGAGGGATACTGGATGGGTGGGCATCACCGCCAAGATGTTCCTGATACAAAAAGCTTCAGCTGCAATTCTATATCTTCCAAAATGACCTTTTAGGAATATGGTGAAAACGAAGACATTATCAGACAAAGGAAAAGTAAAATAACATGTCCCTAACAGAAATATCCATAGAGAAGGACTAATATAAGTCCTTCACACAGAAAGGAAATGACATCAGAAGGAGTCTTGGAGCATCTAGAAAGAACGGACAGAAAGACCAGATATATGTGTAGAGACGAGAGAAAATGTTTTCCTAATGAGTCTTCCGATCACACAAACAGTATGTAACACCGTCTGAGATAGAAAACAATGGTATTTAAAGTAGATAAGGTAGAGACAACTAAATAGGAATAAGCCTATATACTTTACTCAAAAATAATAAAATACCAGTATCAGTAGACTGCAATAAGAAATATCTGTGTATTGTGATACTCAGAACACCCACTATGAAAACCATACAAAGAGATACACTCAAGGGCTCTGAACTCAAGTCCAGACGGGGTCCTAAAAACTGTTCAGGTAACCCACAGCAGGGCAATGGGAGATACACAAAGAAACCAGAAACAGAGGAAACACATAGAAAACAAATAATAAAACAGAAGATTTAACTTCTCACATGTCGGTGACTAGCTTCAAGGTAAATGGTCTAAATACATCAATTAAAAAGCAGAGATGGGTAAGTGCATAAAAACAGAATACAACTGCATGCTGTTTATAAGAGACTCACTTCAATTTCAGTGCCATTGATGAGTCGAACATGAAAGGAATGTGAAAATACATATGTGCAAACATTTATTTTAAAAACAAAGAAGTGGCTATATTAGTATCAGATAAACTCGGTTTCAGAACAGAGAAATTACTAGAAACACAGAAAAGGATCAATCTGTAAGGAAGACATAATGACCCTAAATGTGCTCTCATCAAATGGCAGAGCTGGAAATACGCAAAGTAAAACTGGTAGAGAAAAATGAGAAATAGACAAATTCACAGTCATGGCTGAGGATTAAGCAAGTCGTTCAGTAACTGATGGACCAGTGGGCAGAAAACTAGCTTCTGAAGATCTGAACAGCATACTCAACAAACAGAATCTGAAATGTAATTAATTCCTAATAAACAGAACACTGAGTAAGTCACGCTCCTAAAAAGAATAAATACAATTCACATTTATGGCACCATCATGTTTATAGTTTCAGGAGTGAGACAGAGTAAAAAAATACTGAACTCACGTCATGGAAACTGCTTGGTAACATAATAATCTCCAAACACAGTGACATTTTGGCTACTGTATGCCATCCTACGTGAGTCTGTCAAGATGCTTCATGAGCACAGCTCTGTTCTTTTTTTTTTTTTTAATATTTTTATTTATTTCTAGGAGAGAGAGAGAGAGAGAGAGAGAGCAGCGTGAGCAGGGGAGGGTCAGAGAGAGAGGGAGTCACAGACTGAAACAGGCTCCAGGCTCTGAGCTGGCAGTCAGCACAGAGCCCGACGCGGGGCTCGAACCCACGAACTACGAGATCATGACCTGAGCCGAAGTCGGATGCTTAACCAACTAAGCCACCGAGGCGCCCCACAGCTCTGTTATTCTAACGTGACCTCTGACCTACTAGCAATAAATCAACACCCGCTGAAATAAAAATAATAATAATTTTCTGAGTATAATGCTGGAGGTTCTTAAACTATTTTCTCCCAGCTCTTTTAGGAACGAGGAAGCGATGTGGAAAGCAGGAGGTGGAAGAGTCTTGGGAAAGGAATGAGATAGGGATCCAGGTGTAGACAGACCAGGACAGAGGGGCAAGCAGTGGCGACAAGAGGGTCAGGTAACAGGGGCGAGCTTGGGCGCAGAAGTAAAAGAAGAAATATGGAAGCAAGGCTGGCAAGGAGGAGCGGTGGGGAGGGACGCAGAGCACAGAGACACCTGTTCCTACAGCCGCAAGCCCCCTCGGGGCCATTCCTGCAGTATTTTTTAATGGTTATTTATTTATTATTTAAAAATGTTTTTAATGTTTTTATTTCTTTTTGAGACAGAGCATGAGCAGGGGAGAGTCAGAGAGAGAGGGAGACCCAGAATCCAAAGCAGGCTCCAGGCTCTGAGCTGTCAGCACAGAGCCCAACGCGGGGCTCGAACCCATGAACCACAAGATCATGACCTGAGCCGAAGTCAGACACCCAATCAACTGAGCCACCTGGGCGCCCTCATTCCTGCACCGTCAAGCGCACAACAGGATGGAGACAGGAGATCGCCAGGGGCCACGAAGAACATGTGCATCGAAGGCAGAGATCCCAGTAGAGGAAACAGGGTGGGGCTCAGCTGTCCTCAAAGCGTGCTTGAGCGAGAAAACTGAGCTTTGCAGCCTTGCAGGGGCTGAGTTTGGAGAGCTGGGGGCAGGCAGCTGTGACACTTACTCACCGACACCTGGCATTGAGTCGCTTCTGTCCGCAGCTTGCTCCTGAGAGGACCCTGAGGTCAGACGAGGAGGTGGACAGGAACGGGCTGTAGGCAACGGCGGGCTGTTTTCACAGGGCATCGCCTCACACAAGCACATATGAGTTCGCTCAAAAGCCAAAAAGCTAGCAACACAAATAAAGGAAATGAGATTCAGGACGCAGTGCAGCAGCGGTGCTGTGTGTTAGGACGCGGTGTGAAACCCACAGAGTTTCCTGTGTTTTCACTTTCTGTTACTCAAGATCGCAAAACCCACGTTCTGGCCTTCACCGTAGCGCAAACAGGGACCATTGATTTGCAGGCAAAGAGATTGACAGCGCTCGGAACCGCAGGGGCCACACACGCCTGTCAGGTGCCCACGGGATGGAGGCAGCCCGCGTCGGGACCGTCTAACCTACGCCCTGGTTCTGTGGGTAATAAACTCTTCCTTCCCTGTGATTCGTGACAAATGAAATTTTATCTTGTTAACAAAACTCAATTACCAATTCATTCAAGAGGGTTTTTAAAATTGTCTTTGCATCTCCCAATGTCCTTTGAAACGCTCAGCATTCAAGGATTTATTCCAGAAATATATTTGTATATTGTTTAGAATCCTAGAACTAAAATTTGTTGTTTTACAAGTGGTTAGAGTCTGCATTGCTAATGAGGTAAATTCATATATTAGCAATCATTAGCAAATTCATGGGCCGTTCTGGACTGCTCTCTCCTGCTCATCTACAAATTCCCACTCCATTGGTGAGAATCCTGGGCATGGCCGTCTGTTCTCCAGTGACTTAATTGTTCAATGCCAGCACACCCATATAGCAATATCGGTGCCCTTGACCTATTTCCCCTTGGTTAACAACCTTATCATCCCAAACGCAGTGCATATTCAGTGTGTCTTTGACCTCACAGACTCCGCTCCTTCCACGTTCCCAGGTCAGCACCTTTCCCCCGACCTCCTTTAGTTAGCCTGACTCATATATTTGAAATACAGTTAAATTCTTTTGTCAAAGTCTCCATTCCTCCCAGGGATTCTCCAACCTTTGATATGAGTTTATTTTAAGTTTCATGGGGTGAATAGCATTCTGTGAGCTGCAGATTCTGTGGGTTTTGAGAACTGCATAGTGTCTTGTGGCCGCCTTTACAGAATAGTGCAGAATAGTCTACCGCCTTGACAGCCCCTGTCCTTCAACTGTTCATTCCTCCAACCTGTTTCTCAAGCTCCAGGCAACCGCTGATACTCTTCAGATCTTTAGAGTATAGCCATGTCTAGAATAGCAGATAATTGGACGCATACCATATGGAAACTTCAGACTGGATTCTTTCACTTAACAATAGGCAGCTATGGTCCCTCCATGTCTCTTAGTGGTTTGACAGCTTCTTTCTGTTGCTGAGAAGATCCACCTCTATGGACCTATCTACATACGACATTTACCATTCGTCTACTGAAGGACCTCTCAGATGCTAACGGCTTGGTGATTATGAATAAAGCTGATACAAGTATGTTCATGGGTAGCTATCTGTGTGCACATACATCTTCAACTCAGTGAGACGAATACCTAAGAACATGATAGCTGGGTCATATGGTGAGATTACATTTATCTTTGTAAGAGCTGATACCTTTTCTTCTAAGGTGGCTGTTTCATCTTGCATCCCCACAAGCAATGAATGGGCTTTCCTGTGCTTTGAATCCTTTCTGTTATTATGGTATTGGATGACAGCCATTCCAATAAGTGTGTGGTGGTAGTTCGTTGTTAATTTAATTTTTGATTCCTTGACAAAAATAAAAAAATATATGTTGACTATCTTTTCATGTGGAAAATAAGCTCGTGAAAAGATGGTGCCCTGGGGACCTTCCTCCCCCAAAACTGTAATCCCAGTGAGGAAGCCCATGAGGAAACCCTCATGAGAAAAATATCAAATTCCAATCAAAGGGCATCCTACAGTATGCCTGACTAGAGATCACCAAAACCGCCAAAAGTCTTCCAGAAAGGGAAACCCTGAGAAACGTTCACAAGAAGAGACTGAAGGAAGATGGTAACTGAATGTAGCATCGTGCCTGGGTGGGATCCTAGAACAGAGAAAGGACATAGGGTAAAAGTAAGGAGATCTGAATAAGCTATGGACCCTGGGGGCACCTGGTGGCTCAATCGGTTAAGCGTCCAACTTTGGCTCAGGTCACGATCTCGTGGTCAGTGGGTTCAAGCCCCACTCAGGCTCTGTTCTGACAACTCAGTGCCTGGAGCCTCCTTTGGATTCTATGTCTCCCCCTCTCTCTGCCCGTCCCATGCTCGTGCTCTGTCTCTCTCTGTCTCTCAATAATAAGTAAAAATATTTAAAAATTTTTTAAAAAGCTATGGACTTTAGTTATTAATGATCTGCACCATACTCATGTAAGATTCTAATAGTAAGAGAAAAAGGATAGAAAGATTTATGAAAACTGTGTACTATGAGTTCAATCTTTTTGTAAATATAAAGTTTCTGTTAATAAAGTTTATGATTTCACTCATATGTGGAATTTAAGAAAAAAACAGATGCACACAGGGGAAGGGAAGGATAAATAAGACAACTGAAAGGGAGACAAACGATAAGAGAGTCCTAAATACAGAGAACAAACTGAGGTTGCTGGAGGGGAGGTGGGGGGGATGGGCTAAATAGGTGATGGGCATTAAGGAGGGCACTTACTGGGATGAGCACTGGGTGTTATATGTAAGTGCTGAATCACTGGGTTCTACTCCTATATGTTAACTAACTTGGATTTATATAAAATTTTTTAAATTAAATGATTTTAAAGAGAAAAATGTGCAATAGAAAAAGATCATTAGTCATTCAGAAATCAAATTATGAGTTCAAATTATAAGACACAAAAATGAATTATAAAGAGCAAAGGTCAAAAGCAGGATGCCTGGGGGGCTCAGTCAGTTAAATGTCCAACTCTTGATACTGGCTCAGGTCATGATCTCGCGGTTCCTGGGTTAAGCCCCACATCGGGCTCTGTGCTCATGGGTGGAGCTTGCTTGGGATTCTGTCTCTCCTTCTCTCTGCCCTTTATCTGCTTGAGCGCCCCCTCCTCTCTCTCAAAATAAATAAGTAACCTTTAAAAGAAAATAAATAAAAGATCAAAAGGAACAGAGGCAGAGACAGAGACAGAGACAGAGAGAGAAAAAAGACAATGGCTAAGAATTTTCTAACATTGAAAAAAGACACAAAAACCATAGACTCAGTAAGCATTATAGGTGTGCACACATGGTAAATAAAAATTGGTTAAATATTAATTCTATCCTGGCACATCTACAAAATACCATCATAGCAACAGCTAGATTAGTGTTTACCAAACACTGGCTAGGTCCCATAGCCTAGCCAACACATAAAGTTAACTTTTACATGGATCAAAAACATGGATTAAATTACATCAGAGTTTGGCAGAATCTATTTTAAAAATGGTTCAATTATATGCTTTCTATAAGAATTCACTTTAGCTCTGAAGACACAAATAGATCGAATGTAAAATGACCTAAAAAACATACACCATGGAAATGGCAACCAGACATTATATATTATTGACATCTGGTTTATTCTATTGAGATTGGAGAAGATACTCTGGATGATTTCAATATTTATAAGTTTATGAGACTTTTCCTGTGGCTTACTGGTCTATCCTGGTGAATGTTTCATGTGTACTTGGAAAAAAGAATAAATATATATAGATATTTACTGCTGTTTCTGTGTGCACTATTGGGACATGCCTTTCAGGTCCACTAGTTTTATAGTACTGCTCTTCTAGGTTTTTTAAAATTTTGTCTTATGTTTATATACTTATTTTTTGAGAGCGAGAGAGAGAGAGAGACCGAGCAAGCTGGGGAGAGGTAGAGACATAGGGAGAGAGAGAATCCCAAGTAGGCTCCATGCTATCAGTGCAGAGGTGACTCTGGGGCTCGATCCCACAAACTCAGAGATCATGACCTGATCCGCAACGAAGAGTCAGATGCTTAACTGAGTCACCCAGGCTCCCCTACAGTACTGTTCTTCTAGTTTTTATTTGAGTTCTGCATTGTCATTTTGTCCAGTAGTGAAAGTGGGGTACTTGTGTTTTCCACTATTATGTAAAATCATCTATCCCTTCATTTCTGTCCATTTTACTTTATGTATTTGGAGGACCTCTTGATCAAGCATGTATGTGTTTATAATTGTTATATCTTCTTGATGTGTTGAGCCTTTAATCAACAGATAGCATTGGCTTTTCAACTGCATCACTGACAGGTGGATCAAAATCAAAGAATGCCTTCACAGCTTAAAGAAAAAGAAAACATAGCTCTAAATTAGAATTGATCACAAAGCTATCAATTAAGAATGATGGTATGTTAAAGATGATTTGGAGCAAAGTTACTGAAAATGTAACTCTTAAATGCTCATACTTGGGATGATATGTGAGATGTGAACCACCCCAATAGGTGAATAAGCCTGATGACATGGATTGAGGGGGCCTGGGAATGCAAGGAAGGCAGGGAGAGGGGCAGCCCACAGAATGATGTCAGGAGATGCAGGGCACCTGGGGAGCTGTCAGCCCAAACTGGAACAGATCAGAAATCTCGGGGACACATACATATACGAAAGGGAATTGATAGAATGCCAAAATGAAAGAAAATCCATAATGCCATGTCAATAAAACACTCAGTACACATGAGGCAGAGAGGGCAAGACATTAGGGACTAGAAGTGATAGAGTTGTTCTGGAAAAGGGATGGAGCACGTGAGGCACTTGGTGGTGATAATGACAGAAGAGTTGGTGTTCCCCAAGCGAAACCACCATAGGAAAGAAAGGAGGAAGGACAAATGGAAAGTATCATGGGGGAGGGAAGGAGGGAAGCTGGGCAGATCGCCATCGTCCATAACCAAAATGCAATGAACATTGTCACAGACTAAAAAGCAATAATTAGCAAGTAAAGGGTAATGCTGATAATTAGGGGGCAAATATAAAAAGAGTAATGGAAAGAACTGAATGTGGTAGCCTCTTGTGGGGGAGTACATAGGGGGCTGCTGTACCTCGTAAAGTACATTAACTCTAAATTGGGAACAAGTATGATTCTACTAAAAATAAAAACTGAATCACAAATACAACGATAAGAAAGGGATGCAGCGATATCCTAATGGGTAGAAAAGAATTCATATGTTGGGGCGCCTGGGCGGCTCAGTCGGTTAAGTGTCCGACTTCAGCTCAGGTCATCATCTCGTAGTTTGTGATTTGGAGCCCTGCATTGGGCTCTATGCTGACGACTCAGAACCTGGAGGCTGCTTCGGATTCTGTGTCTCTTTCTCTCTCTCTGCTCCTCCCCTGTTCACGCTGTCTCTCTCGCTCAAAATTAAATAAACATTAAAAAAAGGTTAAAAAAAAAAGAGTTCATATGTCTCCTAAAGTTTAAATCTACTTCCATTTCAGCATGAAAGCTAGCTGTGGGTGTTGATCAAAGAAGGAAAACATAGGGGCGCCTGGGTGGCTTAGTCAGTTAAGCGTCCGACTTTCGCTTAGGTCATGATCTCGCGGTTCGTGGGTTCGAGCCCCGCGTCGGGCTCTGTGCTGACTGCCAGCTCAGGGCATGGAGCCTGTTTCAGTCTGTGTCTCCCTCTCTCTCTGACCCTCCCCTGTTCACGCTGTCTTCCTCTCTCTCTAGAAATAAATAAAACATTAAAAAAAAAAAACAACAACAAAAAAAAGAAAAACAAAGAAGGAAAACATAGCCTACTACGTTTTTCACATTTTCTAAAATATAAGCAGGGCATCTGAAGACAGGGAAGTTTGAAGACAGATTACACAGCTAATATGTGCTAGCCAGTAGGTTAATAAGACTGAGTGACCAGCACAGGTCTGAATCTCAGTTTATCATTAATTTGACGATTCTGTGATCCTAATTATCTTTAGTGTAAAATACACACAATGCAGATAATCATGCTTCTTCATTCAGTGTACAACTTAACAGAACCACATATAAGCCCAATTTGTTCCTACTGATTGACAGAGCCATTTGGACACCCTTAATATCATCGGTTAGAGTTTTCTGCATAATTGAATTGTACAGTTAATTAGTGCACAATGAAATAAAAAAAAAAGGTCAACTGATGAATAATGGAAATTCTCCACTTGAATAGCAAAATACCATTTTGAAGGCAATGACTTCTATGCAATGTCACTTCTGCCAGAATTGTGAGTCCGGCTTTCATTTCGGGTCTAGAAATTTTCATTTACTTTTAATTAGGTCACTGAATTGGAGCTTTGCAAGAAAATGAGCAGAGAAGTGATTTATTTACACACCGAAGATCCTCAATCATGGGTTAATATGTGTAAGCAGCTTAAATAGTTCACAACACATCATAAATGTTCCATAAATATTATGTATTGTAACCATTACTCCAAACCTAAAGGGATGTGTCACTATTTATTCTGCAGGAGATTTAATAAATAAACCTCATGTTCTGTACAGTCACATGGAGGAGTTAGTGGCAGTTCTCTTTATTTTTCACACACATTTGGCTTTAATGAAATCAATGTGCCTTTGTCATTTATTTCCAAAATATCTCTGTAAGAATTAGAGGCTGTGGAATGAAGCACCTCGCTCGCTGCACTACATCCGAACGCACTTTGCTATTTCCCTTCTCTGTTCATCACCCAAGGCCATGCCAGTTCCATGGTGGTGGCAATAAATACAGCCCCCTCCTGTTCTCTTTCATAGCCTCAGCACCTTGAGGGGTCAGCTTTACTTTCCTCTAGCTCCTTATCCTGAGATTTTAGTCCCTACGAAGGTCCCCTGTGCTGACATCCGAAGCATACTTTTAACTCGCCCAATGTGATATTAGTGACTCTGTAAACAGAACCAAGCCATAAAGAGAAGTTTTGACGGATGGTAATATGTTATTCTGAACATACCTTCGAATAGGTAATATAAAGTATGAAGTTTAATACAAAATTCAAAAGATACAAAGAGTACGAGGCGAGGAGTATGGGTTTTATTGATTCTACAATGTAATTTATTTATTTATTTATTTATGATTCCATTTTAACGTGTCGGACACTGAAACACAGGAATAGGTCTTCCCACCAGGGGCGTCCAGCATGGTGACTGACATTGCACTTCTCTAAGGTGCCTTTTTAGTGGTGCATAAAATACAGGTGTGTCTGACAATGGCTGCTGACTGAGATGCCCCGAAACGTGGTAGGTCCGCCAGGGCCACGGGGTCCGGCTTCCCAAATCAGCGCCGTCTGCTGGAGGCATGCTGTGTGACTTCTTCGATCTGCAGTCACGTTATGGACCCTCTGTGACACCGGTGTGAGGAGTCTACACATAACTCCCTGTGCCTGCGTGTGTCACGGCTGCTCCACGCCTGTCCACAGACATCCGCCCCAACTTGCGGTACCTGTGTCCTGGGCACTTTTGTGGCTGTGCTGCAATTTACTTATTCTGTCCTTTACCCAAGAGCATATAGCCACCTCTAAGGCTGTGCTACTGAATTCAACAGATATAATAGATTTGACGTAGGACATTTATACATGTGCAATTGTAGGTGTAAGTAATATATATGTATATATATATTACATATGTACACACACATATAGTAATATATGGGCAAAAGCACTTTTAATTAAAAAAATTAACATTTATTCATTTTTGAGAGACGGAGAGAAACAGAGCATGAGCAGGGGAGGGGCAGAGAGAAAGGGAGACACAGAATCCGAAGCAGCTCTAGGCTCTGAGCTGTCAGCACAGAGCCCAACATGGGGCTTGAACCCACAAACGGTGAGATCATGATCTGAGCCTATGTCGGACACTCAACCAATTGAGCCACCTGGACGCCCCAAAAGCTTTTTTAATTTTCAGATACATTTTCCGTTTAAGTTGTACCACTTTGCAGTCTCACAGGCAGTGCGTGAAGGTGCATATTGGGTTCACACCCTTAAGACTGCTGTTTTGTGCCATACTGGGTTTTTTCTTCTTCCATCCCAAGATGAAAAATGGTTAGTCACTGTACTTTTAAGCTGAATTTCTCTGATATTGAGAAAGTCAAGCATTTTTATGTGTGTTCCTATATGATTTATGTGTTTTATGTGATTTCCTATGAAAATCTGTTCATATATCTTAAATTTTCATTAAGTATAATATGCGAGGAGAAGAGTTGATGCCATAAGACAGTTGCGCTTTCTTCCTGTAGCTACAACTGCACATTTTTTTTTTAGAGAAAAAAAAAAGGAGAAGGGGAGAGAGAGAGGGGGAGAGAGAGAGAGAGGGAGGGAGAGAGAGAAAGAATCCTAAGCAGACCCCACACTCAGCAAGGAACCTGATACAGGGCTCGATCCCACGACCTTGAGATCATAACCCAAGCCAAAATCAAGAGTCAGATGGTCAACCGACTGAGCCACTCAGGCTCCCCGTACTTTATTTTTAATCATCTTTTACTACCATCCATATATTTTTATTCTGAGTAGTCAGGTGCAAAGAGGGAAAAGAGCATTTATTAGACACTTTTATAAAGGTCCTTCACAGAGACCCCTGCATCCACGCTTTGACCAGTGCAGACCCCTGACAGCCACTGTCGAGCTCTGTGTGGACCACGAGATTCTCAGGGCTGAGCAGGCATTAACCTCTCAACTCCAAGCCCCCTGTTGGCTGGGATCCACCCAGAGGATTTACCAGACAGGCTGTGTGATGCCTGTTGTTGCGTGAAAAAAAGAAAAACCCAGCAATGGCTTGAGCAAAATCCCCGTTTAAAAATCAGTCTCTAGAGCCTCCTTTTATCCTGACAGTTACTCAGGAAGTGGCTGACAGATAAGCTCTTCTAGAAACAGCTTTAATTAGGAACCAAAACTCCCAAGTCAAGCGTTAGACCAGGAGAAGGTGGAGGAAGCAGACACAGACATCTCCGAGGGCGCGTGTAGGGGCCAGAGCCCGATGGCCATGGGTAGCAGCCCTGTGGAGTACCCATGGAATGCCTCAACTATGTGTCCAGGATTGAGTATTTTTTGTGATGAAAGAGAGCACCATCATCAGATTGCAAAGCAAACAGAACTCCAGAGAGTGTCAGGGGCCGGAAGGATGTGGTCAGTGTCAGCCAGGGGGACTAGACAGCAACACTGTAACCTGAAAAAGTGTCTCCCAGGGGAGCACAGCCTTGGATGGGGTCAAAGGTCCAATGCAGTGAACCTGGGCGCAGGTGGCCTCTGTGTCAGCATCAGAGCCTGAGCATGTGTGCGTGCTCCTGGACAGTCCCCACATCTGTCACTCTGCGGGGCTGGGTATCGCTGAGGCCATTCCAGGCCGTACAGGCTGGGCAGGTGCTGGACTCCACTCGGCATCATCAGAGGATGTGTTCTCCTCACCGGCAGCTCTGTGCACGGTCAGGTGGTCCATCAGTGGCCACGCTTCATTTCCACGGCTTATAGCCCCTAACAGGGGTGACTTGAACTTGTCTGGTTTTCAAAGGTGAGAAAAAACAGGCCATGATTAACAGGGTGAGAACCAGTGAGTACTGAGGCCCATGGAGGAGACTGGTCATCAAGGAGAGTCCTGGCTGGAGCCATGAGAAGGTCTGAGTTCTTCCCACCACGGAGCAATTGCGTTCTCTCTGTGCAGCTGAGGGTGAAACGAGATCTCCACAGAAGTCCAGTGGACTCCCTGAGTTTAGCTCAGCTGAACCATCATTGAAACTGGCCGAGGCTTCTGAAGAAAACAAGATTTAATTCTAAGTAAATCAAGCACCCCATTGAGTTGGATATTTCCTTTCGGTATCAGATGGGCAAATAAAGTTTCCCCAAAGGAAGTGCTGCCAGTCCGTCATGCAGAGCCATAGTGCTGTGGGGACAGAGCAGCCACGCCCGGAGTGTTCCAGATTCTCTTGACAGCCCACGCTCACTGGGACTTTCCCCATCAGTCATTGAATCCAGGGTGACCGAATCCAAAATAGCAATATCAGTCTGCAGGGTCTCAGTGCCTAAGAAGGTGGGGAGTCTGTTTTGATAGGAACCCATGGCAATCTTGTAGACACTTCTCAGAAGGGTATACTGACAGCCGTGTCAGGGAGGCGGGTCTCTCCTTCCCAGAGCCTCCACTTGGCAAAATCATCATTCAAAGTCTTGTAGATCACAGGGACCATGCAGGGCATGGGCACCCAAAGGTGGTGAGCATGCTGCCTCTGGATGTCTAGCTGGGCTCCACTCCACGGGTGTCAATTTGCAGAATCCTCAAGGGAGACACACACCATATCCAATACTCAGAATGTACAAGAAGGCGCAGAGCGTCCTTTGTGGTGGTTGTGATGGTTAAGTTTATGTGTCAAGTTGACTGGGCTGTGGGATGTCCACATTCTGACAATGCATCATTTCTGGGTGTCTCTGAAGACTTTTCTAGAAGGAATTAGCATCTGACTCTATAGACTAAGAAAATCTCTTTCCCAGTGTGAGTGGCCTTCATCCAATCTGCTGAGTTGAGTAGAACAAAAAGGCAGAGCAAGAGTGAATTCTCTGTCACCTTAAGCTGGGACATCCACCTCCACCTGCCCTTGGACATGGGCACTCATGGTTCAGACACCAGGACTTACACCCAAGGAGCCCCACCCTCATTCTCAGGCCTTTGACTACCCTAGACTTTGACTGAGTCGTACCGCAGACTCTCCTGGTTCTTCAAACTTAATCAATGACATACTGTGGTATATCACATGACATCTTTGTCAATGACAGCTTGAAAATCTGTGACAGGTCTGATTTTGTTCTACTGGCAAGCTAGGATATCGGTCTACAAGACTCCTGGATCAGAGGCAAAGACCTGTGTTACTCACAGGAGAGCAAACAGGACAAGTTTTATGTTTGCACCATTTTCCCAGCCCCGCAATCCCGATAGGGGTTGGGGAGCATGACACATCCAGGTGGGTGCTTCCTACGTGCTTGCTTTGAGTCACAGCTGGAGAGCTTTCAGTATTAGGGACGCTACATTTGTTTGTCATGGTGTGCTACGAACCTGCCTGCCCTTAGCTCTGCAGGAGGCCACTTCCAAGAGCTGTTTGCTGTATAAACATCTTTGACATGATTGTCTGGGGCAAATGGCAGTGGATGCTTCTATTCTCAAGTCATGGAGAAACACGAGAAACCCATGCGGAGCTCTTTTCGGGCCCCCGTGTGCCTGTTGTGAAGACCACACCTGTTGGTGCTCAGAGCTTATAAAATAGTTGTTTTATATATTTTTTCCAAGTTTTACAATTGTTTTAACAGAGATAAATTGAGTACCAGTGAATTTTTCATGCCCAAAACAGGAGGTCCCTCAACTTAACTTGAATTAAAATTTACTGGGCACTTGCTACCTGCCAGAGCAGAGATCTAGATACAATGGATATGTGAACACTCCTCAGTGAGTTAAGGAATTCATGGCAGAAACGTGTTCATCCTTATATAAGTAACACCAAATGCAATGAGTGCTCCGAGTGTCACACTCCTGCTATTCCATAGGAACCAAATCCAGAGAGGATTTGTCAAAGAATGGATCCTGGGGAGAGGCTTGCCTGAATGGAGTCCTGAAGAGTCAGGGCACTTGCCCGATTACATAGAGCATCTCCCACAGAGTCCTGACCCAGGGGAAGGCCCTGGAAACACAGAGAGCGTGTCAGGAAGAATAGCCTTAGCAGCGTCTGGATCAGCGCCCTCCTCACGCCAATGGCTTCAGTCACTGTGTGTATGGTTGTTCCAATCTCCAACTTGAACCGTTCATCCACTTGAATTCCGCATGATAGCCACCTCCTTAGCACATGACTTGGTTTTGCTTTGTTTTTTGTTGATCTAAAATTTAATGGAAATTCTATAGTACCAAAATGAACTCAGTTCGGGTTTCCTCTCCTTCTGTGACTCACATTGATGTTTATGCCGCAGATCAAGACCCTAAATCTGAGAGCTTCATTGTCCTTCATTCCTTCATGTCCTTTCATTCACTTCCCGGGATTGAGGAAAAAGACATGTTCACTCTGCATGTGAAGGGCCTTGGTCTCTACTGCTTTTCTCTGTCTGCACCGTTACCATCATACACCATGATCGCTTGCCTGATGCAAGTCACCTTTGGGAACCTACTAATGTTCCTGCCTAACAAATCCTTCAGGACACAGATGATCGTTGCATAAAAACCCAAATGGGTCATTTCATTTTCTGGTTAAAATTACATTTTCCTCTCCTCTCCTCTTTCTCCTCCTCTCCCCTCCCCTCCTCTCCCCTCCCCTCCTCTCTCCTCCCCTCCCCTCCCCTTTCCTCTTCCTTTCTCTTCTCTTTCTTTTCTTTCTTTCTTTCTTTCTTTCTTTCTTTCTTTCTTTCTTTCTTTCTTTCTTTTTCTTTTTCTTTCTCTTTCTTTCTTTTTCTTTTTTCTTTCTTTCTTTCTTTCTTTCTTTCTTTCTTTCTTTCTTTCTTTCTTTCTTTCTTTCTTTCTTTCCTTTCTTTCTTTCTTTCTTTCTTTCTTTCTTTCTTTCTTTCTTTCTTTCTTTCTTTCTTTCTCTCTTCTCTCTCTCTCTCTCTCTCTCTCTCCCTTCCTTCCTTCCTTCCTTCCTTCCTTCCTCGTTCCCTCCCTCCCTCTCTTTCTTTCTTTCTTTCTTTCTTTCGTGTCGTGACTTGTTTTCTGCAAGTGCCATGAATTAAATGTTTGGTTGTCTTTTTCCACTCACTCCACTTAAATGCTGACCGCTAGCCTTGCACTCAAGGGCAGGCAGACGTGGCTATGTTTTGTGGCTGTGCAAGGAGCGTGCTGACATTTCAGCAGGAACGTGGATGGAGATAAACAATTGCTGAGTGATACACTTTCCATCCAGGGGGCCGGGTATCACTTGGCACTCCTCTCCAGGGTCTGAGGGCGTCTTAAACTGACTTTATCATGGCAAGTTAATCACCCTGTGATGACACAGTCATGGGGCTGGACTAGCAGTGACAGCAGGTCACATAGAGGGGCTCCCTTGGAAGCACAGATCCCTCTGGTTGGAGGGCTTTCTCATCCACATTGCAGGCGTCTAAAATTTCTCAAGAGTCTGACCCCCAAATGTAGACATCGTCCTGTGGTTCGCTGTCAGTGCGTGAGTCTGTACCTGCGGGGTGAGCTTTCCTTGGCTGGCGGTCTGTCAGCAGGTACTCAAGCAGCCCATTGTCCTTTTGGAGGTGAGGCTGCTCAGAGGGGCCGCGTAAGTGAACTTGTGCTAAATTCTAAGGCACAGCAGCCTGCAACAGCTTCCTTCCTTCCCTCCGCACTCCCCTTCCCCCGCTGCCCCTGCCCCTGGTCTGCTGCCCAGTCAGGGAGGACTGACTCATACGATCATGCCATTCCTCTGCTCACAGTCTTCGTCAGCTTCTCATCTCTGCGGGAGGAACGGGTGCCTTGCTGTGGCTGTCCCTGCCTCGTCCCACAGCCCTGCCCATCGGCTGCTCTCAGCCCCCGGGCTCCCCCAGATTTGGCTTTGGTGAGCATCTGAGCTTGGATGCCAGTGGGGACGCACAGACAGCGAATGCCCATGGCCGCGCACCAGGCTTTCCCAGCCATTGCTCCTTGGCTCACTTTGTAGCACATCTTATTCAGTTTTCCCTGTTACGGGCCACGCCGCCGTCCAGAGGACTGCGTGTCTCTGAATGAAATGCGGGCGCCTCATTATGCCGGATACGACTTTTGCACTGGGATTGCTATGTCCGAAAATCCGCCCGCTTGAAAATGTGATCAGCTGTAGCCATTCCCCCAGGAGTAGACAGTGTGCCTTTCACCGAGATCCACGGCAATGCTGACCACCACGGTCTCTTCAAGTTTTGCCCCAAGGGCAACAATGACATGAGCACCCTCGAGCAGCAGTTCAAAAATGACAAGTTCAGTTAAGCATATCATATACTTATTGGCCAATCCGTTTTCCCTCTGTTGGCCTGGGGTGATTCCTACTGGGTCATCTCCACTCAGAAGGAGTATCTATGGCGTGGCCCGTGAACACACAGTGACTCGGAGAAGGGTGCCTTTGGAAGGACAGTCCAGACACGAGCGGGGTCCGCTGGGGCCAAGATGAGGTGCTTTCTGCCGGGCAGACTAAGTGGCCACTGTGTCCTGGTGCAGCGACGCTCTTGGGGAGCTGTGTCATTCCTCCAGGTGATGGCTTCTTTAGCAACGGGGATCACTTTCCCCTCTCAAGGAAGAAGCCATCTGGTTCATGAGAGCAGCTCACATTTTAGGAACGGTACTTGCGAACCTTTTTTCTCCCACAGACGTCACATGACACGCTTCACAGGGGCGCCGGCCCGGGATCTGTAGGTCTAAGCTGTTGGCAGACCAAGCAGGTGCCCAGGTCTGCGAGTTGGCAGGACATACTCCTCTGTCCCCTGCCCTGTCCTCATGGCCAGACCTCCAAGGACGTATACCCGTGTGTGCGTGTCATGGACCCGGAAGAACGCATTTCCTACTTCGGGACCTGCTGGGGTACTCTGCTCCTTAGAGACACGTAAAAAGTATGGTGATTTCCAGTCACTTGCTCAAATAATTCTGACATAACAGTAGGTATGAGATAAATTGGCTCCAATTAACAAAGACAGTGTTTTCATGCCTATGCTTGTTTTACAGACTTCGGCACTCCTGGAAGGGTTTCGATGGGGACAGCTTGCAGATTTTTCTTGGTGCGACGGCCCTTTCAGCCAAAAAATCAGGAGGAGAGGACAGAATGTGAGATAGAACAGCTTTCAAACTGTCACCCCGGCATTAACATTCCACGTTCGGCATTGGAAGTAGATGTCAAGCATCAGGTCAAACACTCTCTTATAAACCATATTAACATGTGGGGCAATTTATCTATTTTCACAGTAGGGAGCCAACGGCAGCCGCTAATCCTGCCAAGGAAACACAAAGTGCCGCGTGCAGTAGGAGACAGCCTGGAAGGAAGGAAGGAGGTTCCGGGTCAGTGTCCACGTAACAGAGAAGCTGTGTGGGCCACAAGCCCACTTTGCTTGGTGGAATCCCACGTTCAGTTTGAAGAAGCATCTGACTTTGTAATCTGCCCAACTGGAGTTTTCGGTGGGAAATTGACAAGGCAGATTCTCCCAACTTCGTCATTATGCCGCCGGGCAAATTCTCTCCCACATGCAGTGTTAGGTTACAAAATGTTGTGGAGTGAAATGTGCGTCTCCTGCTTACCGTCTCATTCTGTCAGATTCCCTCAGCAGAGGTAAACACTGCTACCGTTTCCTAAATCATCTTCCAGATAATATGTGCACACTCACGAACATATGTAGCCTTTTGCTTGCACATATCAAAGCACATCAGAAACTCAGCTCTGCGTGATGCTTTATTACTTTATTTTTTTGTTTATTTTTGAAAAAGGAAGAGAGAGAGAGAGAGAGCAGGGGAAGGGCGGAGATAGAGGGAGACACAGAATCTGAAGCAGGCTCCAGGCTCTGAGCTGTCAGCACAGAGCCTGACATGAGGCTTGAACCCATGAACCATGAGATCGTGACCTGGGCTGAAGGCAGATGCTTAACCGACTGACCCACCCAGGCGCCCCTGTACTTTTTTACTTTAAATAAGTCTTGTACATATTTAGATACTAGTATGCCTTAAAATGCCTTCTTTTGCCCCCAATTACATTTATTCTGCTACACAGAAGTACTATAATTTATTTAATGTCTTCCCTATCCATGACTTTTTATCTTGTCTCCAATATTTCACTCTCAGCATTGGAGAGAGCACAGGCCTCACGTCCTTCTTAGGACTTGGATGCTATTGGTACATGATACATTAGGTGGGATAGCTGCGTCAAGGGGATGCTTTTTCCCAGCTTTATGGAGATACAATTGGCATATAACACCGTGTCAGTTTAAGATGTACAACCTGTCATTTGACCCACTTACTTGCGGCAAGGTCACAGCGAATGGCCGTGACGGCCCTTTCTTACCTGTGCTGAGAAACTTTCGGATCTCCTCCTTCCCCAGTTGATGTCTGTAAGGCATCAATTCTCATCAGCGAGGTTCAAGAGTCGCTATTTACTGTGTACATCTTCTCCAATACATTCTATCTCCAAAATCTCTTTTCACCAACCCGTTGAAAAGGAGGATAAATTCGATACTTTAATTTTTCCTCTGCTTGGCGTGTTTTCAAACCCACTTCTCTGTGCAGCCAAAGAAAACCGGCGTGTGTGAATGCCAGCGAGAGCCCTGTCTCCCCTTCCACGGCTGCCTGTGGCTCCGGGATGCAGCCCAGGGAAGTGCGCTTGTCTTTTCTGCAAGCTCGGAGACTGCTGTGTTCTGGCAGGAGGTGAGGGGTCCCACCCTGGACCCCGGTGGTATGGGTGGAAAGGACAAGAAGGAAAGAGGCCATGCCTGGTGTCCCAGAGCTTGAGCCCTCAGGCAATAAGGGACCAGACAGCTGGAGGCCAACAGAACCTCATGTGCTGAGCAGGCTGCCAGTGCACAGGGCGGTGCTAGCTTTCCCGGTTGTCTGTCGGCTCATAATTCGTCACTCGTACTAAATTCATAACAATTTAATCATGTCCCTGAGCCAGGTGTTGCTTATCCAAATGTTTGATTAAGTGTAATATTTATCTGGGGCAGAGGAAAGACATGGCCCCATCTGTCAGAGTCACCCAGATTCTGAAGAACGTATTTTAGTGCCACTGTCTATAGACCCATCTATCACATGGGATGACCGTTTTCTAGAGCCTGCCGTACGGCCCCACACCTGTAGTCACATGTGAGGCACACTTACAAGTTTGCTAAGAGGGTGGGTCTCATGGTCAGCATATTACCGCCAAGTGTAAACAAAACAAAAGAACACAATCCAGGAAGATTGACCACAACGTAACATGATTCACATCGATATAAAATATTGCATTAAAATCACTGAAGCTGATAATAAAATGAGAATAGCACAGACAGCTGTCCCGCTAACTTTGGCCATCAGGTCTCTGCCCTCCTCACCGCTTTCTCTTCCGAGCTGGCTGTTACCTTCCATTTACCCCGAGTCCCCCTCTTCTCCCGCCCTGCCTCCAGCCTCCTAAAGACTTCGCATCCACAACCCAGGAAATACCAGAAACCACAGCAGACAAACAAAACTTCCTGTTGGGGCCGTATCACCCATACATTGTTCACACGCACTCCATGCCCCTTCCCTGCAGGGCGGTCACTGTGGGCATTTACCGCATGACACTGTGTGTTTGCTCCTGGACCCTCTTGCTGTGGCACAGCCCCTCCGGTCCTACATAAAAGACTGAGTTCACAGTCAGATACTTGCCACTGACTCTCTGGGAAGCAGCTTCCATGATTACCCACATTCAGGGGCACAGTGACATCCCCGCTAGCAAACTACAAACACGGGGCCACGGAGAGTCCTGGGAGTGGCCATCAGGCGTGGTGCTTGCCTACTGCACGTAACAACTTGTAATCTGGAATGTATTCAGGAACAATGCGCTTGGCCCAGGGAGAAACAAGGATTTGACTTCTATGCAGCAGAAGAAGGAAGGGCTGCCTTCAAACAACTCTAAAATAGGAGTATTCCTGCGGCTCCACCAACGACCCACAGGCTGTCATTGTTTACAGAAGGGCCCAGGCGTTTTAAACAAGGGCAGATGTTGGTGTTCCCAGTGTAGGAGTTTGGGAAACTGGCCAGAAGAAGAAGTAATTAAATCCCCCGGAGTCTCAGAGATAGTAGGAGGTGGGCAACAGTCACAGCTCGGCCAGCCTAACTTCCATGCCCGTTGTCTGAACCTCTAGAGGGAAGGCTGTCAGCCACCAGTTAAGGCCTAAAGGGTGATACAAGCAATGTGGACATACTTGGACAACTTTGTCAAAGTTAACATTTTTTTCTATTTGTTTCATATTTTTATTTTTTATTTTTTTATTTTTATATTTTTATTTATTTCTAGGAGAGAGAGAGAGACAGCGTGAGCAGGGGAGGGTCAGAGAGAGAGGGAGACACAGAGTCCGAAACAGGCTCCAGGCTCCGAGCTGGCAGTCAGCACAGAGCCCGACGCGGGGCTTGAACCCACAAACCGCGAGATCATGACCTAAGCGAAAGTCGGACGCTTAACCGACTAAGCCACCCAGGTGCCCATTTCATATTTTTAAAAAATAAATAAAGAGATCAATTGTATAGTGATAAAGGATTGATGGATTGATTGATAGGTCACTGATAGATAGGTGATAGATTATATAGATAATAGATGAATAGGTACTACTGTGTACTAGGTCATTCTTAAACATTTTTTAATGGTTATTTTATTTTTGAGAGAGAGAGAGAGAAAGAGAGTGAGCAGGGGAGGGTCAGAGAGAGAGGGAGACACAGAATCTGAAGCAGCCTCCAGGCTTTGAGCCATCAGCACACAGCCTGACTTGGGGCTCGAACTCATAAACCATGAGATCATGACCTGAGCTAAAGTTGGTCGCTTAACCAACTGAGCCACCCAGGCGCCCCTGTACTAGCCCATATTTTATTCATCTTAAATCTACTTTCACATTTTCCTTTCTTTACAGCCCCACAAGGTGGATATTATTTTTATACCCATCTTTGATGACACTGGTAAATACCTTGCCCAAATTTCCACTGCAGACAACTCCAAATACCCCCTTAATTCCATTCCTCTGTTTCCTCCCTAGAAGGAATCGCTAATCTGAATATGACATTAATCCATTTCAGGCATTTCTAACAATAACACTGCATATACACATATCCACTTATTTACAACACAGAATGTTAATTTGCATGATTTTTAATCATTTTGGTAAATGGAATTATATTGTCTATTTCTTTTGCAGGTTCTTCTCTCTCTCTCTCTCTCCTTCTTTTCATTATTTTTATTTAATTTTTTATTAAGTAGGTTGCATGCCCAGCTGTGCATCCTTGGGGAAATTAACTAGCTTCTCGGAACTTCTGTGTTGTCATCTGTAAGGTGAATTAGGAGGACTATCTGAATTTATGCAGGTCATGTGGAACAGTGTCTGGAACATAGTAGGTCCACAAGCTGTGGCAACTAGAAACATCTGTGGACCCATAGAGTCTAAGTGAGATATCAAAACTCATTTCTTTGAAGTCACTGTGGGGCTATTTTTTTTTTT
This sequence comes from Proteles cristata cristata, assembly GCA_017311185.1. Classification (NCBI taxonomy): domain Eukaryota; kingdom Metazoa; phylum Chordata; class Mammalia; order Carnivora; family Hyaenidae; genus Proteles; species Proteles cristata. The sequence goes on from JAESUZ010002324.1 coordinate 306,868, forward strand.
TTTTATTGGTTGTTTTTCATTTTGTAATAACTCGACTCTCAGGAAAATTAGTATATCATTCTGTTTAACTGCAGGACATTCAGTCAGATGGGCCGCCGAGGAGTTGTAAAGTGTTGTGTTTTCTCTCAGCCCCAAAATGAGTGGACTGCAGCTGGCCCTGAATTCTAAAGGCTGAGAGAGGGAATTTTTCTGAGTTGTCTTCAAGTGTGGTATTTGAAACACCTTGTTAAGTGTTTCCATAAAGTTCTTATGTGTCACTTTCCTGCACTGTAGACGTCTACAGAAAGAACTGCTCTCACTGGACTCTGGTGAACCACGGACAGATACGTCAGCCTCCCCCTCCCGCTCTGGAACATGCTCATTCACAAGTGTGCTGCCTCACGCCTGCGAGGCCAACCTCTGGGGGAAAACGCTGGTTCGAGACATGACGAGAGCCCGTTACTAACACTTGCCTTCTTTTCCTCCCTGGCCACAGACTCCACGCACCAATTACGCTAAAATAAATTCATGCACATATTAGGCTAAAATAACTTCACACCAAAAACTAGAAATCTAAAATTAAATATTTAATTAGAACTCTGATTTGCTTTAAAGATAGGTGGCATTGCAAGGCTATATTACACTCTCTTTATAATTTTTTTTTGACAAAAAAAGAGATACTGTTCATTTTAACAGGCCACTTTAATATTAATACATGTGTAATAGGATCGGAACTGAAAATCAGCTAGAGATGGTACATTGTACATTATTGGGAAAATTACAGTTCTGTATTTGTAAAAACATTTATTTTTTAACAATTTACCTACATTAATCAAAAAATTACAGCATATTTAATAATTTTACAAATTCTTCATAAAAAATATATCTCTGTACAAAAAGGTCGTTTGCACCTACTTCATGTCAGCAGCATGTGGTGAGATGGTAACACGGGGTGGGCAGAGGTGTGATGGGTTTCCTGATCACGATACCAGCGTTCTGTCCCCCTTTTTTTTTTTTATAATAGCTTTTTTGTTGTTGTTGTTTACAAAATATCTTACAGAAGAAAAAAATTATTGCAGCTAGCCTGAAGAAAGGCAAGACGTGTGATACAAGCAGCAGTTTTAAACAGCTCTGAAGCACATAACCTGTGTTAGCATGGGGTCCTTCCTGCACACGGTTCTGGGCGCTTCTGGAACGAGTCTCGCAGCCCCGCGGCAGAAGGCGCTTGTGCGGACCTCCTGCACGCGTGCCCGGATGCCTCGCAGGGGATCGGTTCGACACCGCGAACACACCCTAGGAAGAGACTCAGCGGACTTCTCGCAGGACCATCTCATGGAGTATTTTGTGTTTAATAACATGCTCCAAACTGGCAACCAAAGGTCGGGTTTGCTGTGCACACAAAGGAAAATAATATCTAATATCTGATATGTGGGTGCCGTGTGTATGTATGTCCTGTCGTTTCAGGAATTTGTAACGTCACTGACCAGCAAGCAGGTCAGGGATGGGCAGAGAGAGACATTGATTCAGACTCTGAAGTCAGCATTTTGCACCTAGTTTGAATGACTCAAACTTAGATATATGTACAATATATTTATATGTATATATGTATGTATATATATATATACACCTAATATATATAGTAACCCTGTTCTCCCCTGCACACAGCGATCCTGGAACTTCCTCACGCTCCCTTTCTGTTCCCGGTCAGTGTGTGTGTTAGGAGCCTGGCTCGGGCTGACCTCATCTAGTCTAAGGAGAAGAATCCGTGTAAAGGCTCCAGGCTGCAAAGCAAATCTCCAGTCACGTTACCAGGTTGGCCAGAGGAAAAGGTGCAGAGAATTCAGCGTGATACTAAGGAATTCACCATTTGGAGTTCAAAAGGCAAGGGAGCAACCAGAAGAGCTCAGTTATGCCCTCCTAACAGCATAGGCCCCTTCGAACAAGTAACACGACGGTGGGCACCAAGGGTCAAAGATTCGCTAAAGCATTCAAATCAAAACACATGACATGAAAGAATGAACTCGTATCCTGACAGGCTTTTGTGTCTTCTTTTCCCTCCATTTTTTCTTCCACTTTTGAAGCCCTGCATTTAAACATGCAACAGAGATACAACTATATCCATCTTAAAGCTAGGTGTGAATACGCCCACTCCAACAGCAGTAATGAAAGGCTCTAAGGACGCTGCTCTAGAATGAAGGGAGACGTTCTCCGTATGGGGAGGACTACCTAAAACCCAAATAACAGAATAAGCATTGTCTTTTCAAAACTCTTTTAGCCAAGTTATAAATAAAAATAAACTTGATCTTCACTGTGATTTTGTGACACCACCATCTCATTGCCATGTCTTCTATTTCATCCTTTGATGTTTTTATCCGCATGGGGGACCACGCCTATTTCCTTCCTACCGTCATTCAGAATTTAATGCATGATACATTTTAAACGTGAAAAATCACCCAAGTTGTCTCTGAATCTGGAATTAGCATGAAACAAAGGACAAAGTGATATATATATAATGTGTGATTGGGAAAGAGGAGTGTGTGTAATGCCTCCTGGCCTCTGGAGGAACACGTGATGCTCTGCTCCCAGACGGTTCCCACTGAGTTCAAGGGGTGACTGCGCTGCACCGTCCTTCAACGCCACGGCAGAGAGTGGCCGTGCTCTGGAAGAACAAACCATGATTCGGAGGGAAGACTATGGTGAGCTAAGCCTCGTAAGCTCATGATCCAGCTAAAATAAATTACTACTGACATTCTCCACGGCAAACAGAAGTTCGGCAGCCCCCTGGCCACTTGGCAGTACTGGCGGTCATGGGTGCTGCTAATGGGAACAGAGTGTGTGGCAACTGAAAAACCCTCTTGTTTCCCCCCTCGTTGGACATCGTCAATGACTTCAACACACATATGTAGCTAAAAGAAGCAATAATAAAATAAATCTCTTCAACACTGGATTTCCCTTTAAAACCTGTGCCACATCTGGGGATATTTTCTTTCGCTAAGATGCCAACTGAACGGTTGGGTGGTGGATGTTTTGCTTGATGAGAGATGCTTTAACATGATGTTTTAACATGAGAGATGCTTATATACAATGGATAGTGTGTATAAACCCTGTGTAAATAGTTTATATTTTTATCAGAATCTTACTCAGTCATTCATAACACACTAGTGCAAAAAATTGTGCATCAAAAATTCTGCAATAGAACAGCTGACTGGGAAATTTGCAAATGGCCCTAGGAATGGACATTAAGGGGAGCTGTGAGTCCTCCAAGCTTTGTCAGGTCTCAGGAAGGACAGAGTGAAGCGTTTGTAGGTGTGTGCGTCTCTACCAGAAAGGTGTCTTCTTCAAGAGAGCTCTGTTGTTGTTGTTGTTGTTGTTTTCAGAGTATTCATATTTATGGGGGTTAAAAAAAACAAACAACATATTGTGGTGCTACCGTTTTATCACCGCACCCAGGGGATGTATCCACGTGCCCAGAAGATTGCATTGAAAGGCATCCCAGCCACACAGAAATACGAAAGTCTGAGGCATTAAGTACAAAGTATTGGCGTGACTCGGTAGTCTTCCTTAAGTGTGCCTTGATCCTTTGCAGATGCAGCCAGGCGTGAGAATCCATGACGTCCGGTCCTCAGGGGACTCTGGCGTACGTGACTGGAGCTTCCCGCTGCGTGGACGCCAGCAGAAGATGTGAAAGGTCACCACAGCAAAGCCAAGACTAGAAGGGAGAGTGGTATATGGCACCAGAGGACTTACTGCTTGTCCATCAGAGGTATGGCTATGAAATCAGTCCGAATGGGGCACTGAGGGCTATACCACTGTGCACACTGTGTTCAGAGTTGTGTCAAACCGCACAGCCTTTGCCTCTGTGGGTTTTAAGTTTGTATCATACATAGGGTTTTCAAATGAAGCTTGTCCATTGCTGTTTTCGTGGCCGGCATAGCCGTTGTACTGGACTTTTGGTCTCGTTCTACAGAGGAGAGAAGGAACAACCCGTCAGTGCCCAGATTTCAAGAACAAGGCACCGCAGCTGGGGCTGAGTACATGACCTCGCTCCCCACGCAGCAGGGGACACACGCACGAGGCGAGCACACACACATAGCTGTGGGGGAGCGTGTGCTCTCCATGCTTGGAGACCTTCTTCTTTTTTAGAATGGGTTGATGGGGTTACACAGACAGTTTAAAAAACGGAAGCTGTTTCCAAAATCAAAGAATGATCTGATGTTTACAAATATTCTTTGCAACATGGGAGACACATCAATGCCAGAGTCCGAGTTGAGTTTTGACATTTGTCATTTGTAAGTTGTATGACCCTGAGGAAGTCACTGTTCGGTCCCTCTCTCAAAAGTAAGATGCTTAATCGAGATGTCAACCCTTTAGGACCGTTCCGATCAAACGAAAATAGGAACATAAACTTTAGCTCACTGCTGTTATAATGTTCACCAAATAAATGTTAGCTATTCTCATAATGTAATATAACCAGTGACTAAGTTATGGAAAAGGCATTTGACTCCTTGTCAAACCATTCCTCTAATTAAACTGTATGGTCTAAGGTTAGAGAATTAAAGTAATTTTAGATGTAAAAGACCTAAAGCTGTCTGGTCTGTTCCCCCGTGTTTTTTTTTTTCCCCAGAAGAAATTACATAAGAAAAATATACCAGGTGGTAAAAACGGGACTTTAATGTAAACAACCACACTAGCAAAAAAATATTGATGATGCTTCTGTTATAGTGACTTACTAAGATTTTCTTAACTTACATTATGTTCATTGAGAAAAAAGAGAATTCCATGATGTAGGTTTCAGAGAATGAGGTTTCTGTCAGTAGAAAAGCAGTATGCAACTGCCCCAGGAGTTGGAGAGGTCTTGACACTGAACTTGAAAACGCTCCAGTAGCAAAATTGAATAAATGAATTCAGCCAAACGTTAATGACGTTTCAAACTGGCTAAATTCCCTGTGTAATGTCCAGGCCAGGGTCATCACCATTCCCAACCTGCCAGGAAAACCCCCCGAGGTTGGACAGGACTCGGGGACCTCAGAGAAGGCAGCCTGTGGGAGCCCTGAGTCAGGAGCCCTGGCTCTGATTGAGGAAACAATTCCAAGCGTAGAGTAATGAGAGAAACTCAGAAATGAGCAGGAATGGGGCTTTAACTCGAGAACCACAGAGCCGACTGGTTAAGGAACTTTTACATCTGCAGAGGGTAAGAAGGCAGTGGAGAGAAAGCAAATAGCTTGGCTTATTCCCCGAGTGCATGGCAGTAACTCAAAAGAAAATGGATTTATGACGCGCCTGGGTGCTCAGGCATGGCTTGCTCGCTCCCACAGACCCCAATGCCTCGCGCCGCACAGAACCCAGCGCTGCACAGAACCCAGAACTACGAGACTCTGCAGATTTGGAACTCACAGCGGCTTAATGGCTCAAGAGAGACATGAGATTTGACAACCTTCTGTCACGTCCAGACACAGCACGGCCTCCCCCGGGATGAGCGCGATGGGCGACGTTGTCGGGGAGCCACACTGAGATGAAATCCCCGCCAGCCCACAGGCGCAGAAATGCAAAGAAGGGACCAAATTCACAAAACGGGTCCGTGGTAGCTCCCTCCCCACTGCTTTTGTGGCCTGTGACCTCCGCCCACGCATTACCCGTGTGGATGCACTGAGTACTGAATGCTGTCCTCACAGGGTAGGGAAGCTTCTAGGCTTGAAAGACTACAGCCATGGTGGATATCGAATATTGCCCCCGATGTTATAAGTGCTGAGTTGTGTAAGGTTGTCTTTTGAAAGGATCAGAGGTGCTGGAGGGAGCCATCCTGAGACACACGAGGGGTCGGCCCCACCGGGAGGCGCCTCAAGGTGACAGTGGCTGGCAGGTCGGGACACCGTCTGACTCCCACACGTGGGAGAGGAGACAGCAGGGGGCGTCCAGACAGCCCCCTACACACAGGGAATGTCAAAGGCTGGGGGAGAAGAGCCCTCATGAACTGCCTCTTTCCCTTGGGGCTAACGTGGATGCCCACAGGTTTTTTTTTGAAAAGTAAAAATGAATTTGTAGGAATTACTAATTCCTACCGTATGCGTATCTATCAGGGTGTTATGTTTCCTACAGAAACCAGTGAAAGAAGGTGTACTTTTAATTTATAGAGTTCAATTAATTTAAGAATAGAAGCACTTCTCCAGATGGTGTTTTACTGGATAAAGTGGTGGGCTATCTTTTTTTATATTTATTACATTTTCACTGGCCCCAAGGAGAAATCTGAAGATAAAGCTCACGAGATATGCAGAGAATATTGTTTTCTCCAAAATAAAAATAACAATAAATACTATTTAAATATTATTATTATTTATATAGGTGTGCCAATCTTTAATTTTGTAAGTGCCTTCTGAGATTCCTTTCACTGAATTATATGTTTAAAATAAGTACATTTCCAACCACATGAACGTGAAGAAATGTATGTGAGCACATATACAATATAATTTTGAAGTGACATTCCTATTATTTTATATACTTTTGAAAAGCACAGGAAAGCACTTATTTAAGCTATGCTATGAGACACTAAAAACATCCTCACACCCCTTTTTTCTTTCTTTCTTTTTTTTAGCCAGGATTAAACAGAAATCTCTGTATTATATAAATAAACACAGACCACATTTAACATACCTTCATATCTTAGAGAATCATAGTTTTTTTAAATTTTTATTTTGTTTTCTTAGTTTCTTATTATTATATGTAGGGAATACCATTATCCTAAATTGTATTTTAGAACAGTTTGGCATAAGGCCATGTTCTTCCAGTTAATATATTATCCAGAGAAAGACAAATGTATAAGGACTTATAATTCCCCCTCAGCCTTTTTTTTTTTTTTTTTTGAGGATGGGGGGAATTCACATTGACTCCCAGGAAAGAAAGGATCTATTCCACTAAAGTTGTTTTTCTCCAATTTTGACATGTTTTGGTTAGCAGGAATATGCAAATGTGCAAATGAATGGATATTCAGAACACTTTTTCAAGCGATGGAACATGGGCTATCTCTTGGCTCAAAAACGGAATAGGTCCACAATTTCTAGATTGCAGATTCATGGAGTTAAAAGAACTCACAGAGACCATTCTGTTCAATCTTCTTCTGGCAGGTGGAAACGCCATGTCAGCATTCCCAATAACCGGCCATGGATCTTGAAAGTCGAAATATAGCCCTTTACTGCATCTTTCAGTTGACTATGAAACTCAGCATGTTAGGGGCGCCTGGGTGGCTTAGTCGGTTAAGCGTCCGACTTTCGCTTAGGTCATGATCTCGCGGTTCGTGGGTTCGAGCCCCGCGTCGGGCTCTGTGCTGACTGCCAGCTCAGAGCCTGGAGCCTGTTTCAGTCTGTGACTCCCTCTCCCTCTGACCCTCCCCTGCTCATGCTGTCTATCTCTCTCCTAGAAATAAAAAATTAAAAAAAAAAAAAAAGAAAAAAGAAACACAGCATGTTATTTCTTAATCATCTACTTATTCTCCTAAAGTTCATTACCCAAGGTTGCCCTGCCAAAAAAGTATGGCGGACAAAGCCAGCCCATCTGAGCATCGGTAATGTGAAAGAGAAACCGTGGCGCGTGGGGAAGGTGCATGCGTGTGACGGCGAGCAGTGTGCATTTCCCAGACCAGGGCCTCCCAGTGTTAGACGGTACCTGTGTTTGTAGAGGTAAAACGCAAATCCAGACAGAATCAGAGCAAAGAACGGAACGAGAATGGCGGCCGCGACGGAGCCGCTACTGGTGCCATGGTAATGATTTGAAGCATCTTGATCCGAGTTTAAGGGATCTGGAAGACAAAAGGAACAATTAGTTTGCAGGTACTGTATTCATGCCTCCAGATAAACCTCTGGTGACTTTTATGAACGGGTCCCAAGTCTAGCCGGAGCTCAATTCCATAGATAAATGGTCAGTCTTGTTGAAAGATTTTTAACATCTCTGTTAATGGTTAAGTTACAAAAAGTAACTTATTCCTTAATGACCCTCAAGAATCCCATGGAAAAAATCTCACATGTCAACTGTGAAAAAGGCGAAGGGGGCACCATCCCTTGTGACTTTGACTTTCAGTCCTAGATTCTGCATCTGCATTAAAGCAAAAGCTGAAAGCATCCATGTGGTTTTTATCTATGAACAGAGATGGGCAGCATTTGCCGTTTTATCCTGACCTAAGACACAGACTCAAGCAAAACAGTAGCTGATGAAATTACCCAAATATTCCAGGTGTCTATATAAATGACATTACATTCTCCATACGCGAATATACTGGTGTAATCTCTTTCATTTTAGGTAGATACCAAAATTCCTTAGGGTTTAAGAATCCTCAACAGAAGACTATCGCTCAATGTCATGCCAGTTTCCATGAGAACACAAAAGGATGATAAAACGTGATTTCTGTCCATCAGAAGGAAGGTGGATGTAAGCATATCAAATATCACAAAAGTGACATAACTATGTGTTTATAATCCATATCTACAGAGTGGCAAATAGATGCAGGGCACAGAGAGAGATGCAAATGATGAAAATTCAAATTAGAAAACATTTATTAAGCAATTCCTTCCAAATAAGGAAGTTTGATGTAAAGATTCTACCCATAACACAAATTTTGAAAGGTATTTGGCTTAATTTGAACTCGCTCAATGTGCGTGTGTGAAGGATTAAGACACGTTATCTGGATGTAGCAGAATTGTTAAAAATAAGTTAACCTGGTTTTAGAAGTGTATTTCCAGAATTTATGCAATGTTAAATAGAAGTTTTGTTTTTCTTTCACAAACCACGAATGCCAGTGAACATTCAAATGTTAAATATATTTAAATAACGTTTCAAATAAAAAAAAAACCCTTCATTTTCACAGTAAAAACATGACAATAATTTGACTTACCATTGCCTCCACAGACGCAGGGTTACGCTACTCCCTACCATCCTAAGTTCTAATGTGAACATATTTTATGATTGATGTTCGCGCTTTGTAACGTGACCATATTTCTTTGAGATCCTTCCTTATCAGCACATATGAATCATATTTAATTTTTCACTTTCAGGTGCATTCACCGCCCGCCACACAAGGGAAAATGCTAGATACATGTTCTGTCTAAATCTCGCATCCAATCAGATGCCCCCAGTGTGGGCAGGGAGCTGGAGTGACCGATGCACAGCACCCCACGGAGGCCGGGAAGCCACCCACGGCCGTCCCGCACAGGGAGCTGAGGCACACCGCTCTGGCGGCACCAACTCCACAGATCTGCAGTGACACTGAAACGCAGGGGCACCTCCGCTGCCTAGAGCAACGCACGGCACACGGCCACACGCCCAGCAGGCCCCGTGTGTCCTAGGGCAGGACGTGCACTGTGCCGGGGAGCTGCTTGGCTAGCTTTCCTCTTGGACCCCCAGCGCCAACAAGAGAGCTGAAGACACAGTAGTTGCTCAATATGTGCGTGCAGAGTGAGAGACGGCGCGGCCACGTTGAACTTCAGCGTCAACCAGTTTCCATGAAGGTACCACACTCGTTGTCCAGCTTTCTGTAGTTCTGTGACTCTCTTTACCTCATCGTAATAAATCTGTGTTCTGCTCAAATTAATCGAAGCTGTTTTTTTGTTATCCACAGACAAGACTGTCTACTTTTGACCACAACAGATATCAGACTTCTCATCGATAAAATCGTGGAAAATTGACCTGCCACAAGAGACTGCCCATCATAACACAGAGTGGTAGAAAAGAAGGTCCTTGGGGGCTTTACAACGAGGTGTGCTTTGAAATTATCATGCCTTCAGGTGCTCCTGGTGAATTTCAGTTATTTACTCTTGTTTCAATGATTTAAAGGGTAATACATGCACATGATATTCATTGAAATGGCAGAAAAAGATACATAAGTAATACAAAGGACAATGGAAATAAAGGCTCATTCCTTGTTCTTTATGCTAGTCTTCCTCTTTATGGCTATTTTTTAATGTCCTTTGACAATGTACTATTAATACATATGTTTACTTCCCTTTCCAAACTTTTCTAAAAAATAGGAATACTATGTACACTTTTTGTGTTTGGCTTTTTCAACTTAACCAGCAATCTTTGAAATTTTTCCATCAGCACACATGAATTAGATTTATTTCTTTGTAGGTGTATAGTATACTATTACTTGGATATGCCAGAAATTTTTCAGCCAATCTACCTTTGCAGGACATTCAGGCCATTTCTGGTATTTTTCTAATGCTGCAGTGAAAACGTTTTTTCTGTAGTTATCCATCACCAGGAGTCTAAATATACAGGACAAGTTCTATGAAGTAGACTCATTACCTAACAGACTTCGTAACTTTTCATGTCACTATATTTACCAGATTGTCCTCCAAAGTGGTGTTCCAATTTCATTTCAGCCGGTATTTCAGGAGGTGCTATGAAACACTTGAACAGTTGTGTAGTACCTACCACCAGCCTCTTCCTCGACCCTGCCCTCCCCTCCCATCGGCCCCCCTTCTTCAGAGGATCACTACTGTTGCTGCTCTGACAAATCCAACACAGGGCATCCTTAGTTTCTCATTTACATATCTTTGCTTAAGAATGAGGGTGAACATCTCTTCACATGATATAAGCCAACCATTCAATTTTTTTAAAGATCACTATGGAAAGAACTTCACATACTAGAGAACCCACCCATTCAAAGTATATATAAATCTATCAGTGGACAAATATGTGTGTGTGCGTGTGTCCGTGTGTGCGTGTATGTAATATACATATATGTGTACACACACACACACATGCAATAGGATGTTAGTTAAAGAAGAAAAAAAAAAAGAAGTTCTTGCCATTTGTGACAACATGAATGGACCTGAAGAGTATTATCCTGAGTGAAATAAGTCAGACAGAGAAAGACAAATACCACAGATTTCACTCATATGTGGAATCTAAAAATATGCAAAAAAACCCAAATAGACCCTTAAATTGAGAACAAACTCATCGCTGCCGGAGGAGGGTGGGTAGGGGGGTGGGTGAAATAGATAAAGGGGGTGAACAGGTACAAATTTCCAGATATAAAGTAAGTCACAGAGATGAAAAGTACAGCCTAGGACATACTGTGAATAATAATGTAATCATGTTTATGGTGAAACACGGCGGCGGCACTTAGCACGGTGATTCCCCAGCAACGAGTGGGCTTGTGGAAACACTAGGTTGTACGCCTGAAACTAATCAACACTGTACGTCAATTTTATTTCAATAACAAATAAAACATAAGTAAAAATAATAAAAAAAATTAAAAAGAAAGACAGCAAGGATACAGTCTAAAGTCTTTAGTATGTCACGCGGCGTTACCATCATCATAACGACTTGATTTAGGGATACTGCCGCCTCCCCTACTGGAAGCCCAGTATCCGTGGAGGTCATTCCTCACCCTCCAACCTCCAGCCCCAGGTAGTCACCGGTCTGCTGTCTGTATCTGTCCATCTGCCTGTTCTGGATGGTTCATATAAATGGAATTGTGCGCTGTGTGTTTTGAATGTGTGCGTGACTTCTGCTTCTTAGTATAATGTCTTTGAGATAACATTCCCTTGTACGGATACAGCACACTTTGTATGTTCCTTAGCTGGTGGACATCGGTGGCTTCCACGTTTGGGCTGTTAGGAATAATGCTGCTATACGCACTGTGCACACGCTTGCATGAACAAACGCTCTTACATGTTCTGTTGTCCATATGTGTAGGAATGAAATGGTTACTTTATGTTTAACTGTGTGGCAAACAGCCAGTTTTCCACAGCACCTGCACCACTGTTAATGAGCCGTCTGCAAAGTAGGACATCTCCAATCTCTCTCCCGTTTTGCCTCCACTCGGCCACATGCTCATGGCCTTCCCAGTGCTCGTGAGGTGAGGTGCCTTCTCACTGTGGTTCACCCTTCCCGAATGGCTAGTGGCATGGAGCACCTTTTCAGCTGCCTAATGACCATCTGTACGTATGCAGAGAGAGGTCTATTCAAATCCCTTGGCAACTTTTCAGTTAGGTTATTTGCTTTTCTCTTATTGAACCTTAAAAGCTCTTTATGTAGTCTGGATACAATTCCCTTAACAGAGGCCTGTTTTACACTGATTTTCTTCCGTGCTGTCTGCATGTGGATGTGACACTGGGTGTGGGGCGATTCAGCTTAAACTTATCATTCGGGTTCCTACTGGAGTTTCTGCATTAGGGTGGCCCTTCCACCCAAGCTGGTTTAGAATCCATTTAAAGGTCATCACTGTCTTCCCGTTTATCTACTGCCTGCAGATGATTAAGAGGTAGTTTATTTTCATCCACGATAATAGGGCTTAGCCAAACTCATAGATGAATGGCTGTTGTTGAGGCATTATTTAAACAAAGACTTTTCTAATTAGTTGAATGGGGAGGCTTGCTTGTGCTTCAAATTATTTGCCAGGCAAACTGTTTTTCTTGACAATAAACTCATCATCATGTGAGAATAAAGATCCCGTGCTACAGCAGGCTCCTATTTTGCTGGATTTGGAAGAAATGGTGCCGTGCACAGAAACATGTACCAGCGCGGCGATAGCGCAGGCCAGGCTCATTGGATGAGTGAACCCAGAAGTCCACAGGCTGTGGTGTCGGGCTCCTTGGGGTGTCCTTCAGCGGAATTACTGGAGTGTGTGCTGGGGGAGGGGGAGGGCACATACCTCCAGGGGTTTTGCCTTTAGAACAAGAGAGCAAACTCGACTCATCGTTAGTGTTGGCCCAACGCCTTTACTCTTTCATTACCTCAAAGTAACATAACCCAATTTAAATCACCATCTTGGCCACTGTGGACATTATAATTTAAAGGTTTTCTATTTAGAATTACTGCACTTGGAATGGTGAGATTAGAATGTTTTATGATTGATTATGTTATTTTTGGTCAAGCTTTTATTTGAAATATAATACTACACAGGCTGGTATACATTTCCTTTGGAACCCCTCAGTATCTTGATAAGAGTCTTATGAAATGAATCATAAGTGACAATCATCACAAAACATTATACCCCCGGGCCTCTGAAAGGCAGCTCTGGTATCAAAGCCTTTATGGGCACTGTGTTCTCCACCCAAGTGTTATGTGAATAGAGTTCTACAAGTAGGGTATAAAGTAGCCTGTGCTGTTAAGGAGAAACGCAGTGCTAATCTCATTACAAACGTGTTTTCTCATCCATGTCAGCAGTGACAACAGCAGTGACTCCCGTGTGACTAGAGTTCCACTCACACAAAGCAAATGCTTCCTGCTCTCCCTCAGTCTCCCTAACCACCCAGAAGTGACTCCCTTACTAGACATCAGATGAAGACAGAGGCCCAAGGAGATTCTACCTCATCCTAGATTACAAAACTAGCTGGTAGATGGGCGAAGATTCTAATCCAGTGATTTTTTTTCATATATTTTCTTTCTTTGGTAACTCAGGTAGAAATCAAGTAGCAGATAAAGATAGGAAGAAGGAAGGAGGAACTGTCTGTCCATCCACAGTAAACTTTGTCTTCCTGTAGAAGTCACACACATCCCTCCACGTCAATATAGTCCTCACTTCTTTAATGAAATATACTGAAATAAATTGCTTCTTATTTAATGTGATATGTTGCATAAATTTATTGATTTAAACGATGCCCTTTATGCACGAAGAACTGTTTTCACTCTTGTCTGGCTGAAATCTCCAAAGGCAGACTCGCTGGGTAAAAGGTAGTGTTAACCTATTGTTCTCTGCCCGGACACCCCCAGAACGGAGTGCCCCATTTCTACTGTTCCCCAGAAGAACTGCTTTAAAACTCTGATGTTCTGATCATTAAAAATGGAAAACCTTTGTTACCATAATATATGGTTTTTAGGAGTTAAAGAATTTTTTGTACTTTCTTGGTTACTCCTCGTCCCTCTTCTGATTCTCTTACGGCAATGCGGTTAGCTTAGTTCTCTCTAATTGAGCTTCATCTCTGCTTTGCTGTCTCTGTAGTTTTAGCATCTCTTCATACAGTGAGGATACTAGTTCCACATCTGGCCTACGCTCTAGATTGTTCCAGCTTTGTATGGGTCGGTTCCGCGGTTCAGAGCACTTGTTTGTCATCCTGTCGTAAAACGTGATTGTCCCTCCCATTACTTTTGTTTATGCTTCTTCCAAGGTCATGGCCTTTCCATTTCTTTTGAGCACAAAAAATGCGAAAGCCAAGTTGGCACTAGCTTTAAAAAAATAACATAAGAGCATTTACCTTGCCTTTCCAGCTTGAATTTTCCAAAGTCTTTTCCATGAATATCGCCTTGAAAAGTAAACCCGCCTCTTTCAAGTCCCGACAACACCTGGTACGTACGAAGGGGAGAACAATGCACGTTGGGGATTAGTAGTGCTCTGTTCTGTCATAATTGAACTATAGTTCTCACAGCTACATTTTACAGGTTAAACACTGTGCCCCACGTCCTTCCTTCCAGTGATACATCAGTGGTTAAAAACTGGAAAAGACACACATGAACTTCGACTCACATAAATCCTCACTATCTCATTTTCACCATGAAATAGGTTGTAAAATTAAGAACATACGCATGGGTTGTAAAGGGGGGGCAGACACAGGAATTCATACATAATCTACACTGTGTTAAACTCATTCTGTGACACACTCTTGTCTGGTGAACATCATGTGAGGCTGTGTACTCTTACATCAGATAATGAGTTTTGCACACAAATGACGGTTAACTTGCAAAAAAGGATATTAATGTCTCTTTTTTAATTTCTGTCTGGGAGTGACTTTTTGTTTAGAACTCTCATAGTGGTTACCCAACGGTCATGTTCAGAGTTTTGGGTGGAATGTGGGGTCACATACAGGATGTGGATCTAAGTTCCTGTTCTGTCCACAGATGCACCTACTCTTTCACTTCTCACTTCAGAAACGAAGTCTCTTCTTTTATAAAAAAAAAAAAAGGTTAAAAGGACCCTGCTGTTTGCTAAACACAGGGAATGATGAGTTTCCAAGGGGCAGACACAATAGGGCTCCTATCAGAACCCCCCTGTGGCTGCCTTCACCTCGCACAGACAGCAATGATCGGACCCCCATGCCGTGGGACAACCATTCACAGGAAGTACTTACATAGCCATCGAGTCCCCAGTTGTCATTTTCAAACTTGCTAACAAAAATATCTGTGAGACCTTTAATCTGGAAAGCTTTCAGAAGTAAGTGAGCCTCTTCCTTCTTGTAAACTCCTACAGAAAATCAAAGTTGTTACTCTTACATCGTAGGGATTCACAAAGGTCAGTAACTCAGGCATTCAACCCATTTGCTGTGAGATATGGTGCAGAGAGGGCAATGTCAGAAGTAACGGAAACTATTATTGCTGTTTCTAACTTTGAGCTTCGGTTTCCGTTTTCTGTGTTCCATCCACTGTACTGCATTCAACGTCTTCATCCCGCAGAAGAAATAAAGGTTACGCACACCCAATTATATTATTTTTTAATCTAGCTTTTACGATTCATATTTTAGTCACTTGTGAGGACAAAGAGATCCCAGCCAGAAGCCCAAATAGGGCTACTTCTTTTTTTTAATGTTTATTATTAAGAGAGAGAGACGGAGCTAGGAGTGAGGGAGGGGCAGAGAGAGAGAGGGAGACACAGAATCTGAGGCAGGTCCCAGGATCTGAGCTGTCAGCACAGAGCCCCATGCAGGGCGCAAACTCAAGAACCGGGAGATCATGACCTGAACCGAAGTCGGACGCATAACCAACTGAGCCACCCAGGCGCCCCTAAATATGGCTACTTCTAAATAGAGAGAACGACACGGTGAACAGAGAGGGCCAAGCATCCCTGAGTAGCTAGTGCGGTTCTAGGCAGGACAGACTGGACAGTCACATGGCTCAGCCTCCTGTGAGGCAGCTGTAAGGACAGATAACAGCATGGCCCAGAGGAGAGGGGACACAGCCTGGCGCAGGCGGGGAATGTGCTAGGAGCCAGAGCTCTCTCCCCACCAATAGAGGGAATAGACAAGTAAACAAACAAGAATTAAACAAATAATATTATAAAACTGAACTGTCCTCTGTGGCGAGAACACAGGGTCAAGGAAGATCACACTGCTAGTTCCAGAGAACACGGCAGTGAATGACTAATGTAGACTGACTGCTAACTAACTCAGAGAAGCAAGTCTCTGCTGTCCCAGGATCCGGTCTCCACTGGGGGGTGCACAGGATGGAAGGGACTCAGTCGGGCCCATCTGACAAGAGGGACTGCCCCAGGCCTTCTTCTGGGCTGGTCTTCCTTTCCCCCTCAGCATCTCCGTGTTGTCGGCATCCGACTCAGCCTCTAAATCTCTGAACCCCAGGACTACATGCTGTAGTCAGACATCATGAAATACACACTCGTGAGGTGTGGTGTGCGGACCAAACAGCCACCCCCAACACGGCATCCCTGTGGTCGCCGCAGGCTCTGCACACTCTCCCGTCCTCCTCCCTCCCTCTTCTGGAGGCACCTTCTTGGAGAAAGGAGTAAATGTAAACTCCACCAAGAGAAAGATTAACCCATGCGGCTGGGGAAGAGTGACGAATCTGGATATTTAAAGAGTTCCTGGGCTGATTTCGACATTGGGTACATTTGAGCACGTGGCCTGAATCGCTTTTCCATTTACACATTCAATGTATGAAGTTGTGGGTGGCTGTGCGACCTTGGGCTCACAGATACATGCCTGCTAAGCCTCTTGGAGTAGAAACTATTTCACTTTTCCTGAATCCACTGTATGTATATTTAGATGTTTTCCACTTTCAGGAAGCAGGAAAGGGGACTGTGAAGAAGGGGGGAATCTTGACCCACCACCATACTTTCCAGTGATTGGGGGAAGAGCAGGTGCCTTTCGGGGCCTCTCGGTGTTCAGGCCCAGGGCTGGGCCTTGGGAACAGCTCAGAGTAAACCCCTACCCCCTGGAGTTAGTCTGTAGACAAGGACACATAGTTGTAAAAAGTGAAATAAATGAAAAATTAAAAAAAGACATTGTATAGCCATAAAGGTGATACTCTTATTAAGAGTATTAACTCAAGGTTCAGATCGCTGAAATCCTGATTCTTGAGTTCAAATTCTACCTCTACCATATCACCTTAGGAAAGACACTTCGTTTTCCTGGGAGCACTCTCTCGCTCTCTCTTTCTTACAGTAAGGAATGTGTCTGATAAGGATGCTTATATCATAGGATTGATGTAAGAAGGAGAAAGATAATATATGTTCAGTACATAAAATGGGGTCTGGAATATAAATTAGAGGCGTTGTTTTAACAGTAGGAGAAAAAAAAATCTCATGAGGAGTGTGAGCTGAAGACAAGGACACTGACGGAATGAAGATTGGAGACATGCAGGTCTGGATATAAATCTTATGTCTTTGACTTATATGTCACATGCACCATCTCAAGCAAATTAATGAGCTTTTCTGTACTGGTTGGGTTGTGTCATCTTTAAAACCGAGAATGCCAACCTACCACGGTTCTCGAGAGGATCCCGTGAGATGTAGCTTATGCAAAGGCAATGTAATTTTAAAGAGCATTTAATAAAGGTTAGCTCCCCCCTCTGTGAGGGGATAAAGGTTCTGCTTCTGCTCACATTCTTCATTCAGTAAAATGAAACCCCTCAGGGCTTACCTGTCAATTTCAGCTCCACCTGCGAGGCTTCCAGGAAGGTCGCGTTCACCTTACTACTTGTTGCATTGAACCAGTCAACCGTTAGAGTTGCAGGCTGTCTTTTCCCTAAATATTCGTAATATCCCTTCCACACTGAATTGATAAAAAATACATCTGAAGGAACTGTGGGCGGGAGGGGGGGAAACCAGAGGAATGTTAGCTCATGCAGAAAAAATAAATTTAGATATTTTACAACATAGAGGCATAATATGTGTTGCGTGAGAGGTCACAGATCGTGACGGAAATGAGGACAGAGATGACCTATCCACACCCTCCACACTGTGTATGAGATGGAAATGGAATGGGGAGGGAGATTTCTGTGAGATGCACACCTACGTTCGTGCCTTAATTTGTGGGAGAAATACTTTAGGTGCCAAAGAGGTCCTGTTTTAATGGATGTGCCAAGGCCAGAGGGTGTGGTGACTCAGAGCAACTGATATGAGGTGAGGTTATTGCATCTAATAATAAGATGTTAGGCCAACCCAGGAAATCACTGCTGATTTTTCATTAACATCAAGGTCGACTCTTTGGAATACTTAGAAGGCTCAGAGAACAGGCACGTATCATCCACCACAAATCCCCTGCCCTCAGAAAGGCTGCATGTGAAAGCACCAGTAAAGGGAGCTCACCCAGTTCACAGGGACCCAGGTACTATGGGACTGGACATCTTTCTCTCACAAGGAGAGCCCACCCGCTCACCAAGCTCTTCTATTCTTGTGAAAAGTATCCCCAGATTGCTAAGAAAGTCAGAGGGAACAATGTCAAATGCCATGTATATGCGTAAAGATGCATTTCTCCCTAAGTAAGTTTTTTAGCAAATCCACTTGCAACAACTGATTTCTAGGACACTCATAGATGATGGCCATGTTCATGTGCCCCCTTTCAGTGCAACTGGCTATCGTCCTGTCTTCCCAGCTCAGCTACGCCTACGAAACAGAGCCCAGCGGTGGAGGCACTCAAGAAGAGTGTCAGTCCTTCCCATGGCTCAACGTGTAATCATAACGCTCTTTAGAAGAAGGTTAAAAACTGCAATACCAACGTGGACGTGTCCCACATCTGCTTATTGACAAGGGGCATTCAACACTTCTGCCCATCCATTGGCGGCAGTTTCGGGGCCCAGTTTGAACAGGCAAAGCTGAAAAGGCTGTATTTTCCTTTACTAAAATAAACAGGCTTTAGGACAGTGTCAGGATTGTTTTCCCTCAATGAGAATGTAGCCACTCTGCTGAAGCTATGAATGTGCTTGTTCCAGCCCATCCCTGACGAGTGGCTCTTGTTGGTGTGTGGGGGGAAGGGGTCATGCCTGACTGGGTGCGGTAAGGCGTAACCAGTATCCGAGAGCTGGCTTGTGTCTCTCAACACGGCCATCAGCAACGAGGTGGCGGTGATCCCTGGGGCCCTTCCCATCTGATCTGGTTTGCAGTGTGACACAATGACCGGAAGTGGAGGTGGGTTGAGATGTGCTACCTCGACAGAGAACGGCCATTAGCCAGTCCCTTCGGAGGGAATGAGAAAAGGTGGGCTGATGAAGATGGATGCACCTTCAAAATAAAGTATGCAAGTATTTCAACATCTGAAACACAAAATAAGCAAACAAAAACAGAACAAACACACCATCACAGCAACACATTGATTGTGTTTCCTTCTACTGAAGACAATGCTGCCTGGAGAGACTACTGACTTCCTACTCGCTTTGTAAGTAACATTGAAATAGAATAATTCAGAATGATTTTCAGAAGTAGTGTTTACACTTCACAGTGCCCATTGGAAAAACTCCTTTAATCATGGCGGGACATTTGGCCTCGGCTGAGATGGCAGTATTTTAACACTGCACTATGACTTCACAAGAACGTCACATGCACGGTTTCCGCACCTGATGTCAGAATAGACCTTCCTGCCTAAAAAATCAGTGTTAAAACTCGAACAAGGAAAACACTAGGGAAATGCCCTTCTATATTTACACGAGTTTTCTATGTCTGTTAAAAAAAAAGGTTGACTTACATGATAAGTTGGGGACATAATGTGTGATTAAAATCGTCCCTACATTTGTAACACAGATGATTTGGAGCAGCAAGCATCTCATTTAGGAAATAGGACTGCATCTTTCTGATTTTCTGTGTGATGCATTTCGCAAGGCACCACGTACACAAAAAGCAATACTTAACATGCTGGGAGGCAGGGGATGCCTGAACTATGGAGATACTTGGCGTGGGGGAAAGAATGGAGCTCCACATCTGAACTGCTCAAGGTAACTAACTGCTGGTGTCACCATGCCTCATTTACATCAGCTTCCTGTTTAGAGGAAAGAATCGCAACCCTCTTTATAAGGCTCTCCATTATATCACATTCTATGATCAATAGTTGGTGTCCGTTTCTGCCCACACAATGCGAGGCGCCTTTTAATGAAACAGTGTGTGATAACGCTGCATGTTTTCGTCTTAAGTAAAGTGTTGTCATTCCATTAAGAAACCACCGTCGTGACAGAAAGAGAAATGTGCGAGGGCGCGGCGTGGTGGTCGCTGGCACGCTAGCCCGCTCGTGGTCTAGTGGAATCGGGGATTTGCACACTAGAGTCTGTTTCCCTGTACAGAGAAGAGAACAAATCGCTCATGTGGTTGAGATCTAGGACTGTTCTGGAATACAAACCTGGAGTTTTAGTAACTGTCTCATTAACTTCTCCCACTCCTTTACCTACAAGTAAAAAGACAAATTATCATTTTCAAAAAAGCATTTATTTTTGAGTACGTTTGAAAAAATGTCAAATTGAAGCAATTTTCCTTTCTCCAGATTGCCTGAAGCTACAAAATAGGAATATCTGATACATATCCATTTTAAACCCCTATGTTCCCAGCAGAATCTCCTCTGTGTTTGTCAAAAAACGGAGCTTCACGGTCAAAGCCAGTGCAGCTGTGACAAGTGCACGTCCGTGTGGTGTGGTACAACAGAGAGCCTTGCAAACGAGGGTGGTTTATCTCCGTCTCTGGGATGCGCTGGCCGCAACTGGCAGGCGGCGAACAAGATCACTAAGATTCGGGGCCTCTCTGGACTTTGCAAGTCCTCGCCCAGACCAATGCAAGTACAAATCGATAGATACTGAATAATACCAAATCGTTTCCCTTGCAGAATGCTTAACTCGGTCTATTTCGTTGGAATTAACTCAGAATCTCTCAGCACTTACAGTTCTGCATCGCACTACAAATTACCTTTTTAAAGTTTGTATTCTTCTATTTCTGATGGAGAAGGGCAAGGGAGACGTAAAGGTCTTAAGAATTCCTAATTTGCGAAATGTAAACAGGCTCCAAGAAAGTAAAACTAAAGTCACAGATGTCGTTGCACTCCATGGTTTTGCTGACGCCGTGTCATACTGGATGCATGTGTAATCTGTGTTTGGTGGGGAATCCGCAAGTTTGGCCATCATCGGATCTGACCCTGAATTAGGACTCTCATTTGTAAATAAACAAATTTTTGGGTACTTCATGCATCATTTTCACGTTAATTGCTTTCGTAATTTGAATCAATGTAAAGAATCCACGAATGTTATATCCCACCACCAAACAGCTTGTGGTCTTAAATATAACAGCTAAGTTATATGTTTACCAATCCTGGGTGATATTTGCCCATTTTCATTAAAAAATACATTTTCCAAAAATAACGGTGCATCTTATTGGCCTTTTAACGCATGATGCTTTTCTTTAAACACACAGCCTTTCTGTGGAAGGCTGGAAGTGTGAATAGCAAATACTAAAATCTGCAGGTCGATTTAGACTATGCCTGCATTGTACCAAACACTTACTACGCACACGTTCACACACACGGCTCACCACACGAAGCACAGATTCAGCTGCGGTGACTGACATCACTTCCATGAGGCTGTTACATATGGAACTTGCAACCCGCAGCCGGCCCGGTGGGCGGCGGGCGCTCCTTCTTTGCGCGGTGGGGAGGGGCGTCCGCTCCCTCCTCAGTGACTTACTTTTACAGACAGGTGACTTTCCTGTCCATCTCATGTCCGCTTTACATGTCCTGTGCTCGGACCCCGCTGCGAGGAAGAATCCCGGGTGGCAGGTATACACCAAAGTGTAACCGAAGGTGGGGAGGTCTATGGCCCTCACGTCCGCGTGGGCTGGCGTTTCTGGCTGTCTGCAGGCGTGCGCTGAAACAGCAAGCGTTCCGTTAGGAAACACCGACGCTTTGTTCAAGAGAGAGTCAGAGTCTAAAGAAGGGAATGTGGCAAAATTGGGAAATGGCTGTAAAATGAGTTTACAACTTAAAACTGAGAATATGGTATCTTTAAACATCCCCCATATTCTATGAAACTTTTAACATCATGAACACTTGGGATCTGTCAGCCCTCTCTACCTACCCTTCCGTTCCTCCCTCCCTCTTACCCTCTCTCTCTGTCTCTCTCTAATCTCCCTCTCTACGTATAAGTGTGTGTAAATAATTACATGTAGAAATTAAGAATATAAATCATAGCACTGAAATAAATAGATTTCTGATACACTATTAAGATAAATAATATGTCACATTTCCTTAAAAGACCATTCCTATAAGCTAAACACACACAGATTGGCACATGTTTAGAAATGCACTTTTTAAAAATGTATATTTTATTTTATATTTTTAAAGTTTATTTATTTTGAGAGGGAAAGGAAGAGACAGAGCAGATGAGTGGGGGCGAGGCAGAAAGAGAGGGAGAGGGAAGGAGGGAGGGAGGGAGGGAGAGAATCCCAGTGCAGAGCTTGAACTCACAAACCATGAGATCAGGATCTGAGCTGAAGTCAAGAGCTGAATACTTAACCAACGGAGCCACCCAGGTACCCTTTTAATTTTTATTTTACTTTACAGAGAGAGAGTGAGCAAATGCACATGTGCACAAGGGGAGGGGCAGAGGGAGTTAGAACCCCAAGCAGGCTCCACACCCTGCACGCACCCGGCTCAGGTCTCCATCCCATGACGCTGGGATGAGGGCCTGAGCCGAAATCAAGAGTCAGACGCTCAGCTAACTGAGCCCCGCAGACATCGCCCTCCCCTACGAAAAGAGAAATATGCCTTGACTTTTGTCTGGTGGCAGCTAACAAGCCTGTTATTCAGTTAAATGAATAGTTAATTTTGGTGAAAATTTGATTTGTCTTTAGAAAGCTAAGTGAGATGTTATGGGTTCTTATTTCTCTTAAACTCTAATTTAGGAGTGAATAAGACTGCAGTGTTTAAATCTCAAGTCACTTCTTAAGTATGTCTCAAAAGGGACTCTGCAGATGATTATAAAACAAGTTGACAACATTAAAATTATGAATGCATAATATTTTATGCTTCAGTAAACTTTCAACATATGAATACCTGATATTAGCAAGCTCCAAGACTGACAGACACAAACACACATGTGTGATTATATATACACATACACAGACACATGTCTATATGCAAATATATATACATATATATGCATATCTGTGTGTATCTAATATCCACACATATAATTTGACTAGAATATTAGAGATGATAGCTTTCAGTTAAATATACATCTGATAATACTGATAAATGTGCAAAAATCACATTCTGTATACTATTAAAAGAATTTTTCATAACATTGTTTTTTTTAACAAAATAAGATTAAGATTCTGTATTTCACTAAATTGATAGAGGGTGAAATGCTGACTTATGAATCGTTCCTACAATATTTTTTCTATTTTTCATGATTAAGTCACAAAATAAAATTTGATCCTAAGTAGCAATTTGAACGATCAATTCACATGAATTTCAAAAATGACATTTAAGGGACTCCTGGGTGGCTTAGTTGGTTGAGCGTCCAACTCTTGATTTTGGCTTAGGTCCTGATCCCAGGGTCATGGGATTGAGCCCCACGTAGGGCTCTGCACTGAGCTTGGAGCCTGCTTGAGATTTTCTCTCTCTCTCCCTCTGCCCTCTCCCCTGATCACACACTTTTTCGCTAAAATAATTTTAAAAAACATTTAAGATATTTTTATTAACATCGTGACATATTCCGTGATCCATTTTCCCCTCTTTAATAATCTGATGCAAACACTCTAGAATAATAACAGCGTGGATAAGAACGCTTTCTCTCTGCGAGCCTTACCAGTGTTATGCACTTGTGCGTGGTTTAGGGCAGGCCCTCAGGCTGTAGTGTGCCCGGCATCACCCGCAGAGCTGGGTGAACGACAGCTTGCTGGCCCTCCTTTTTACTCCCACCCGGTTCCAACCCCTGAGTTTCTGATTCCAAAGGTCTGGGGCTACAGCTTGAGAATTTTAATTACCCCCCAACTCCCAGGTGATGCCGGTTCTGCTGCTTCTAGGGAACCAGACTCGGAGACACTCTGACTTAGGGAATTAAAAATGGTCAAACAAACAAAAACCATGCAGTTCCTCCTTATTTCCCTTGAGGGCAAATGCTTCCCAGAGGCTGGAGAAGAAACAGGCAGTTGCTGTGGTGGAGGAAATCGCACTTACGTATACACTCCGTCTGTATTCCACTCCAGGTTAAATTTGCAAGGCAAGTCCGAGTCGTAGAACCTTGGATGTGGTAACCTTTCCTGCACCTGAAAAACACCGTGCTTCCCACCTAGAGAGGAGATCCGACATGGGCTTCAGAGGCAGAGCACATGCACGCGACCCTACGTCATCAGGCTGCAAGTCAGGGTCTGGGGTAAGATGTGCGAGCCACATGTCAGGCCATTGGTTGAGCCAACATGGACATTAGCTGCGTGTGACGGCTCGGCTGCTCACTGCATGAGGTGCAGGTACAGGTAGGTACAGAGAACTGTGGTCATTCAAGAGGGAGTCTATTTGGGGAATGAAAGTATGCTTTTTCTCTTTCTTTGTAGCCCTTTGTGTCTTCAGATTGTAATGATAATGTTTCCCTTTTCCATTATCTCCTGCTACTCCTGTTTAAGGTGTAGGTCTTACCAAATCACTCTCGGTAGCGCTTCTGGGCATTGGCCAGCTCCTGCTCTATCGAAGAATCTCTCGAAACTCAATCTGTCTCCTGAAGCTGCAGATATTTGAACTCTTTATTGCCACCTGCACGCCGGAAGTATCTTCAGTAGACCTTCACAAGCCAGTCTCCTCCCCTTAATTCTCGATAGTTTGCTGCCTTTCATTTCTGCACGTTCCTTCCTGACCTTGCAGGAATGCATCATATGCTTCACACTGTCACGTCCTGGAAATGCCTGTTTATCTACTTCCCTAACGTGACTGCAAGCGCCATGAGGGAAGGTTCCCAGGGGTCTGTGAACATGTTTTCTGAGGATGAGTGGTGGTCATGTGTTGAAGGGAATCGATTATCTTCCCCAGTCATGGATCACTTATACCTGGGACATGCAGGCTGGGGAGCACAGAAAAGGGAAATGAAATGAGCTTACGGAAAGGTGGTCTACACCTGGAAGGTAGCTTCGTGTACCCTGCAGCTCAGAATGGGACCCATTGGGTTCCTAAGGCATTCATTACGAAGCCAGGTAAGTGCACAGGTGAAGAGCGCACCTTGATACTTGCTCTGCAGATTCCAACCAGTTCCTTAATTCCTCTACATTTGTCTTCCTGTCTGGGTCAGTCCCCATCTCCCTCACTGGGATTTGGGCAGCAATAACTATGAGGAAAACGTGGTACAATAGTTACCACGATGAATAGTGATGAAGCAGGTCAGAAAAAAAAATTAAAAAGCTGTTCCTTACCACTGGCACCTAAAGGTAGGGATAGGAATTTATACAGAAAAAGAAAGTTCAAATTTATCTAAACTGCAAAGGAATAATGGATTTGAGATGCAGCGATGGGAAAAGGTTAACCCATAACCTATCAGGAACAGCCTCCATCGAATTTCCTCATCAGCACGTCGCTGGCCCCAGTCAGACCTGGCAAATACGCTATGTTATTTACTAGCAAGAAGATAAAGGAGAGCCTCCATCACGTAGTGGTCAGAGGAAAATACACAGTCCTTCTCAATAGAATATCTTTTAGCAGAAGCTCCCTGGCCACTCCAGATTGACCACTGTAAATCAACCTGGCATTTATGAACTATGGGACAAGGCAGGCTGGAGACTGGAGGGTAGTATTTAAATTGCATGCTTAACGCAGTGCGCCACGGGATGTTCTAAATCTGCAGTGCCTCACTCTGCGTGAGTATGTTTCAGAACACACTAAAATCTGTTATACTCACAACGTAATGTGTCCTGATGAAAAAAGAAAGAAAACAAAACATTTTGGGGTGATTTCTCTGAAAGGGTCAGCCATCTCCTTAAAAGATGGCATCCGTGTCTTTAAACTATTAACAAATCTTGCTTTGGGATCTAATCTATCATTCTTGTTGGTGTAACTTGATGTTGTCCTCAGAGGAGTGAGAAACCTTTCCATCCCTAGTAGCTGCTTAAGAGAGGCCACAGGGATACGTTGCTGAATGCAGTCACTACACGTGGATGTCACGTGGGCTCTGTGGCGGCAGATTAAGAAGCAATGGGAGTTACTGAGAGTGTTGTTCAGCGTAGTATTTGCAGGTATCGCTGTACACGTGGCATGATGTTTCTGCACGCCGGAAAGCATTAACCTGAGGATTAGGCCGTATTTGACACCTAATATAAAATGTGCCAGATTCTACCTTATAGGTACCATGGCAAGTTCCTTTCAGGGGGTGTAGGAATGTCCTCAGGAAGTAGCCACGGTGTGTTCGAGCCAACCAGAGAAAAAAACATTTTAGGTTTCATGAAAGACTTGGTTGTAGTGGCTGAAGAAAGAAGATTTTTTATCTAAATTCCTGGGGTCTCTAACTTGAACACACCACACGTATTTAACTATGGCTTTCAAACCATCTCACCTTTGAGCTGTGAAGTCACTTGATCACTTACGATGGTGGAAACATTTTATTTCAAGATCTGTTGCCTTCCATTTTTAGGTATTCCTCTAAAACTACCTAAAACCTTAATGGACTAAGTCAAATGAACATCAAATGTTATGTGAATTACGCAAATAATTCATAGAGAGAGATGACATGGAAAAGACACACCACAGAGCAAGCTTGCTGGCTACGGAGCCTGAATGCATTTTCTCTTGTTCTTGTCTCTGAAATGTGATATTCTTTGCCCGTGATGTATCAGGCCACTAAACATGGTGTTGTTTTGTGTGGCTATTCAGCGATGGTCGCTCTGGAAAACTACATGTCCGTCCAGCGAACAAAACACATCACATTACGCAAAGTCTCAAGCATGAACCAATATGACAATTGCTACCTTGCAAGTGAAAAGGCACCCAGCTGTCCCTATTTTGACAGTTAACATGTCCCGTGGAAATCCTCTCTGTATGAATGGATTTCAGCAAATATATGATGAATCAGGGTGCACGAAACCACGTGCATATGTTTGAGTGTCAGTTATATTTCATACTTACAGAGAAACAGGGTGACATAAAAATGGAATACCTCATATCCTCTGGAGCTATTCTGTATTCCGAAGTGTGGAGTGCCGGGGTCTGGGCAGCTGTTATGAGCAGGATCTGAAGTGCACATTAACAACAAAACAAAACAAAACAAAACAAAGAGTGCCAGATACAGTTACTATAGGGATTCTAACATTTTTACCCAAAGGTCATACAAATTTGAGGAAACCGGGACACCTGGGTGGCTTAGCTGGTCAAGTGCCCAACCCTAGATTTCGGCTCAGGTCGTGATCTCACAGTATTGAGATCGAGCCCTGCATCAGGCTCTGAGCTGAGCATGGAGCCTGCTTGGGATCCTCTCTCCCTCTCCACCCCTCCTCTGCTCATTCCCTCCCTCCCTCTCCCTCTCAAAACAAATAAACTTTAAAAAAATTAAGAGAATTGTGTTTTGACAAATGTGTAAGATGTTTTGCATGAAATTTGAAAATAAAAGAAAACTGCTATTTTCATCTTCTTTTTAGACTTCTTTAGAGATTATTACTCTTTAGTCCTTTATCAGATTCTAAATTGCTCTGTGTATTATTTCTTCCCGGCGACGGCGGCTTTGGAGAAGGGCGAGAACGGTGTCTTCAACAAGCTGTCCCTCCCTGAAAGAACGCTCCTGCCCCTTGAGGTGGAGACATGCAAACAAGTCCTAAGTGCAACCCCAAAGCTGACCTGAAGGATTCAATCAGAGTGGTCGATGGCCTACAGGCACGTGGCTGGCGAACCCACACACCGTCCCAGGGTGGCGCGCGCGTCCCCACCCGACCGCCCTCGGGGGACCTCGCCGCCTCACCGATGCAGGTGGGCTGCGTGCCGCTCCACGTGCCGTCGGCCTGGCAGGTCCTTCTTGAGGAGCCCACCAGGACGAAGGGAGATTTGCACTGGAAGAAGACTTCTGCTTTGTAGGTGAAGCTTTTGCCACTGAGCCGCCCCTCCGCAGGGGTGCCGGGGTCTCCGCAGAACACAGCTGTTGGAGGCAGCAAAGCAGTCAGCTAACAGTAGGGGCCGCTGCATCAGGTCGCCCCCTCGGGCTGTGGAGCTACGTCTGCGAAACCTCTGGGAACAACTATCAGACCCGTAAACAACCGAGGGGCAGAATCGGCTCTGGGCGGGGAGGTGTCACGCGTGAGCCTTTGCATATGGTAGCAGGGGTATCAGGGCCCATGGCTGTTCCCCTCGGATCGCGAGCTGAGGGGGCTCCTGGGGCAGGGGTGCCGCGGGACAGGACCCAAGGAACCAGCATTGCCGGGGGACTTACGCAGGCACTGGGGCACCTCGCCTTTCCACACCCCACGGCCTTCACAGGAGAGGATGGCGGAGTGGGAGGGCTGGAAGCCGTCCACACAGCTGTAACTGATGCTGGCGCCCCAGCGGAAGTCTGCTCCCTCCACTCTTCCGTGCTGTACTTGAGGAGGCTGACCACACGTGACAGCTGCGGCCAAAGAACAGACGAGATTGAGCGTGCAGAGCGTCTGCCGGGACCCTCTCTCACACTCAGACGATCCACGCTTTAATTTTACTCCAGTCACAAAGGACATCTACGTAGTGGTGTTTTCGTTCAAGACAAGAATTATTGAGGGAGACAGCACATCAAAATAATAAAGCCATTCTCCAATATTTCTTCATTAACTTAGACGAAGTACATAAGAACACAGCAAAGTCGCAACATAACACGCGGTAGAAGAAAGCAGGATTGAACGTGACATCCTTAATACATACAAGGCCAAGAAGAGAAGAAATATTCCTATTTAATATATGTCTTTTCATGATGGTTCCCAATAACAAATCAAATCAAGGCTTGCTTATATGATATAAGTAAAAATTTCTGGATTTATACATAGTTGGTAGACTCTCTGCATTTTGTTTTTTAATTTAAAGATAGTGGGGTGCCTGGGTGGCTCAGTTGGTTAAGCAACTGACTTTGGCTCAGGTCATGTTCTCATAGTTTGAGGGTTCGAGCCCCACATCAGGCTCTGTGCTGAAAGCTCAGAGCCTAGAGAGCCTGCTTCAGATTCCGTGTCCCCCCCTCCTCTTAAAAATAAATAAACATTAAAAAATTAAAAAAAAAATTAAAGATAGCATATAATACTGAAAGACATAGGCTGTAGATCAATTTGCCAAATAATTAAAAGTCAAGCACCTGCATGGTTAAAAAGATTATGTGGAACACCACTTCTCAGTGTATTATATCAATCATGAGCTGATGATGGGGTCCCAGAGCAAGGACACAATTCTCACAGATGACGAGTGGTTGGTACGGCCCCACGTAGTCCCCTTGGAGTCTGACCATTACCTTAAAGTACAGGGGCTGGGGTGTGACTGACAAATCTTGGAAGATCTGTCAGCTTTCTGGATTTTTCACACTGGAGGAGGCTTGCGAATGACAGAAGGCAGCAGGGGAAGGGACTCACATGTATAGTCTCACCTGCATTTTCTTCTGTGTGATCACACTCACGCATTCTCACATAGGGAGGCACAGTCACACATGCCATCGCTCATGCACAGTCAGTGGTTGGAAATGAGCTTTTCTGCTCTTTCATCTATTCATTATTTCAACCAATATTTCCTGAGAGTCCACATGTGAGGAGGTAGAGGGACACGTGCTCTCAACAGGGGATGTCAAGTGAGAAGTCCCCCAGGAGGGGATGGTAATGAGTGACGTGGTTCCACAGAATCATGTCAGGAGGTGACCAGCCCCAAACAAGTTCAGAGGGAGAGAGTGGCCTCTTCTGGAAGGGCCCTGTTGGCCACGGAGCTCCTTACAACTGCACTGGCTATTCAAAGAGGAAGAAAAGTCTACAAAAGCACATGACATCCCAGAGACCAGTGCATTTTATTGAACAGCTGTCACGGGCACATCACATGACTAACCTGCTCCTGACACTAATCTGTGACTTTCAGTGAACATTTATCCAGCGCCGGCAACAGGCACAGAATTAATGATGGTGGGTTGAAGACAGGAGCCGCTTTAAGCCTTACACCCCAATCGGAGGGAAAACGTGGTCTGTGAACATGCCCACATCGGAAGGGAGAGGGAGCCATGTGGTTGAGCACCGAGCTCCCACGGAGGGCTCATACCACACTCTGTCCACGCCAGACCCAAGCCCGTCTGCCTCTCAGAGCCCACTGAAGACGAGCCCTTCCTCACTACCGGCTGCCACAATCCAGCTCGCAACTCCGCTACAACCGTCGGGGTTCCTAGCCCAGTAAAGAGCCAGGCACCGCACTTTTATGTTTGGGGCAAGCCCCGCTCAAGCCCCGCCTGCCCCTCCTTGCCCCCCCTGCCCGGTTCTGGCCCGGCTGGTAAGGAAGGCAGCATGTCCTCTCTCTGGTGCTGGCAGAAGAGTCCTAACCGTGCAGATTACCGCCTTTGGACAACTGTCACCAGCACCACCGTTTTCTCACGGTCAGAGCCCAGCCCTCCGCTGCGTCGTCCAAGTCGCATCCACTGGCGTCTCCCTGCCCTGCTCTCCCTGGAAAGTCCAACCGCCCAGTTCACAAACCTTTTCCACCACCTCTGTATTGGTGGGGCATCTTCAAGCTCAGTGTCTGAACCCCACAGAACATCATGCGACCAATGTTCTCTGCCATCATTTGATGATCAGCTTCACTCTCTATGTGGAGTTTAAAGTCCTATAATTATACTTCCCCATCACACCCACCTTCAGCCTTAACACGGCTGGGTTAGCATGTTTACCAAGAGAGAGGAAAACAATGGGCTTCACAATACAGACTTAAAGGTAGTCAGCCCGTCATCTGAGAGCCGGGCTCTCCCGTTCTTGGTTTGTGTACTGAGCCACTTACTAACTCTCCCTGCAAGTCTGTTTTCCCACCTGTAAAGCTGAGATGAATGTATTAAGGAAGTGCAGTGATTTTATTTGCAAACAAGTTCACAGGAATTCCTAGCACACAGAGGACGCCATAAATGCTTGCATTTGCAAATGCAATGAAACGTCATTCGATGAACACTTCTGCATGCATACGCGACACCAGAAAGGCAGCGACACAAACCTCTGCAGACGGGTTTGCTGTTATTCCACGTACTGTCTTTGGTACAACGGATGGTGGCTGCTGTGACCGGTTCCATGAGATAGCCGGGGTCACACTGATAGCTCACAGTCTTATTGAAGGTGAAATCCATCCCAAACTGGATGCCATTGGCCAGTGTACCTGGGTCCCCACAGCTTATAACTAATGAGCAGAAGACAAAAAACATTAGAAAAGGAAAAACAAAAAAAAATTACCATTAAATGAATTCATTACGGTTTCTGTTCATTTTACTCCCCTTATGCTGATATTCAAAGTGATTAAGTAATGGGGCATTTGAGTGGCTCAGTCAGTTGAGCATCTGGCTCTTGATCTCGGCTCAGGTGACGATCTCATGGGTCGTAGGTTTGAGCCCCATGTCGGGGTCTGTGCTGACAGCAGGGAACCTGCTTGGTATTCTCTCTCTCCCTCTCTCTCTGCCCTCCCATGTTTGCTCTCTCTCTCTCTTAAAATAAATAAAAAACTAAACTTAAAAACAAGTGATTCAGTGGTAAATTGTTACAGCAGTACTGTGTTCCGATTGGTGAAGTTACTGACTGGTTGTCAGGACATGGTGTGTTTGGAATCGCTTGTTTCTGTTTGGTCGTGGTCGGTTGTGAGGACACTGGCTGCCATCCTTGTCCAGTCCTTAATTATGCACCATGTGCAATCTCACCACCAAGTTAAGGACAGAGACAAAGGCTCTGATCAGAGAATAAACACTTTCCTTATTTCTCTGCAAATGAAATATTCTACAGAGAGGACAAACCTTGACTTTTTTGACCCCAATTTCCCAATGTCCAACTCACTGGCCAATGAAAATAGTTTTGGGGCGCCTGGGTGGCTCAGCTGGTTAAGCATCTGACTTTGGCTCAGGTCATGATCTCGTGGTTTGTGAGTTCAAGCCCCACATCAGGCTCAGTGCTGACAGCACAGAGCTCATTTGGATTCTCTGTCCCCATCTCTGCCCATCTTCTGCTTGCAATCTCTCTCTCTCTCTCTCTCAAAAATAAGTAAACATTAAAAAAGGAAAATATTTTCAACCATTTAAATAAGAAAGTGAAGAAAGATCTAAAACTATCTAATAAAGAGTCATCATATCAAATATACGTATATATGTATCTTTTTTCTCCATAAATTAAAAAAATCAATATAATACTTTAATAAATGCATTTTCCTCAATCAAGCAGGAATCATTGGTGATGTCCTTGATTCCACACAGCTCTGACTCACTTGTGCAGTCGGGGGCGGTGCCGGTCCAGGTCCCGTTGGCCGTGCAGTGCCGGGTCGTCAGCCCCGAGGTCTTGTAGCCCTCCCAGCAGGCGTAGATGACCGAGCTGGAGAACAGGACTCCGTCGCTGCTGACAATCATGCCATTGGTGGGCGTGCCGGGGTTCCCACAGGACACGGCTGTGAGTGACACACACACACACAGAGTGAGCTCTGACCGAAATGATCAATGCAAGAGACCAGAGGTAGTCAGAGTCATAGAGGACGTATTTAGTTTTAAAAATAGGATCTATTACTATGAAGATGTTTAATATATATCTTATATAATGATTCATGCCATTATTTTATTGAGAGTTACAAATACGAAAACTGTATTTTCATATTATTCTTCCTAAAGTGCATTGAAACAAATCAAAAAATGATTTAAAGCATTGAAAATTCCAAGCCTTGCTTCTTTGAGCTTTCACATGTTTATCTTACAAAAAAAAAAAAGGATTTTTTAAAGGATCTATCTGATTTTAGCCACTCAGAAGGCACTCCCTTCATGTAATAGCTGATTTTTTGAAAAATATGGACAGATCAGGTCATATTTCACATTGGTAGGATATTCCTTTTGGAAAATAAGGGATGTCTGAGGACTATAAATAAGTACACTGAAACTGCCTTGTAAAATGGTCTCCTCATCGTTACCTCATTCAACGGCAGCTGTTTTAAGTGGCCTTGGAGAGGCTGCACTTTCCATTTCTTTCTAGATGATCCCAATGTCTGTGTAGGCGTTAAGATGCCCACTAATGATGGGCAATAATGAAAGTCTGGGCAACAGTTCTACACTAAGCGCACCACACATTTCTTAGCTCAGAAAGCTCAGTGGGTGCTGGGTGTGTACCAAGGTGATGATTTTAACCCATAATAGGGTGTTCTTGACTTTTGTACTTGAGACTATTTATCACAAAGATTATGTTTTTTTTCTCCTTAGCCCTCCCACATGATGCACAGCAGGTAGACACAGAAAGAATATGACCTTGGTTGGATGCTCACAGCAGAATGTATCCTGTGACCATTTCTGAGAATAGCCAGAATGTTTTTAAATGCTCTTGCCCATTTAGCTCTTCCACTTTCAAATCTAACCTCAGAACAAAGATGGACTCTTTCTAAAAAATACGGAAGAAAACAGGGGCAGCTGGGTGGTTCAATTGGTTAAATGTGGGACACTTGATTTCAGCTCAGGTCATGATCTCATGGTTCTGGAGTTGAAGCCCCATGTCAGGCTCTCATATGACAATGTAGGACCTGCTTGGTGTTCTCTCTCTCTCTGCTATGCCCCCACTCATGCTCTCTTTTTCTCTCTCTTTCTCTCTGTCCAATAAAATAAAATAAAATAGAATAAAATAAAACAAAACAAAATAAAATAAAATGAAACAAAATAAAATAAAAAGAATTTTAAAAAGTTGCTCAAATATTGTATTCTACAAAATCAAATTCATGGTTAACTTTTTTTTCCCCTGACAGGGACACTTTCACTGATGGTTATGCCCATGAAAATGAAAATGAAGATTGGAAGTTAGCTTTAATATATCTATGTTCGCATTAATGCCTCCACGATACAGGCGCACCTCCATGAAAGAAAACAAGAGCTTACACTTACAGTCACCAGAAGGGAAACAACATATTTTATAAGTAGTAAAGTAAAAGAATTTAAATACATCTTTTCTTTTGTGGTTAATGTAACTCCTTTTGGTAAAAGATCATTTTCTTATACTTGATTTATAATAAAAGAGCCTTATACTCACTCTAAAAACCCTGTATTGTCTACAGATACCAATACTGTTCAGCTAACACTCTGTATTGGGAACATGGCTGTTAAACTGAGTTAAATAGTTTGGATTTGAATCTTGGCTCATACAACTTAAGTAAACGTGAGCAATCAAATCAAGGTCTTGACATGTAGGGTCCTCACTGTAGAATGGGTATAATAAGAATAGTTGCTCTCAGTTTTTAGAAGATGAAACACAGTGCACACAAGATGCCTAGAGTATAATCTGACGTCTTAGTAGTGGTAAAGGCAGACGTAGCTGATGTTGTTGTATTTTCATTATAAACACTGTCCCAGCAGGTCTCTTATCTGGAGAAAACGTTGGCTTTGTCACCATCTCCTGGGAAAGAGGATTAAGAGTTGCCTACGGCAACTAAAACCAATGATGCAGTTATACCTAAGCAATTTCTTAAGATATATCCATCTGAGAAGTGTAGTCAGTGAGTCTACGATTAGATTGCTAACAAAGAAAACATGATCTGAAATGATGGAAATGCTTTTGAAATCTAAGTTCCTTGAGATTTACGAGTTTGTAAAAGATTTTTATTTTGTGTTTCATAGACCCTTCTTTTCTATCATGTATTGAAATGTCCCCATCAGGCTCTAATGCTTTTAGTAGGTTCAGAGAAGGTCGTTCATCAGGTGGTATTCAGGACTGAATACAGTCATGGCCAGCACTGGCAGAAATGCAGAAGTCACTGGTAACCCCCTTTTCTATAGAGCATAATCTGTGCCCCATAGGTTTGGATCTATGATAACAGGTGAGAACAAAGTAGCTACAGATTGTCTAAAAAGATTTAAATGTGTGTGTTTGCGGGGGGCGGGGGGGTGTTGTAGGATTGGGCATATGTTCTTAACCACCATTCGTTGTTACCATGTGTGTGAATTATACTTTTACTTACTCAACTTCTGATGGTTTCTGTCCACTGCAGTATTAGAGGTAGGCAGTTTGGTAGGGAATCACATATTTGAGAACTTTTGCCATACTGAGACATTTCTGCTTCTTTCTGTACACAGATTTTAATGGCCAAGTTTCTAAGGATTTTATAAGAAACACTTGAATTTCTAACTTTAGATAAACCAAATGCTATTCTAAAAATACTTTGCATCGTCTGACTGAGGTACATTATGAAGTAGAATCCTGTTAAGCTCTCCTAAACAAATAAATGACTTCATTTATGATTTGCTGGAACAGAACTCATGGTGTTATATCACAGCACCAAAGTGAGATGCCTATGCAAAGATATCACTCGCTCTTAACTGTGTTAATTTTTTTCACCTTTTAAATGTGCAGAAGTAAAGTTCTTTTGGTGAACTTGATAGTGTAAAGTCCCAAGTGAATGACCATTTTCTTTTTTAATGTTTATTTATTTCTGGGAGAGAGAGAGACAGAGATCAAGTGGGGTAGGGGCAGAGAGAGAAAAGGAGACACAGAATCCGAAGCAGACTCCAGGCTCCAAGCTGTCAGCACAGAGCCAAACGCGGGGCTCGAACTCACGAACTTGAGATCATGACCTGAGCCGAAGTCGGATGCTTAACTGACTGAGCCACCCAGGGTCCCAGGGAATGACATTTTTAAGAGAATAGGAAACTATCTAAGTGAGGTTTGTTCTGTTTCTGGGAGCTGTATTTTCCCAACTGTTTTGGTTAATTTTTAACCAATAATTTCTCAACTATTTTTCTGCCTCATTCCTTCCCTATCCTTTTTCTTCTAGAACTTCAATTACAAGTACCTTAAACTGCTTGATATTATCCCACAGCAATTATTAAGCTGCCGTTGTTCTCCCTTTTTCCTTTCTGTTTTCAGACTGGATCATGTTCATTAAAGTGTCTTCATGGTAACTGACCCTTCTGCCGTTTTTCATCTGCTATGATCACCTAGCAAAGTTTACATATCAGATGCTGTATTTTTCAATTCCAGAGTGAAAATCAGATTGTTGTTTTTATTATTTTAACTTCTCTGTTGAGAATCCCTGTTTATGATGCTAAATTACTTTAAGTCCCTGAAGATATATTTTTTAAGTGTTTATTTATTTATTTTTGAAAGTAAGAGAGAGAGAGGGCACATGTGCGTGTGTGAGTGTGCAGGGAGGGGTAGAGAGAGAGAGGATCTCAAGCAAGATCCACACCGTCAGTGCAGAGCCAGATGCGGGGCTTGAACTCACAAACCGTGAGATCATGACTTGAGCCCAGATCAAGTGCTGGACACTTAATCGACTGAGCCACCGATGCGCCCCAAGTCCATGAAGATATTTTAAATAGATGCTTTGAGTCCTTATGTATTATTTTCAACATTTGGGTCATCTCAGGATCAGATTCAATTTCTTTTTTTTTTTTTTTCTTTGCTTGTTTGACTACGGGTCACATTTTTATGAGTTATGCATATGTAGTTATTTTATTCATGCTGGACATTGTGAACAAATGTGGATAGATTATGTCATTCCTTCCAAAAGTGCTGGAGTTTGTTCTTGTCGGCTTTTAAATCAATTGTAGATCTCGATCGGCTTCATTCTCTTTGAGAGGAGATCTATTCAGTCTTAGTCCTAACATGTTCTAGCATGTTACACTTATTTTAGGGAATAGTATGTGTTTATAATGCATGGGACTTTGTGGGAATCTGTGAAATGTTCCCAGTGCACAGTGAGAGCCCTGACTGCTCAGATGTCCAGTGTTTCTCAGTAGGGTATGACTTCTAGTAATGTGGGTTGATGCTCAACTCTGCAGTAGAAGGTTGTTGTACCAATGGGTCTCACCTCTTCTTGTCTGCCTGGCCCTCACCCAAGCCACCCAGTGAATGTCCACCAGACTTATGGGGCCCTTCCATCTCAGCCATCCCTTCTCAGATTCCCTGTTCTGCAAGTCTTATTTCAGTAGCCTAGAACACTTTCTATCACATCACCTCACCACGCCACCATACCACCTGAGTTCCACACTCCGGCCGTGCAGTAAGAAAAGCATACCGAATGACAGGGAGATGATGGGCTCACCTCACTGATTCTTTTTCTCCTAAGGAACACAGTCATGCACTGTCTGTTGTTTAATAAGATAATTGCCTCCTATATTTTGCTATTTTATAATTGTTCCCAGAAAGAAGGCTCGCCTACTGGCATTCAACATGTCATGGAGTAAAGGGGACTTCCTGTTCAACTTCCATAATTTTCCAACATATTCTGGACAATCCCCACATTCAGTATAAGGGAAAAGTTTAGATGAGATGTAAATGTAGGCTACGGAAGTCATGTACAACTTTGGGTACCATGTTATAGAAAACACTCTAGTTTGGGTGAGAAAGAGATGCTACCATGCAAACTTTAATATTCAAACTCTCCAAGAGAGCGGGAAACTGGGAACATTGCGTCTGAGTAAGAAAAATTCTACTAATATAGAGTCACTGACTGTTAGTCACTAAAAAAAGCATGTCATCCTGCAGTTCACAGTAGCAGGTGGCATCCCACCATTACTATTCGATCATATTTGAGTTAGTCAACTTCTATAGGGCCTAATCTTAAGATTTACACATAAGGTGTAAAGGTGATAAGGTGATTTGGAGTAGAAAAAAAATACCTTGGGTTGTTATATACACATATCTCTTTACCTAGATCCCTCAAAGATAATCTCTTATTCTGATGAGATTATATGCACATATATATATGCATTCACATATAGAAGATATATACATGTATATATATATATATATACATACACATTTAGATATATACATATATAGAGGATTGCATTTCTTATATGATTTTATGGGCTTATAAGAAATAGTTTGATGATATCGTTATAGTTAGATTATGTATATATATATTGTTTTCTATTATTCTATATAACACATAATAAAATGAGAAATGGGTAGGTACAAGTGGAGATGGCAGAGAGAAAAATGAAGATTAAGGTAACTTGATTTATATTTCTGGTACTGATATTGTTAAAGTTTATTCAAGTTGGTCAAATTACATAGGAAGTGTTTCACTCACGTAAAAATAGGTATTTAATTTATGTAATCATTTTGGACTCAAACACTGAGTAATTGAGAAGTTTGTATGAAAAAACATTTGTAACATTTAAAGTCTTATCTGTCTGAATTCTAAATCAGTTACTTTCTGGGCTCTGAGCAAATCTGTGGTATTGCATAACACCTTTGCCAAAGGCCGGAATTGCTGGTACTTGACCTGGTGAGGTATGCATGGTGTTTCTACAGTAATTGCCAACGAATTCCACCACATCCTCTTACGCCTCTCAAATATTAAAATACAGAAAATTCTCTCCAAAAAATTATACAGAAAATCACCCAGGTTCTTTTGTAACACCTGCTTTGGACAGGGGCCACCAATAGATTGGAAGTGACATGTGATGTGAAGCCTGTCCCGGCCTTCAGAAGTTACCTCAGCAATCTACACCCCTTCTACTCACTGTTCCTCTTTCTGAGACGTTTGCTACCAGTAACCACAAAACGCCACCACATCACATAGAAATTATCATCAGAAAATCAGAAACCACCTAGGTCATGAACATTCAAAAGGTAAGGGTCTGGGTTAGATGACCTTTTGAGCAGGCGAACATCCCCACACTCCCAGCCACGAGTCTGGATGATTCTCTGAGACCATTTGGAGGAAAGCAATGCAATGATACAAAGGTTTGATCTCTAGGATTTCTGTGGAATAGTACTGGCCGTTTTAAAATGAATGGCATGGTTCCAAGTGCAAAGGCTGACTTTTAGGCTTGAATGTACTCACCCTCACAGACAGGCTGCAGACCTGACCATGAGCCATTGAGCAAACAAGTCCGCTCGGGGGAGCCCCTCAGCTGGTAACCCATTTCACAGGAGAAGCGGAGAAGGCTCTTGGCCTTGAGTTCATCTCCAAGCCGGGACCCATGTGCTGGGGTCCCCGGATCCCCACAAAATCCAGGATCGTTTCCTGTTGAACACAAATACAAACGGTGATACACAGTATTGCTGGACTTGTTTACAACAGCTGCTGTGTTTAAGGAGAGTGAAAGGTTACTTTGGCGCGTGACAGACAGACTGCACAGTGGAATCTCATGAGAAGGACTCTGTCGTAGCAGCAAAGTGGGAAACGTTAGGAACCTGTTCCTGTGTAACTAAACAAACTAGGTGATTAAAATGAGGTTGTGACAAAACCATATGTTCTCTGGAAGACACAAAATCCAGACGAACGCAGGCGCTGTCCACTGGCTACATCAGTAGTGACGATAAAAGGGAAATGGGGTCAAGGTGTATTTTGTAAATATACAAAAGGAGGAGGAGAGCCTTGGTTCTTCTCAGTTATGTCCAGAGCTGCGGATTCACTGACTGTTACTTATTTAAGAATTATTCGTTAAAGAATTAAGGTAATTTTTTTCTTCAAAGGGGGTCAATGGACTTATCCATTCCTTAGACAGGAAAGATGTGTAAGGACGGAAAGGAAGGATGGAGACAGAATGAAGAATGAACAGGGACAGACCGAGCCCAGGAAGGCAGCCCTCTTGGCCAAGGGGAAAGGAGCCCCCAGGACTCCCAGGGGAGAAGATGGGAAGTGACTGGCGCTTGAAGGTGTGGATGGAGATGAAGATGGCCATCCAGAGCACTGGCAGGCCCGAACCACGTGTGTGCCACTGTGCCACGACACGCACTGTCCACAGTCCTCACCTGTACAGTGGGGCAGTGCCCCGCTCCAGTGACTGTCCTCCTGACAGACCCTAGTGCTGTTGCCGACGAGTTCCCGGCTCCCTCTGCACGCGTAGTGAACCACGGCGCCATACGTAAACAGTTCTCCGGTTAGGATCGCGTTGGCAGGAACGCCTGGGTGTCCACATGATATGGCTTAAGAAAAAAAACCAAAATAAACGATTGCATCAGTCCTGCTAAAGTGCTTACATTGGTAAATCTCCCCCACAGACAGCCATACTACATCACCTGTAAAAGGAAGAGAGCCTAAATATACTGGCAAATGCCATGTTCCAGAAGACGTCCTCCCACCTTAAGTGTTCATCTATCGCCGAGCACAAGGAAAGGGGGTTCCAGTAAAGTCTGTTTTAACTTTGTTTTATCTTAGGTCGTTTTGCTTAAGATAGAAATTTCCATTTAGGCTTTCAAAGAGAAAGTCACTCTACCTACGTTTTTTCCCCATCTGTCCTTAACTGTGTTAAAAAAAAAAAAAAGCAGTAATAAACAAAATGTTACAGGTTACACAGACTCATGAAAACTATTTCCATGTAATGCTGCAAGTAGAGGACTGTTACTATGACAACCGTCTACTTGCGTGGGGAGAGAACTCTGTCGTATCCGCTCATTCGTCCAGGCCGAGGATCCAGGGAGATCCTTACAACACTTTCTCGTTGAACAGGTGGCGGTCTAAAATGTTGACGTTGTAACAATAATAAATTCGTGATTAACTTTTCCTTGATTTATTCTATATAGCAACTTCAGTATTTCCATTCATTTCTTTAAAATAATACCAAATCAGGCCTGGAATCTACTCATAGATTATCCTTCAAGAAGGAAAATTCTGGAATCTACATTAATGTGGGAGAGTGAAGATTCCTCTCTCCTTTTCTGAAGGAGAAGAGGTCCCAACTTGGGGTCACCAGTGGACAAATTCTGTGCGGTGTGCGGCTCTAACTGGACTCAGGCTACAAACAGGGGATTCAAAGGCCAGTGGTTTAACACCCTAGAGTATTTGCATCTGATCACTCACAACCCAAAAGTGATATCAACCGGAGAGGTAGATTTAAAAGGCTGAAACACATTAGGCATCCCCTGAGTCACATCAGCGCTTCTGTTTATACGGTTTTACACTGACTTCCATTCAGTGGTGAATACGATTTTATCAAGATAGAGTCCTAAAAAGGAGCTAATTAGAACTAAATTAGTAAATAGTTGGTACACGACCAGTTCTAGGTGAAATTAAAAGAGAAAAAAACCAGGGAAACAACAGGAGCGACAACAGACATGAGGCTTAGTGACTGTAGTGCGTGTACTAGCAAAGGGCTCCCAGAGAACCCGCGTCCCCGGGCGCGCAGTAATCCCGACAGTTAGTGGCGGCAAGCGGTGGGGACGGGCCACCCAGGAGCAGGAGAGTCCCTTACAACCTAGTTCCTGGAGGTCTGGAGCCCACTGGCATCGTTACAAACACTAATGGAAGTCTCGCATCAGCCGGGGAAGATGCAAAAGACATGTCTGGGGAGTCAGGGAAAGAAAAACTAATTTCTCTGAAAAATTCCCGTGTGTAAAGGCCTAGAAAACCAGACAGCAGACAAAATTTGATGAAGATTGTAATCAATCTGTAGATGCATTTTTGAGATTATGAAGCTGTGCTTTTGGTTTTGAAAGAAGTAACTCTCCATAGGAATTAATTCTCTTATTACAATTAGACTTCAAGACAAGTTTCCATGTAGATTGGGAGGGTTATGAGGGACACTGAATTATAGGAAAAACAGTCTCCAGGAGTAATGTATTCTGAAAATGTACTAAAAATGCTATAATGCAAGAGGTAAGACAGATTATCACTTTTTTTCAGTAAAATCAATTTAATTGTCATGTCCCACATCCTTTATGCACAGAAAATGAATACGAAGAAGAGAGCATTTGATTTTAAGGACTGTTTTGTTTCTGAATGATTTTGAAAAGGCCAAGAAGAGTCACCCCTTTTCCTAAACCATCAGACTGTTTTAATAAGATGATGTCTTTATGCTAAAGGACATTCTGCTCTTTCAAGTTTAAAGAAGGGAAGACTGAAAGATCTTGGGAAAAAATGTACTCTTGTTAATCTACGTGGTCTAAAATACTGATAATGTTGTGAGATGGGCAGGAATGATGAGCCATAATTTTGTCTGCCTAGATATGGTGCCTTCATTCTTTAGGGTGATGTGCTTTCCTCTTAATCATATGGGTCGGGGGAGGATACTGTCAAGATACTATTCCTCTTACTGTATTAACTCTCGGTACCAGAACTGCTCATGAGACCTGTGTTCAGTGAGTATTCCCTCAGAATACTCTACCCTTCCTGCCATAGATGCTAGGTCAACAGACGGACACTCCATACCAGAGACCTTTGCCAATATTTCTGAGTCTGGGTCCAGACAAAGCGAAGCTGAGAGGTGTACAGTGTTGAGGCCACTGGCCACCATGTTTGAGTCTCATAGGATAAGCCTGTTTGCTGGGTGGCAGCAGAAGTCAAGCAGTACCACCTGCTGGCCCATATACTGGGTCCACTTCTTCCTGAAGCCGGAGGTGAGAACGGGCCATGTCCCCTCTCCTTCTGTGACCCACCAACTTGTTTGACTTGTATTTTGTGACCTTTTGGCCAATCAATAAAGGTATCACAATAACTTACACAGTCTGTAAAGACTTAATTTTTTTGTTTTGTTTTTGTTTATGTTTTTGTTTTTGTTCTACTCATGGTCTTACAGGGCTCTGTGGCACAAGAATCCAAAGTAACCCTCACTTACCCAAACACTTGGGTAAAGAGCGATCCCATAAGCCGTTAGCCATACAGGTTAAGGCAGAAGTTCCCAGCAAGTAGAATCCCTTCTTGCAATGATACATGATACTCATTCCATATTCAAAACTCTCAGGGGAAGTCTGTTGCCCATGACGAATGGCATTTTCCACAAAGCCTGGATCTGAGCAGTTCACCACTGGGGGGGGAGAAAAAAAAAGTTACACATCACTTAGATGCACATATAAACAAAACAGATCTGAGAAGAGGCCCCACTCATCGTTTTGGAAAGGTTGGGAGATGACAACGTCACAGCTGAGGTTCTTCCAGAATGTTCTTCCCCCAACAAATCCTACTTCCTGCTTGGGGCCAGTATGCTCAAACCCTGTCAACCAGTGAATCTGCTAATATGGCAATTTTTGCAACATGAGGCTGATTCCTTGTATTTATTTCCTAATAATAGAGTTCTTCTTGGTTCAGACTTGGTTAGGAAAAAAAGTTAAAATGGAACCCACCAAAATTAGTTTAAGTAGCTTTATTTGCATGTAGTATTTTAGGACAGCCGGTGACACTCGTTAATCCCCCCCCCACCTACATAAATTAATGCTTCAATATGCATGCCTGATGTAATTTCTGCCATAGGCAGAATGCAAGTAAAAATGACAGTTCTTCCACCAGCACTTAATAGCAGTGTAAATGAAGCCAGCCTCCGATTTAAGCCTCTTCTCCCTTCAGAAACGGTCCGCAGTGAAGCAGTCGGCTGCGGGACGCGGGACGTGCTCCGCTTGATGTGAGTGGCACTCAGTAGCCTGAATGCCTCGTGGCATCTGGAGGGGAATTAGCAATGTGCGTTCGCAGGTGCAGAGGAAGAGAAAGAACGCCTGATTATCTGGGGCTCTGACCCCCCACACCAGTGAATGAGACAGCTGCTGTGAAAGCTGCACTCTCTCCAGCGATTTCTGGCTCCGAAAGGGGTTGCGGCTACTTCTCAGGCAGTCATGGCACGTCGCGGCCCAGCAGCAGGGGGCAGGCCCTTTCCCTATCCGTGCATGTGATTTCCTCTTGGTAGTGAGGAAGACGGTGGGAGGCAGAATGGAGAGTTGCGAAGGCCCCTTCGAGTGCTGTACGTTGTATTCTGTGCTTTTTGGAATAATCTGGAGTTCATAGAAGAAAGATTCAAGTTCTTCTGAGCCAAAGAGAAAAGCCATGTGTATGGAGCACAGGCAACTGCCACACCACACACTTAAACTATGACCAGACCCACAGAGGCAGCAGGCATTACCTGCGTGGTGAAAGTCTAATGTATTTGGAAGACTGGTTAGTTTTTTGATCTGGTAAACACGGCTTAGGGGCACCGTGGCGCTGAGCTGTGCGTCCAGCCCAGGCGACAGACGGTCCGCTCGTGCTGCACCTTCATAAGCAGTGAAGTGTCCCCCTGGCCGGCATGCCGAGGCCCTGTGTGCTCGCGGCCGAGCCCGGGCATCGGAGTCGTCTGCCATGAGGCTAGAGACAACACAGGGACGGCACCGAGCCAGCCCCTGAACCGGGACACACAATGGACACCCGGTGCCTCGCAGGACCCTGCATGTCCTGGCCGAGCTTCTACTTTTCTTTTTTGTCCTTTCGTGTTTCGACCCCGCTTTCTTTAATGTAGGCCAAGTGTGTGCTGGATGGGAAGCAGGAAACGTACAGAGTGATCGCCATCCAGGTCCCGAGCTCCAGAGACGAGTCCAGCTGGCGATGAGAACACGGAGCAGAGGGAGGCCAATGGCAGAGAAGTAGTTATTACTCCAGAATGATGAGATCCAACTGCCTCCTTCTCTCTGCGGCCAAGGGATGGGCTGTTCTCTGAGTTCTTCTGGGGCCGGAGGAAGAGGATTTAGATTATTCGAGTTCCATGCCCGACTGCTTTGAAACCCTGGGCTACATTTCTCCCTGATGGGCCTTCTTGCCCATGCGGAGGAGAGATGCGCAACAGACAGGAATGCTCTCATTACCAGCAGCCACTGGAATTTGGGCTGCACAGAATCATCTAGAAGGAGCACTGGAGTGCTGAGCCCCAGGCACCTTCCCATTTTTCACCTACTTCAGCACCCTTCAAAAATGAAGCAGTAAAAATGCTTAACCATGGGGGCACATGGGTGGTTCAGTGGGTTTAGTGTCCAATTTTGGCCCAGGTCATGATCTTGCATTGCAGTTCCTGAGTTCGAGCCCAGTGTCGGGCTCT
Organism: Proteles cristata cristata; assembly: GCA_017311185.1. Taxonomy (NCBI): domain Eukaryota; kingdom Metazoa; phylum Chordata; class Mammalia; order Carnivora; family Hyaenidae; genus Proteles; species Proteles cristata. The sequence goes on from JAESUZ010002324.1 coordinate 351,625, forward strand.
GTGCTGACAGCTCACAGCCTGGGGTCTGCTTCGGATTCTGTGTCTGCCTCTCTACTTCTCCCCTGCTCACATTCTTTCTGCCTCTCAAAAATAAATGTGTTCATTTTTTTAAATTGCACATCCTATGATTTCCACCTTTAAACATGTATTTGCTTTCAAACTTTTTTTGAGTACTAACAGTCCATTTTATCCAATATTGCCCTAAATCTGCTCATGCAGTTTCCTGTCCTGTCCTATTGAATGAGCCCTATCCAGCTGCAGACAGACACAACTTAGCAAATATTGCCCTCGTCTGAGTATCGGGTGCACAGATAACCTGAGTAATGAAACATTAGAATGCTAGTTTTTGAAACATGATTTGCTAATTGTTGGATCTGATTTGTTTCACCTTCAGTCTCTATGACTGACTCACTTTTGCTGACATGCTTCAAACTATAGGACCCTGCAAAGCACTAGGCCTCTGAGCCCTGTTCTGTCCAGACAGGCGTGGTCATGTGCCTGTGCACTGTCTCCTTAGACGCCATCTCATTAACTGGACCTAGTTTGTCCTGCTCTGTTCCCTTATCACGTGCTGGAATCCACATCTGTCCCATGTTCTTGATTCTGTGCATAAAACCCAAAGCAATTACAATGTTTTCGTGTCAAATCTCTCTGATGACAGAAAATATGACAGATTTCTCCAGATGTTCATAAACAGAAACTAGACCATATGTTTCTTCTTGGTTGTGGAAAAATAAAGAAAAGGCAGTAAAGGTAGACGCCATGAGAGCCCGCCGCAGTCACTAATTGCGTGGGCCCTAGAATACTTTCGTAGGTTTGCTATGGATTGGATTCCATCCTGTCATTTGGCTGGGCCAATCTGTGAAGACGTCAGTTGCTTCTAAATTGTATAATGGAATTCTGAATTCCATCTCTGGTTCTCAGAAACGATTTTCATAATATGTTCTTATATTAAACACAAGAAATTTCCTTGTATGCCTCTTATATTGCTTGTCCATTTATTAAAATGTATTAAGTAACGATCAACATAAAGCTTATAAGGCTTTACTTGGAAGGTCTCTGAGATGACTGTAACAGAACCGTGCCATTTAACTTCTATATCCAGAATCTGGTTCGAAATTAGAAAACCAAAAGAGAACCCAAAGTGCTTTTCAATCTTTGACGTCAACACTGTTTCCTACAGGTCTAGTGTTTCCATGTTTTACCACTTTACTGAAGTATGACTGACATGTGAGGGCTGCACCTATTTCACGTACACAGCTGAGTGAGTAGAGGAGAAGTCTGCACCCAGGGAACCATCTCTGCCACGATGGCCCCAAACATCCATCTCCTCTCCAAGGTTGGTTTTTGAAAAAAGTATAAATGACTAACCCCGACTTCTTAGCTGATAGCTTCATTTCTATTCATTTCTGAATATATTGGACTAAGTAAGCTTTTGCCATCTGCATTGGCTTTGAAAGGTTAAAACAGGGAGATGAAGTTACTTACTTTTAAAAATTTAATTGTAAATCTTACACTGCAAGGAAAAGTAAATAGAAACAGTTTACACTTTAAAACTAACTTTTAGTTAATGGTAAGGCTAAGCTTTAGGTCATAATTTGAAAAATCAGAGGGGCGCCTGGGTGGCTCAGTTGGTGAAGTGTTCGACTTCGGCTCAGGTCATGATCAGGTACTTCAGCTCAGGTCCATGAGTTTGATCCCCACGTCGGGCTCTGTGCTGACAGCTCAGAGCCTGGAGCTGCTTCAGATTCTGTGTCTTCTCTCTCTCTGCCCCTTCCCTGCTTATGTGCTCTCTTTCTCTCTCAAAAATAAATAAACATTAAATATGTGTGTGTGTGTGCGTGTGTATGAACATAAAAATACTAAACATACACATTTTCAAATGGTGGTGAGTGACATTCTGAAAATAAAAGGTACCCAGTTTTCCATATATCTGGGTGAACAGCCTGTTTCTGACTGTATCTCAGACCAAACATGCCAGAATGGTCTGACGCAAATTTGTGACCGGGTTCCCAGTGTGACAGACCCTTAAAGGAGAGTGACAGGGAGACACAGCACGTGTGTGGGTGACAAGGGTGGTTGACGGATTGAATGTTACAGTGGAAGAAGCCTCAGTAGCTGATATGAATAATAAACTATCATTATTTCATTGGCGCTGGATGAAAGACCATGGCACACGTGGTAGGTATAAACTCATGTTTAGTGGCAGCTTTGGGACTAGAGAGTGGAAAATCCTAACATACTTAGAATCCCACGTGAAACACATAAGACTCAAAAGTTACAGGTATGACAATAAACAATTTAATTATACTGCAATTGGTTTCACGTTCTCTCTGTGCTTGTAAACTCACACACATTTATAGATGTCTTTGGCACAACACTTTCGACTACTTCACTGAGATATCAAGGTTTCACATTCAACCTTAAAATTATGTTGAAAAGTAATTTTTGAATTAAAAAAAATGGAGGGTTTTTCTTTTCAAGTAGATTCCTTAAGTTTGAATTTTCAGTCACAGTTATCTCTATGATCAGATTTTCTGACAAGTCAGATGTGAGTTTAAAATCTGGCAGAGAGAGCCATCACTTTAGGATGCCCTTTAGCTTTAAAGCCACACAGAAGGGACCACGCCCAAACCACACAGGAGTAGCGTCGGGCGCACAGGCACTTTAATTCCGTGGGTAGACTGGGCAGGTGTTCAAAGCTTAATCCAATTTTCAGAAAGGATCATGTCCATGTATCGTTGCTATTGCTCTAGCATCTGCCTCGCTCAGGAACATGGAAAACATAGATTCCACATAGAACTGATGCATGACACTGGAATGTAAAATTACTACACTGTTTCTCCATTTTTAGGGAGAATTTTTTGTTTAGGGGTGCTTGGGTGGCTCAGTCCGTTGGCTCAGGTCATGACCTCATGGTCACAAGAGATCAGGCCCAGATGGGCTGTGCGCTGGAGCAGGCATGGTGCCTGCTTGGGATTCTCTCTGTCTCTCTCTTCCTCTGTGTCCTCCCCTACTCTTTCTCTCTCTCTCAAAAACAAGAAGTTATTTTTCTTTAAGTCACCAAATCACACACAAATTGGCCAAAAGCAAATACAGTAAAACTTTGGATTGCAAGTCTCTTGCTCCTTGAGTGTTTATAAGGCGAGCAAACATTCTAATACATTTTAACCTGACAAAGCAGTGATGTCATGTAATAAGAAGAGGGTGTGACACCCAGTGTCACATGATCACAGCTGAGCCAACGGTTCTTGAAATCCACTTTGATATAAGAGTGTTTGGATGACAAGCATGTTTCCAAAGTGAATTATGCTCACAAATCAAGGTTTTACTGTATATAATTCTTATTCCTTATTATTTTTTTCTGATGTTTCACCTCCAAAAAATCTTCAGCATAGTACACCTGCTAAGATTTAAAGGAAATTATTTCAATACAAATTCTGAATCTATTGACAAGCACAGTGGTCCTCGGAGTTTCTGACTGCCCTTCACCCTAGGGGCTCAGTGAGAAACCAAGCCCAGTGGTAAGTGATCACTTTTTCTCAATGACAGCTGCCCATGCAACACAGAACATGAGTCGGAAGCTCTCAATTCAGTCTACTGAGTGAGGGAGAAGGGGCGCAGGGTGGCCCTGATGACTCCTGAACTTCACCTTCTGTGGCCTCAGTGCTTTATGATCAAAGGAAGGAGGGAGGAGGGAAGGAGGGGGGAAGGAAGGAAGGAGGAGGGAGGAAAGGAGGAAGGAAGGAAGGGAGGAAGGAATAAGGAAGGAAAGGAAAAGAGGAAGGAAGAGAAGGAGGGAAGGAGGAAGGAAACAAGGAAAAAACTGTCTTCTATTTTTGTCTGAAAATCTGTGTTTACGTTTATTTTTGGTCTTTACTCCTGTTCTTCCATTTTCTTTTATGGTTCATAAAAACTTGACAATGAACAGGAAAACAAAAAATAATGCCTCATAATTTAAGGATAGATAATTTATTTTTTTTATTTTTTTTTATTTTTTTTTTAATGTTTTATTTATTTCTAGGAGAGGGAGAGAGAGACAGCGTGAACAGGGGAGGGTCAGAGAGAGAGGGAGTCACAGACTGAAACAGGCTCCAGGCTCTGAGCTGGCAGTCAGCACAGAGCCCAATGGGGGGCTGGAACCCATGAACCGCGAGATCATGACCTAAGCGAAAGTCGGACGCTTAACCGACTAAGCCACCCAGGCGCCCTGATTTTTTGGATTTTTTTAATGTTTTATTTATTTCTGAGAGAGAGAGAGAGAGAGCGAGCGAGCATCAGCAGGGGAGGGTCAGAGAGAGAGGCAGATACAGAATCTGAAGCAGCTCCAGGCTCTTAGCTGGCAGTTAGCACAGAGCCCGACGTGGTGCTCGAACCCATGAACCATGAGATCATGACCTGAGCCGAAGTTGGACGCTTAACTGACTGAGCCACCCAGGTGCCCCAAGAATAGCCAATTTAAATTCACTGGTGGTGGGAAGAAGGAGTAAGAATTAGTTCACTACATTAAAAAAAAAAAAAACAAAAAAAACACTAATAATGGTTTGAGTTCTGTGTAGTATGTTATAAAAATGTTTTCAACAGAAAGAATTAGATAAAGTGTAGAGGACAAAGATAAAGTATGCAATATTCAGTGTATTGTATAGATTAAATGTTTTTGGACTTGTTCACTAACTGAATGATTCAAAATTTAAAAAATGGGATTACTGGTCACAGAGCAAAAAGCAAAAAAAAAAAAAAAGAGCAATTTATGATTGTTTTCCAAACACATGAAAGTTATGCTTTCATTTTTATCAATACCTGGTAAAGATGAAGTAAGTTGCGATTCGGGTTCACTACAAGATAAACGCTCTAATGAATTATAGCTGATTATAACTGATTGCCTGACTTTCCTGAGGGAATACATTTCAGAAGCCTGAGGTCGTGGTGGGAAGACAGAGGGCCTACTGTACCCTGGGCAGTGGTGAAGAATTTCACAAATACCGGTTTATCTCGAACTCACAGAAACCAGGGAGGAGGGTATATTTCCCTGAGTGTCCATGCGAGGAAACGGATGTGAATTTGACCACTGACCGTAGACCCTGCACGGACTCACCCAAGATGACCGATCTGGAGAGCTCGGCCCCACGCAGCTCCAGCACAGGCAACACCCTGCCGCACACTGAGAACTCCAAAGGGCGGACCCGATCCCCTTCCGCCCCCGGAGACTCCTCTTCAAGGGGGGATCTCAGGGTGGCGGCCGGGGGCCGCCTGCCCCAACCTCTTCCCGCTCTAGGTGGGAGCCTGCCCCACGCTCTCTGGGCCCCGACTTTCAACTGCTACCCCTGGTTCCGCTTCCCCACAGACCCAGAAGACGGGCGTTAAATGAAGCCACAAACATGGGATTAGTTCTTGTATTTCCCTCAATTTGAAAATTTTGCCATTTAAAAATTCTGATATCTATGATTATATATGATTTTTCATAGACATATAAATGTATTCATATACATAGTTTCTTTATTTTATTTATTTTATTTAAAATTTTTATTTATTTTAGAGAGAGAGAGAGTCCAAAGCAGGCTCCATGTTGTCAGCACAGAGCCTGAAATAGGGTTCAAGTTGAGGAACTATGAGACCATGACCTAAGCTGAAATTAAAAGTCAGACATTTGACGTACTCAGCCACCCAGGCACGTCTTTAGTGAATTTTTTTATTGTTTGTTTTTTAATCCTCTCTAAGCATAACAGAAATGTCACTAACCCCATATTTTCTTCACTTTATCTTCATGTGTGTAATCACATAGGGACATCTATTTTATATCTCTGAATTTAATTATTTTTATAAGTAAGAGAGAAAAAATGTCTACGGTTTGTACACAATATATAGATATTATCAAGAATTTGGGAGGAGAAATCAAGCACAACAGTACGCTAGTGTGAGACAGGACATGCTAACCTTTCTGTGGAATTATTCAAGGAAGCACATAAGACAAGAATCAGGTTATACTGCAATAGGCATGGAGAATCCCTGGTAATTTTGTTTAAAAAGTAGATATTTTTGTTGAGTTTCAATTGAAGAAACTTCAATTTCTTGAGTTTCATGACATTTTTTTTTTCCCTAAGGCTTCACTGCCTTTATGAGCCTGTCCTCCTTGAAATCATGTTTTTCCTGGTTGTATAATAAACACATAAATTCTGTGCACTAGTGCCGGGAGCCGCACCGGCCTCTCTGGATGGCAGTCACAGCAAGGAAATGGCAGTGTGTGCACAGCTCCTGCCGTGAGAAACGAAGACTAGTATCTCCTTCTGCTACTACTGGCTCATGCTGGAAATGAGCCTGCTGGTATTGACCAGGCCTCACAATATTCCATATCAGACCCATATTCTGAACACAGTTACCTCATAGGAAAAGCATATTCCTGCCTTTACAAAAGAGATTTTAGATAAGAGCTCTGTGGATCATTGTCAAAAGGTTCTTCCTATGGGCCTTGCAGATCCAAGACTTAGATAATGAAGGGGGTTAAGAACACAAGAGTTACTATTGAGCCTGGCCCCATATCAGAAGAACCTAATTTATAGTTAAGGTACAGACAAGTACCGAACATAACTTACTAATTGGTGATGTATGGCAGTCCCTTCCTCAGGGCCTACATTCCACAGACACCCTCCCTTACACTGGCAGCTGGAATGAGGATAGATAAGAGTAATTAAAACATAAACCCAGATGCAAAGACTGATACATATAGAGCCCCCTTGGTAGTTTCCACAAACTAACCAATTCAGAATCATTCATCCTCTTGAGAGCCAGACAGAATGACTCTTAACTTATCTATATACAATGTAACCTATATGTTATCCTGTCTTTCACTAAGAGCATCCTGTTATTTCCTTGGTCATAAATTCACCATGACTGGGATACTTCTGCAATTGATATCACAAAAGACCTCTCATTGTAAGAAACTCCTTTTCTCTGACCTCATATGGTTGTTGAACCTTTAAATAAAGACACCAAAACCAACAGGACAGAGATGCCTGCCTGGTGATCAGGAAGAATCTCAGGGCTCTCACTCTCTCTCTCTCTCGCCGACACCGTCCATCCTTCAGGACCCCTGGACCTGTCGGAGCCGGCGCGGCCTCGGACACACTAGACTGTAGCTCTTAGCTCATAAATGAAGGAAACAAACAAACAAAAATAAATAGAGAACAGGAATATGTGAGCTGAAGGTGTCTTGGAGATGTTACGGTGGTTTCCAATCCACTCCATTTCTGTAGGGCTGCATTTACCAGACATTCCTCTACCCCTTCATCAGAGGTCCTGGGAGGAACAGCTTTCAAAATTTAGCACAAATTGAGATTCTCTACCGTAAAAGGCAGCACCAAGAGAATGAGAAGATAAACCGGAGTAGGAAAAGATATTAGAAAGGAGATGATGGATAACAGACAGAGAATTCTTAAAACTCAGTAAGAAAACAAGAAATCTGTATGAAAAATGGGCTGAAGACCTTGAGCAACGCCTCACCGAAGAAGATACACAGAGGCAAGTCACCACAAGACAAGATGCCCCACGTCCTATGTCATCAGGGAAATGCAAATTGAAGCACAGGAAGAGCTACTCTCCACCTATGAGAATGTCCACAATCCAGAATACAGACATCACGAAAACACTGCCAGGGGTGTGGAGCAACACAACTCTCACTCACTGCTGGAGGGAGCACAAAACGGCACCCGCACTTTGGAAGACAGTGTGGACAACATTAAACATGCTCTTACTATACAATCTGACAACCACACTCCTTGGTATTTATCTGAAGGCGCTGAAAACTCCCTATTGTGTTCACACAAAAATCTCCACAGGGATGTTGACAGCAGCTTTATTTGTAATTACCAAAACTTGAAGTGCCCAAGCTACCTTTCAGTAGGTGAGGGATAAACTGTGGTCCATCCAGACAATGGAATATCATTCCACACAAGAAAGAAATGAGTTGTCGAGCCATGAGAAGATAGGGAGGAACCCTTAGTGCATATCACCATGGGAAAGCAGGCAGTCTGAAGAGTCTACATCCTGTACGATTCCAACTATATGACCTTCTGGAAATGGCAAAACTATGGAGACACTAAAAAGGTCAGTAGTAGTGGGGCGCCTGGGTGGCTTAGTCGGTTAAGCGTCCGACTTTCGCTTAGGTCATGATCTCGCGGTTCGTGGGTTCGAGCCCCGCGTCGGGCTCTGTGCTGACTGCCAGCTCAGAGCCTGGAGCCTGTTTCAGTCTGTGACTCCCTCTCTCTCTGACCCTCCCCTGCTCACGCTGTCTCTCTCTCCTGGAAAAAAAAAAAAAGGTCAGTAGTGGCCAGGGGTGAGTGGAGGAGGGAAGGATGAACAGATAGAACGCTGAGGATACTTGGGGCAGTTCAGCTATTTGTATGATACTGTCAGGGTGGATACATGTCATTATGTATTGGTCCAAACCCATAGAAGGTACAACACGAAAAGTGAACCCTAATGCAAAGTACGGCCTCTGGGCAGTGAGCTGTTACTGCAGATTCACTGATTGTAACAAATGCACCATCTGGTGGGGAATGTGGACAATGGGGGTGCTGTGCACGTGTGGGCAAGGGAAACATGGGAAATCTGTGTCTTCCCAATTTTTCTATGAACCTAAAAACTTCCTCTTCTATTCTCTAAAAAATTAAGCACAGTCCTATTATTTGAGAAAATGGAGAAAGGTAAGGAAAGGCAGAATTAATACTGAAGAGGGTACTACACATCCCAACATCGAGCTGTGCCCTAGGCTTCTAATGGACCCAGTGCGGTATCCAAAACCCTGAAACCCATTAACAAATGGCACAATTTAATCTCCACTCCTCTTCTTCTGTAGAAGTTAGAGGAAAATGGAATATGGTTCCCCCCAAATAAGTTTGATACGGAAAATCCACGATTTTGAGTTCATCCCATCTTCCGTCCAGGAAGCATATATCATGTGTCAGACGGATGATGTCTCAGCAACTGTGGGTGACAGTCTGCCTACCTGACTGGCGAACTCCTCTGGGTTCTGTGTTATCAGCTTAGAGGTATGAATGAAATTACCTGTCTCTGGCAGAGTGTAGCACAGCATTCGGAATAGAGCATGTGCTTAATACATGTGAAGTTGAACAGAAGGGCTTTGGGGGAAGAGGCATAGAGCCTGTGTGGGTGTCCCTAAGACATCAAAGGCACAAGTATGCTGTACCCTGTGTCAAGACAAACCGGACCAAAATGTACAGGCGTTCGAGCTTAATCACTGTTCAGGTGTGCTGTTGCTTTCCTGTCATACAGGTGGGGAGAGCAGTGTGACTCAAGCTGCGTCATCTCCATCTCTGTCCCTGCGGCCGCGCCCCGCCACGGCTGCTCCCATCCTGGCCGTATCTCGCAGGCGCGCGCCCTCATGCTTCCCGGTGAGGCGGGGTAAGCCCTTCAGCTGTGTTCTGCACCGCGCTGAGAAGTATTTGGGGTACGCCCGAGTGTGCTGACGTTCAGTGCAAAAATGCAAGGAGATGCCACCCAGAAGCCAGCTTCCTGTGCTGGTACGCGCCCTCGGACATGCCCCCAGCTCTGGTCACCCTCCTCCGTGGCCCCTGGCTCACACAGCTGATAACAGTAATGATGATGATGACGACGACGATATATCAGGTACACGTGTCAGTTTTCAAGCTGCCCAGACCCCACCCACATTGTCATGGGACCAGCAGGTGCTCTTGCGCAAAAAGCTCAGTGGGAAAGTGCCCGCTGCACCCCAAGCCCAGGCCCCCAGGCCCAGCCACAGCACAACCGGAAGTCTGGTTGGTGGGGACAGTGAGAACAAAGGCCCAGGGTCTTTCTAGTCATGGCAAGTTTTCCTCTACACCGAAGTAGCGTGAATCTAATACTAGTGTTTAGAGGGAAGTGAAACTCGGGAGGCTTCACCTTGTCCAGCGCTCCCGTGTAGGCTCGGACCGGAACTCTACCGTCTGGTAGCCACATTTCACATAACTATTTTAAAGAATTGCTCGGGTCCCATTCTGCTATCATCTCATTTGGACATAGCTCCCTGGGGACCCCCGTGGGAAGGTGGGTGACTCAGCCAGAGGAGCTCTCACTCTCGGGCTCCCATACCGTTCATCTCACTACCATAAATTCTTCACCTCCACCCTGAAGTACACTTCACCTTCAGCGTGCAAGACGTTCTCATGGAAGGCAATGGAAGCTGACCCTTAAATAGTATGAGCTCAAACATCAAGAAAGACAGAAACCCCAAAACAGCAGATCTTGAAAATTCAGGTTTTAGCTGAGATCTAGGTGATTTTTGAATAAATGAATGGGTGGGAAAAAGGAGAGAGAGAGAGAGATTTAAAAGCTATGAGAACTTCCTAAATGCTGCCCCAGGTCTAGACGCCCTCGGTCCAAAGATGCTGTAGAGATGGACAATGGGCGAAGACAAAGGGAAACGGAGAGAGGCCTCCTTTAGGGTCCTAGACCATTCTGGTGGGACCCCTGGCAGCGTTCCCCATTATTCTCACACTGTCTCCCCCCTGAGCAGCGAGAGCGTCTGTGGGGTCTAGTGCCTGAAGCGTCACACAGGCGGGTCCTCTGGGGCGTCGGTCAGCCCGCCAACCTCGGCCTGCGGGGCTCCTTCCGCGAGGCCCTCCTACCTCGGCAGGCGGGCAGCGCACTGCTCCACTGGCCGTTGCTCCGACACTGGGCCCGGGAGGCGCCCTGCAGCAGGTAGCCCGTGTTGCAGGTGAAGTTCACCACGTCGTTCAGGTTGAACTCGCTGCCGTTGGTGAGGCCGTGGGCGGGGTTCCCGGGGTGGCCGCAGGTGATGGCTGTGTCGGAAGACAGGCCCACAGCAGTGTCAGAAAACGGATTCCACATGGACACATTTACAGGCGCGTCACACGTATGGGTTCAGAGATGGCTGTCAGACTCGTGGCAGACCGTGCTTACACTCGGAAGGAAAAACGGTGAAACAGAACCAGAAGCTGAACCTACAGGTTTTTACTATAATTATGGAAAATAACCCACATGTGGAAATGTACTTTGTTCATCTTACTAATTATTCTTACATCATGACAGGACGCCAAGTAACTCTAGAATAAAGCGGTGAACAAGAGGGGGTAAAATTCTTACGTTAATTACGAGTTTTGAGTATTTTCCCCTTAGAACGCACCAGCTAATTGTGTGGAAATCCTCATTTGGAAATTATAGGGACCTGGCTGATAACTATAATTGCACATGTATCCATTTTTCCAGTATCAATGTAAACATCAGAAAATTAGCAAAATAAGCGTGCATACACAAACAGTAGCTTTCTTCGACAGTCCCTATTGTATGATCTTAGGAAATGTAGTGACCTGTCATTAATGTCATGCCCTAAATAACAGCAATACAAATCCCAAAGATATCCCTCAGAGGCCCTTTCAAAAGAAACACATTACAGTCATAAAACTGGTGTTTTCCTCCTCAATTATCTTGTCAATGGTTCTTTCTTCTAAGTAAAGCCTTCACCCTGAACTCTGCCCACTCACCACTGCACTGTCCTAGATAACACCTGTTATTATCTATGGCTGAATCCACACTTCCTCTGTATTATCCACGGGAAATAAAGAATATACTGGGAGAAAAAAAAACCAATTGGTTTAAAACAAATTTTGCTATAGAGTTTTCAATGTCTTACAAAAACACTAGTCAATAGTTATCTTGGATGTTATAAAGTTTGAGGACCATCATTCCATGAAATTCTGTGTCTTTCTTTAAAGGAAGGACTGCTTGCAAAACTCTGTAGTCTTGTTGAAAGAAAAAATACAAAATAACACAGAAGATCAGGGGCGTGTGGCTATTGGCTATGGAAAGCCAATCTGCAGGCTCAGACTCAGTGCCTTAGCCCTTCTATAATTAGCTTCTGTTTGCACCTTGTTTACCCTGTGATGAAATCAGGCAAATGCGTGCAGGACACCACTCATCCTGGGGTCTGTTGGAGATGAGTGAAGGAGCACGGTAACTGTGGACCAGCATCTGGAGGTGCCGGAAGGGAACACAGGGGAGGTGGATGGGAGAGGAAGGGAGCAGCCCTGCCCAGAGTCTCTCTCGGCCCCGGTGAAGGTTCCATTCTGCTTCACTCTGGAGCTACCGCATGTCTGTGCTAAGTCTGTGCCAGGACTCCCGACAGAGAAGGTAAGCAAAGGCAGTGTGCGCTGAACTGGTTCACGTGGTACTTACGGACGCAGACGGGGGTCTGTCCGGACCACTTGTGGTCCTGCAGGCAGATTCGAACCGAAGTCCCCACGAGTCTGAAGCCAGGGTTGCACTGATAAACCACAGTGTCCCGGTAACTGAAACCATCTCCGCTGATGTGCCCGTTCACGATGGGGTCCGGCGAGCCGCAGTGGCCGGCTGCAGGCAGGAACAAAACCGATAAACGCTTTGCAGAATCTGTTTCTTATAACAGTACTGCGCTCGCAATCTGTTCACCTGTATTGCAGGTGACTTACACCACTGGGTGCCTAGCGTATCAGAATTTTCCCCATTTATATATAATTTTTTAATATAATTCTTTGCTTTGTAACTTGTTTATTTTTCTCAACAATGGTGGGTATCATGTTTGAAATTGCTAACATGTATGAATTGCTAATGAAGTTATTTCTGCAAATATGGTTTCCCCATGTATTTTCTTACTTATCTTTCTTACTGAGATTTTATGTTGTCTGGCTACTGCTTTTCCAAATAAAAGCCAAAAAAGGGGAAGAGACACTTGGGATTAATACTGATAGGTTTTGTGACCTATTGAACATGGGATTTTCAGTGCGAGAGAGTAGATCGTTAAACTATTTGTGAAATTTCAAAGGGAAATGAATGTCAGAAAATACGCTTAATTTCTTTTCTGTTATTTATTTATTTTGGGGAGTGAGGGGCAGAGAGAGAGAGAGAGAGAGAGAGAGAGAAGGAGAGAATCACAAGCAGGCTCCATACCATCAGTACAGAGCCCGATGAGGGGCTGAAATCATGAACCGTGAGATCGTGACCTGAGCCAAAATCAAGAGTTGGATGTTTTAATGGACTGAGCCACCCAGGCGCCCCAGAAAATATGTTCAGTTTCACACATGTACATTTGGTTAGGTCTGAACCGGCATGTAGGTGGAACTGGCCTACAGCCAGTCAAAAGAGTCTAGTATTGAGGGGAGAGATGTCCTGGAGACAGAGCAGATTTAGGAGAAGCAAGATGACGGATGTTAGCTGAGCGCAAGGCGACTGAGCTTCGCCGTGAGAAGTGTGTGAAGCCAGAAAAGAAAAGGAAGGAAGATGCAGCCAGGATGGACCTTCACACCGAAGGGGAGGTGAAAAGCAGAGGCTGGAAGGAATCTGAAATGTCAGAAGGTAATTAGCCGGTAAACGTGGTGTCCCACAGCTTCAGTGATGGGGGCGTCTGTGGAGAAGGAGTAGGGGACGCTCAGCTCTCTGTGAGCAGAAGGCTGGAGCGGTGTGACGCAATTCTTGGCTTGACTGAACCTCTGCCCTGTCCCGAGCCTTCCCACAGGCCCATCCACGCCCCTTCCTGTAAAATCCACTTTCAGCAAAAACTCAACAAAGCCAGTGGAAAGCCCCCACCCTCCACTGTCCGGGGGGCTCCCACTGCCCCCCACCCCCAGGGGAGGTCGGTCCGCCTGGCCTACCTTCAGCCCCATCCTGCTAGGTCCGGTCAGCCAGAGCCCCCAGGACCCTGCTGTGCCCTCGTGGGGATTTCCCACCCGGGGCCCCCACCCCGCGTGACTGTGACCCCCACTCCCCATGCAGCATGCAGACTTGAGCTCCCCCCCACAATGAAAGATCCCATTGCTGTGACCCCACACCTATCACAACGGTACCAAACATGACTGCCTTCCCATCACCAGCAAGTGTCCTTGAACATTTTTCCCCCTAAGAGCCATAAGGTGCCATGTGGCACAGAGGAAACTTGGAAGGGGGTGGGGGAGGGGGGCTTGGTGTGAGTGTCCTGCTCTGCATGCACCTTCCCTTCCCTTCTGTTCCAATCTCCTTCCCCCTCTACTCCTTCCCTTCCTCTCCTATGCAAAAAATAGCTAATCAACAAAATAGGAAGCATTAGGAGTGCCTGACATTCCAAGGATCCATGTTACATGTGGGTTTGGGATACATATGAAGAAAAAGGCGTCCACCACCAGTTCCTAAAGGATTCATCCAAACTCGAAAGCTTACATTGTGAGGGAGCGACAGGCTGGAGTACATGCAGAGTACTTTTTTAATGTTTAATTATTTATTTTTTGGGGGTGGGGGAGGATCAGAAAGAGAGAGATTGAGAGAGAGAGAGAGATTGAGAGATTGAGAAACAGAGAGTTGGAGAGAGAGAGAGATCCAAGCAGGCTCCATGCTCAGCTTGGGTCCCGACTCGGGGCTCGATCCCATGAACACGAGATCCTGACCTTACCCAAAATTGCGAGTCCGACGTGTAACTGACTGAGCCACCCTGGCGCCCCCATGCAGAGTGTTTTGATGTCGGCCCCCACCCCGTTCATTTATTCCCCAAACAGAGCACACAGTTGTCAAAGGTTTACACACAGCAGGCTACCTCCCAGGTTGAGAAAGTTGCCAGATCACTGCCAGGCAACAATTGGAGCTAACTTCATCATTCCAGAAGAATTTAAAATAATAATCTATATTTCTACTTCTGACAGCATTTAGCAGCACTGCGTTCTCCCGGGTTTTGGACTAAGTGTATTAGCAACAAGTGACTCTGCAGTGCAGAGGGAACAAACCCAACTGATGGCTGGGTATCCCTGCTTCAACAACGTTTATAAGAAGTCGGGCCAACAAACTCACGCTAGATTTGGTTGATTCTTTGTCGCCTTGACAGTTTTGTTTTGTTTTTTTTTCCCAATTCAGCCTGATCAACTAAGTTGGTTCTGGCAAGAGGCCAGATCACCTCCCCCAAACGGAGCCTTGATGCACGCAGAGAACTCAGAGGAGGAAGGACATGGTCCTCGGGTTGAGGAATGAGCTTCTGAAGCCGTGGATATTTTCGCAGAGCACTGGCCTTGGCTCCACAGGCCCTCCCCCAATCCAGAGGCCACCACACGCACAGTGTGTCCCGTTAGGGGGGAAATGAGCCATTTCCCGATCCCAGTGACAAGGGCGAGTACGAGAGCCAGACGGAGGGGCAGCACCCAGGTGTGGTCCCGAGATCCCACAGAGAGCCCAGCCACTTTTGAGGGGACCATTGAAAGATCTAATTTCTAGAAATGAGTATCAAAACAACACAATCCAATCTTCAACAAGAATGTGGGCCACCTAACTGCTGGTTGTTATTCTTGAATCACGCCAAGTACTCTGGGGGTTATTTATGAAGCCTGCCACCAGTCCACGATTTGGGGGCATGGCAAGTGGGGTGCTTAAGGGGGGGTGTGCCGATGGAAAGCCTTCATCATCTACAGGATCTGCTCGGCCTCATCCTTGATTTCGACAAACACCCCTGCTAGTCTCACTTTGACGCCTTAACAAGCATTTTCTTTCCACTGGAGTTTTTAGGAAGAGCACGTAGTTTGAGTCTACGTGATCTTTTGAAAGCCTGGCACAGAGGTACTCTTAATGGTCCAGAAGATACTCTTAATGGTCTGTGTACTTTCGTTATCGAAGGGAAAACTTGGCAGCCACACGTGGAAATGACAGTTCCTAACAGAGCCTCTCCCCTGACCTGTGGTTCTTTCAGTTCTCCGAGGAACTGGCTTTCAACACTGAAAGAACACAGAGAAGGTCCTTTCCGAGCACTTCCATCCGGCTCAGGGCCTGATGGGAAGAATTCATAGCACTCTTGCTACTTCTGCTTCCTAATTTGAATATATGCAGACCGTGCGACCTCCTGATTGGAAGCTAAGTCGTACCGATCTGATTTTCACTCGACTTTCCAGCCCGTGTGTTAAAAGGTTTTTAAAAACTCAAAGTCTTAAACCAATTATAAGCCATTAACAAATATAGGATATTCACCCGATTTTGCTTAGAACATTTAACCAGAAAATATTTTTACATTTGACATTATGTAAAAATATCATGTGGGGGAGGTATGTCAGGTAGAACTTGAGCTCAACGTACACGGAAGTGTCTTCCAAATGTAAGATTCTATGACTTCATGATAATATTGTGCTGTATCTTTTGTGAGTTTCTTTATCCTTGACGTAGCTGCATTTTGTGTTAGATATACTATGTAGGAAGTATTTCTTTATATCTGCCATAGAATGCTTCATAACTATCTTCATGCTTCTGTCCAGTGGCTAAAATGTATTAGTCACTCACTAAATACTTGTGACAGTGGACAGTGAGGTCATTTCCATTTTCAAAGTATATCCAAATCCTGCTAGGTGACAACAATTTAATGATGATTTCCTACTGGCCAGCAATGTTCTTGGAGCAGGGATCACACAGAAAATAAGATCCAACCACAGAGAGTGAAAACGCAATGGGAGGTCGAATTCGGAAGGGCCTGAAGGTGTGTGCATGCACTGGGATCGGGTAGTAAGGCAGGACATGCCTCCAATAGAGGAAATCAGAGACCCTGAAAAGGCAACATTTAAGGCCTGAAGGATGTGTATTCATTAGCCAGGTAAAGGTGATCAAAAGGCAGCCTAGTGGCTGACATGAGGAATTTTATTTATTTTTTAGTCTCTGTTACAGTATGAAGACTATGAAATTATAGGACCAAACTATCCCTTTAATGGAAGGGTATCCACTTCCCTCTGCTTATAACTGTACATATTATTCTTTGCTTCATGCATCTTCCACGATTTGGATGCGTTTCACTACTACAAGTCCGTAAAGTATAAGTGATAACGAAGGATAAGAAAATCTATTAACTACAACATAAAAAGAAAAAAAATTCAGAGCAAAATATC
The DNA here is from genome assembly GCA_017311185.1 of Proteles cristata cristata. Taxonomy (NCBI): domain Eukaryota; kingdom Metazoa; phylum Chordata; class Mammalia; order Carnivora; family Hyaenidae; genus Proteles; species Proteles cristata. Next base: position 368,508 of record JAESUZ010002324.1, read on the forward strand.
AACTGATTAAAACGTGTGGTTTAATTAGATTAATTAATTAGTTAATTAATCTAGGTCTTAGATCTCACAGTTTTTGTTATTTTGTTTGCCCCTTTGTTTTTTTTTTTTTTCCCCGTTAACATTTGGCTTCCGCTTAAATACAGATCACTCACCGTTCTCTACAGGCAATTCTGTGACTGATAGAATCACATCAGGAAGTCAGTTGTTAAGAAATACCAGCTGGAAATGCTTTCAGGAAAGTGTGGGAAGAAAATTTGGGAGCCATAAGCGTGTGGGCTGCTTTATTTCTGTGTCAGTCCGACCTATGAATTTAGTGCTCTGCCACCGAGCTGAGCCCGAGAACACAGACTGGGAAAGGGCTCAGGAACCAGGCAGAATGGTAAAAACTGTAATTCCACATGATTTTTAATTCTGTAGCCAGACAGACTGGTATAGGAATATCTCCTAAAGGAATTGCCAAATTTTCCTTCACTTCAAATACACATGAATTACCAATTCTATTTCTTTCATGGTTCCAGAACTTTACTTCTTCTACCTTTTCTTCACATGTGGAATCGGTATGACTGCGGTGTGGGAAGTTCACCAACTCTTAGAATTGGTTTTGGATCAGTAGCTGAATTAGGAATTCAAGGTCAGAGCAGGTGCTGCCCACTGCTGGGCAGGTGGTTCTCTGTATTGCACATGCTATATCGGACATGAGTATCACTCACCTTGGCCTATGAATGACAAGGACTCTGGGAATTTCCAGAAAAACTGAGGTGTCATTTGTGCTGCAGTGGAAATAGCCAGGTCATAACATCTGGTGTATCACCTCCTTTGCCGAGTAACTGCTTTATGCTACAAGCTTTGAGAATAACCAACTTATAGTTTATGCTAGTCTATATATAATGAAGGCTGTATTACTGTTTTCATTTATAAACTGTTACTACATTGCACTTTGAATGCCCCAAATAAAAAAAAGAGAATTTCTTTTGACAATCTTTCTCTAAAGTTGGGTTGGGAGGGATAAAATCTGCCAAAGACATGTAAAACAGAGATGGGTGGGGCGCCTGGGTGGCTTAGTCGGTTAAGCGTCCGACTTTCGCTTAGGTCATGATCTCGCGGTTCGTGGGTTCGAGCCCCGCGTCGGGCTCTGTGCTGACTGCCAGCTCAGAGCCTGGAGCCTGTTTCAGTCTGTGACTCCCTCTCTCTCTGACCCTCCCCTGCTCACGCTGTCTCTCTCTCTCTCCTAGAAATAAATAAAACATTAAAAAAAAAAAAAAAAAAAACAGAGATGGATAGGGAGGTAGATAAGGGTTCCCTGCAAATGTGCCAGAGGTGGGATCGGAGGGGTTGGGAGGTGGCCATGTTCCCCACGGAGCCCAGCCTTCTGTATGTGGTCTTGGGGGTCAGAAGGGAGGGCAGCACCACACAGCCAGCACACGGACACCAGGCAGGTCAGCGATGCAGGCTTTACCCACGACCACAGGACTTGGAGACACACAGGCTCCTCCAAGCAGCTCTTTCTAGATCCATCTATATATCCCACGTCTCAGCAGGTGGTGTCTAACATTCCTGAGAGGACACAGGAGCTTGTTTCTGGTAGAGTGAATATTCTGAAAACGTGTTCTCGAGTGACCTGGATTCCTCCAGCATTGGTAAGGATTCTATCCATGCTTTCTGGAATATTCTCCAGAAGCAAATCTCTATTTTAGAGCAGAACCTTCTCCACACGTAGGATGTGAGTGATGTCCAGAGTAGATTCCTAAGGTGTTTCTCTATGTTTTTCATCCTGTAATGAGGCGTGCCGCCCACAACCTTTGGAAAATATGCCTGGTTCCACTGGTGACTTTTCCGAGGGCCTGACCCAGAGCGTCAGACGCCAGCTGGTGGACTTACTTTACTATCCCAACACATGCAAACGCTGAAGACTTCCAACTTCAAGAAACAATAACACCTTGGTTTCCGAGCCTAAGTTGTTCCAGAAACACATTTGTCATCCAAAGCACTCATATATCAAAGCGAATTTCAAGAACTGTTGCTCCTGATCATGTGACGTTCAGCATCACATACGACTCACACTGCAAGACATCACTCGTTTATCAAGTTAACATTTATTAGAAATGTTTGCTCTTGCAGAACACTCACAGAACAAGTTATTCAGAATCCAAGGTTTTAATGTACTTTCGAGTAATGCATGTTAGAGTGTTCTATAATTATGTATACATGTAGAATTTTAGAAAGGAATTTTGTGTTTTGGAAATGTAAATAAGTTTTGTTTTTTTACCTATTCTATAGATACCAGTACAGATGTTGGCCACCCTATCTCCCATGTCATAGCACGTGCTATATGGACCCCGACAGAGCCCTGCATTCCTTGGTGTGGAATCAGCAACATTAAAGGGAACTGTGTAACTGGATCTCTCTCCTATCATAAGGTCACATTCTCACACACACACACACACACACACACACACACACACACACACACACACAATCCCCCCAGCCAAGAGTCCACTACTGTAAGGTTACCTTTTCACTACGTTAGTTTGTATCTGTACAAATACTAATATTGATCTGGGGATTAAAGCTGAATACATTTATACATTTTTAGAAAATCTATAAACCAAATATTCAGCCTTCTTATTTGCTTTGTGATTATACATACTTATTGCTGAAAATAAAATAATAATCATTGTAAGTGCCCAGTGCCTGTGTGAGAATTAGAAATGCAATTTGTTTCATTCTTCCCATTCTGGGCAATAACGATGGCTTTGGGCTAAAGGCAAGGTTATTTGGCAATGGATTCCAAAGGCGATTGACAAAATCTTCTTGAGTATTAACAAACAGTCACAAAATGTCAGACGGCTCAGATCCACTGACATGCAGAGAAAACACGTTGGCATTAAACACCATTGGATGCATTCAAATCTTCAGATCCTACATATTAAAGGAACGCATCTGAATATGGAGAGAGGAGACTTTTATCTTCCACAGGTGGGATTTCTAGGGGCACTGCTCAGCAACTTTGCCTAAGTCAGAGAAGCTGTGGTCCCACGGACAACAAAGGAATTTTCCCGAGAACATGTAGATATCTGCTTGTCTGAGGAACACGACACTTTTTGCATCAGTACATCTAAGGAGGGCCCAATCTTCGCCACAAAATATATTTGTCTCAAATCTTTTAGACACTTCTTAGTGTCAAGAGAATTATTTTAAGCCATACTTAATATAAATAAAATTTTCAGGATCTGAGTAGTCTCTGGGGCTTTCAGAAATCCTTCACGTGCCCCTTTTTGTATAGTTCCCCAAATAATCACTCTATCACTTTGCACGTAGGTCCTTTTTGACCCTTCCCTGTCTGTGTGCATGCTCTCTATCTCTCTTTCTCTCTCAAAAACAATAAACTAAAAAAACAAACCCCAAAAACAGTACCCAGACTTGTAGATATTTTTGCTGCTTTGTTGTGTTGTAAATTCAGCAAATAGAGACCTAATTTTTGTCACTGTTCGTCTCTACTAGCAGAGTGAATTCTGAGAGCAGCGTGTTGCTTCACACACCAGCCTCGAGCCCGTGCCTGAACCAGAGGAGGTGTCTGAACAGGCAGGTGGCTTCTTTTCCACGAGCACGATAACACTTTAGCACAGGCCCTCATTTCCTGTGACTACCAAGGGCACCCCCCCAGGACAGGCTCTGTGCGGGTAAGCCAAACTTCCGTACCATCTAGGCCACCTCCTGTACTGCTCCAATCTTAGTTTCTCGGGTGAACTCTCTCCACTTCTGCTTGTGGAGATTTCCGTGATTCCTCAAAATGGCTTCCGCCATGGCCCTTCCGCCACCGGCCTCGCTCCCACCCCAGCTTTCTCTCTTCTGCCATTCATTAATCTCACCTTTTTATTAAAGGTACTTGGTATTTATCTTATTTATTCCTCTGATTATAAATTCCTGAAAAAAGAAGAACTGCATCCTATTAACCTTTACATCCTATGCCATATTTCCTGAGGAACCAAATGAATATCGTTAGATAATATTCAGAAATAGAGACAGAAGCGCTCGTGGCCGGGGAGCATTTTGTGACATTTACCTCCCAGCCACGGATGATGCATATGTAAAATGTGAAGATTAGCACTGGCTGTTTCCAAATGTTTTACCTCCTCCCATATCATACAGCCTAAAGTTTAGACGGAAGGTTCTGTGCCAGAGATGAGGGGTGGGGGCATAAACTTTCTGCTCTGACACCATCTTTTGCTGTAATACAAGCGTTACCATGATTGACTATTAAATTTTTTTTACATGGATCTATCATAAAACACCAGGCGTTTGCAGAATATTTTCCAATTTTATTCTCTAAGAACTATGAAAGAATATGACCTCACAGAATTGTTTTGAGTCATGTCATGTAGCTGTTTTAGCCGTATGCATGTCAGGGTGATATTATATGTACAAAAGAATTCATCTCTTCACAGGCCATTATAGTATAGCGAAGGCAACCTTATTTCGAATACTAATCTAATAAAAAAAGATCATGTTCTTTGTGTGAGAAGCATCTCGATCTATCACCGACATCTCGAATACCACACATTAAAGAGGTGGCCAAGTGGGGGAGACGATGTGTTATTACGTGTGAAAAAGTCTAAAAGATATAAATGTTATCAAGAGATTAATGTCGGTCTCTACAGCAGGAGCGTGGATTACAAGTGTTCTGTGTCATCTCATCTACACTGCATGCTCTCTGCTGGGCTCAGTGGAAACTGCCACAGGGAAGATAGACAGAAGCAAATAACTAAGGGGGACCATGGGGATCATCAAACTTCCCCAATGGACTAGAAGGTTCCTGATGAGTAGATGTGGGGTCAGTATTCCCAGCGCGCAATTCCCCAGCCCAGGGAGATGTGCGGCATCGCACAGCACAGATGGTAATTACAAGTCCCTGGTGATTCGCAGAGCGCTGGGAGACCCCAGCAGTAAGGTGAGAATGACAGCATTGATTAAGTGCAGGCAAAACCTTATAAAAAGATCCTCTGGTGTACACAGGGCCCCTTTGCCTGGAGGTAGGCTAAGTGATGTCAGCACAGGGAGGTGTCTGGCTTCCCTTGATGCATCTTGCCTCCAGTGAGCTCCAATACAGGGTGGAATCGGTGCCAGACTGTTTGGCGAAGACCACCCTTCATCTCCTTAAACACAGCTCCCCTGCAGATGCGGACCTCGTGTGACAGTGCTGTCCATCCACACGCTCAGCTGTGTCTGCCACAGTGATCGTCACAGGAATCTGGCATAGGCTTTCCTGCTGGAAACCGCTGGAAATAGCCATCGTGCTACAGCTGGAAATGGGATCCATGCGCCGCAGGAAATAGAAGCAATGTCTTGGGCCCAAGTATTTATTTTTCAGTAACCATTAAAAAACAACAAGATGCCTCACAGACTCGGAAAAATGCATTAGTCCAAGTATTTCGCATTACAAGGACAAGCATCTGGGGCATGGAGTCGATGAGGCTCGAAGTCTAAAGCAATCCTACGTAAAAGCTTACCAAGTAGGTAGCTGCCTTCTGCGTGAACTGGTCTTTGCATTTTGGGGCAGATCTAGCATGTTAAAGAATAAACAAAGGCAAGGAATTTCTTACACAGTCTGAAAACTATTTTTCTGCGCAGTGTCTGCTGTCCCAAACGAATGAATGAAACTACACATCACTAATGTCATGAGCAGCCCTGGCTCTTGCCTTTGGTAGATGTATTTAATTCATTTTACTTTTGTTTCTTTCTTTTCTCCCCCCTGTCCCCATCTGATTAAAACTTAGAGATCTCAATAGATGTCTTCATGTTTGGCACTATTCATCCATCAGGACCTATGCTTGCGATGTGAAACAGTTTACCAAAATGGGTTCATCCCATCTCTCACTTCGTACCATTTTAAACATTTGAAAATAGCTATTATTTACTTCCTAACTTTGCTCTCAGTCAAAGTGATGATCACAGGCTTTCCAAACATTCTTCAACTATCAGGTTTATTAGATCCATTACCACAGTTTCATGCCAGTTCCACACTGTCCACTTAAACTATTTCATGGCAGCAAAGTCATCACTGTGGATGTGGACTTCCTAGCCCGAGAATGAGGTGGGTCCTGTTCATGAAGCCTGGGCACCATCAGCCACAGGGCTACCTCTGTATACAGGAGCCTTCTGTTATTGAAAACACCAAATCTTTCCATGCATGCTAGGATTTCCTAATTTTCTCCTCCTCATGTGCATTGGAAGGTATTTCATTTTTCACTTGGAGGGAAGTTTTCCATGAATTCCATGATTTTCATGTGGTTTGTCTATCACTGAAATTGATGAGATTCTGAATCTGTTGTCAAATATTTACTATTGCTCTTTTAGCTAGCATCATTATGCCTCCACCCAAGATGTGAACAGAAGTCATGGAGTGGTCTAGAATGAGGGAGAGAACCACACAACTGGAAATCTGCTTTCTAGTCACATCAGCCCAATGATCGACATCACTGTGGAGAGCCCCTTTGACAACTGTTAAAAGACAACACAGAGCCCTTACGCTTTTGTGGCTGGAAGAGTCATAACCGAAAATCATGATCTACATCTTGCCAAAATTCAGGAGCACCACTTCTAAAGAGTATTTCTAAACACCCACCTAAAAGCAAGGTCAGACGAAGATGAATCCGGACATGCTTGTTATTTTGTGAAACTCTATGTCTTCTTCATGGACACGCATCACCAAAGTCTTCCAGATAATTGAGTTGATTATCAGCTCTATATATCATCAAATTAACAGATCCACAGTTTCTGATGGGTTGCTTCTTTCCGAAAAATCACACCAGACACTTCTTGAACCCTACAGTACCTCCTTTCAATAACGTGCCGCTGACAGGGGTGCTGGCGGTGACTTGGGTACCTCCTCCAGGGTCCCCTCAGCCACTCCACTGAAACTCTCAAGTTCTCTTTGACAGACTCCTTCTCTCTCCTGGGGTCCTGGTTTCTGATACAAAAGCAGGTTCTAACCTTTGCAGACCAGAACAATTCGGACGCAGAAGACAGAAGGAGGCGGCGGCTGAGGCTGAGGCTTTACTTGGGCCACCCACTCACTATTTCAGTACCAACCACAATGAGTGAATTAAGTTCTTATTTCAAACCTAAAGCCTACATGGTCCTTAGATTTTCATGGTCCTGAATCTTTCTGTTGTACCCTGCTCCTAGGGAATCTGTCCTTCACGGCATGACCTTCACCTCTATTTAATTCCCTTTATACGTTGTAGGGTCATTGTTTTGCTTGCAAGTTGAGTTTCTTGTAGACATTCTCATGTAACTGCCTCTGTTTCTTTGGGTAATTTTCCATTTTCTCCTCATTGGGGTGGTTTCTCAAAGTCAGAAGTTTGGGGGTTGTTCTGTTTTGTTTAAAAGGGGATGTCTCTTTTAAAGTCGAAGCCGGGATTTTATCAATTATTTGCCTTGATTAAAAAAAAAAAAAAATTCTCACTGACTGCCTCCATTGTCAGTCACTTTCCCTCCATTGCTGTCCAGCTTACCCTCATAGGGTCCAGGAGAACCTGAAAGTCACCCAAGGTCATGCAGCTGGGTAAAAATCCAGATTTTCTGGAGATCCATAACCATGAAACGGACAAAGGAACAATTCAGAGGACAAGAAATCGAAGGAAAATATCGGCAAGACAGGTAAACAAGAGGTCTGGGAGCAGCGCAGAATGAAGGACAAGATTAACCACGTGTGACGACAGAGGCACTAACGTCCTTTTGAGTCACATGCCTTGGGTTGAGCAGCCGTCTTACAGCCAGGCTCATCTGACTTCCAGTTAACCAACCAGCTCCACCTTACTGGTCAGAATTAGCACAGCGCACACTGAGTACTCTTATTATAGATTCTTTTGAGAAATAGAATTACTGGCAAAACAACACAAAATTTGCTCAGATACATTAGTTGCATACCCTAATGTTAAGGAGTCAGTGTTCCATGCTCAAACCACCTAGGTTTCAGTTCTGTTTGTTATACTATTGATTTTACAACATGGGACGAATTCCTCATTGATCTAAGTTATTTCTTAGCTATGAACGGGAGTGATAAATACTTCCCAAGCATTCTAAGGAAAAGTCAATAAAATTGAAAAGTGTCTTGTACATTTTTCATTATCGATAAATAACATTATTCAAATTATTGTATCCAAGTAAGGCATCTGGGTGACTTTCAGGCTATGGTGGCATCCATTATTTACTTCATCAAATATCTGTGCTACAAGTAGGGTTGGAGCCTCTATTCCCTTTATTGGTCTGACCTGTTCAGAATTTTCTCTAGCGCTGACTTTACCTCTGTTCTCCTGTCTCCCTCCTTCCCCCACCCCAGCCTCGGCCTTGTCTCTATGGGTCCCACAGACATATGTTCTTACCGGGTTATACTACATAATCTGGACATAAGTGATCTATTATTCAGGAAAAGAGACACCTTTCGCACTCCATGCACACGCGTACCTCATTTTATTGTGCTGATACTGTATTTTTATCAAGTGAAGGTTTCTGACAACCTTGCACAGAGCAGGTAGAATCATGCCATTTTTCCAACAGTGTATGCTCACTTCCTGTCTCCATGTCACATTTTGGTAATTCTTATAATATTTCAAACCTTTTTGTTATGATTATTTGTGTGATGGTGCTCTGTGATCAGTGATCTCTGCTGTTACATTGTAACTCAGTTTGTGGCACCACAAACCACGTACATATGAGACAGTGAACTTGACTGATGAATGTCACGTGTGTTGTGACTGCTCCACTGACCAGACACTCCTCCATCTCTCTCCTCCTCTGGCCTTCCTATTCCCTGAGACGTGACAGTATCAAAATTAGGTTAGTTAATAACCCTGCAAAGACCTCTAAGTTTTCAAGTGAAAGAGCCACACATAGCTCATTTTAATTCAAAATCTAGAAATGAATAGACTTAAGGAGAAAGGCATGTTGAAAGCCTTGATGGGCCAAAAGTTAGGTCTCTTGAACCAAACAGCTGGCCAAGTTGTGAATGCAAAAGAAAAATCCTTAAAGAAAATTAAGAATGCTACTTCAATGAGCATACAAATAACAATAAAGTGAGATATCCTTGTTGCGGACAAGGAGAAAGTCTGAGTAGTCTAGACAGATCAAACCGGCCTCAACATTCCCTTAAGCCAAAGCTTAATCCAGAACAAAGCCTGAACTCACTTAATTCTACAAAGCTGGGGCAGATGAGGAAGTTGTAGAAGAAAAGTCTGAGGCCAGCAGAGGATGGCTGGTGAGATTAAGGAAAGAAGCTGTCTCCATAACATGAAAGCGAGGTGAACCATCAAGTGCTGATGCGAAAGCTGCAGCAAGTTCTCCAGAAAGAAAATCTAGCTGAGGTCATCCTGGAAGGTGGCTACACGAGGCAACAGATTTTCAGTGTAGACCAAACAGCCTTCTGTTGGAAGAAGATGCCAGCTAGGACTTTCACTGCCAGAGAGAAGTCCATGCCTGGCTTCAGAGCTTCAAAGGACAAACTGACTCTCTTGTGAGGGGCCCATGCAATTTGAAGTGGAAGCCAACGCCCATGTACTGTCCTGAAAATCCTAGGGCCCTTCAGAATCCTGCTAAATCTACTCTGCCTGTGCTCTGTGAAGAGAACAACAGAGCCTGATGACAGTACATCTGTTTACAATATGGTTTACTGACTACTGTAAACTCACCATTGAGATCTACTTATTATTGAGAGAAAAAAAGAAGATTCCTTTTAAAACACTGCTGCTCACTGACAATGCACCTGGTCACCCGAGAGCTCTGATGGAGACGCACAGTGGGGTTAAGGTAGTTTTCACACCTGCAAACACAGCAACCATTCTGCAGCCCCAGGATCAAGGAATCATTTCAACTTTCAAGTCTTATTATTGAAGAAATGAATTTCATAAGGCTACAGATGTCATAGATGGTGATTCCTCTCATGGGTCTGGGCAAAGTAACTTGAAAACCTTCCAGAAAGGATTCACCATTCGAGATACCGTTAAGAACATCCACAACTCATGGGAAGAGCTCAGAATATCAACACAAACAGGAGCTTGGAACAAGTGGACCCCAGCCCTCATGGATGACTCTGAGGGATTCAAGACTTCATGGAGGAAGTAGAGGCAGATGCTCTGGAAGGAACCAGAGAACAAGAATCGGAAGTGAGGCTTGATGACGGGATTTAATCACTATGTTCTCATGATCAAACTTGAACAGATGAGGAGTTGCTTCATGTGGACGAGCAAAGAAAGGGATTTCCTGAAACAGAATCTGTTCCTGGTGCAGAAGCTGTGAAGACTGTTGAAATGACCACAGAGGACTGAGAACATGACGTAAACGGGGTTGAGAAAGCAGTGGAAGGCTTGTGAGGACGGCTCCGAAGCTGGAGCAAGCTCTACTGCAGGCAGAATGCTGTCGAACTGCCCCGCATGCCGCAGAGAAGTTGTTCACGAAAGGAAGAGTCCATCTAGGTGGCAAACTTCAACGCTGCCTTAGCTTAGGAGACTGCCACGGCCACCCCAGTCTTCAGCTACGCCCACCCCGATCAGTCAGTGACCACCAAAACTGAGGCAGGACCCTCCACCAGCCAAAAGGTTATGAGTAGCTGAAAGCTCAGATCATGGCTAACAATCTTGAGCAATAAAGTATTTTTAAATTAAGGCATGTCCATCTGACCCTTGACCAACAGGTTTGAACTGTGTGGGTCCACATACACAGGAGTTGTTTTCAAGAAATACAATTCAGTACTGTAAATGCATTTCCTGTTCCTTATGATTTTCGTAATAGCATTTTGTTTTTTTTTAAATGCTTATTTATTTATTTAGAGAGAAAGGGGAGGGGCAGAGAGAGGGTGAGAGAGAATTCCAAGCAGGCTTCACACTAAGTGTGGAGCCCAATGTGGGGCTTAATTTCACAACCATGAGATCATGACATGAGCTGATATTAAGAGTTGGACGATTAACCGACTCAGCCATCCTGGTTTCCCTTAATATTTTCTCTAGCTTACTTTATTGTAAGAATACGGTATGTACTACACATAACATACAAAATATGTGTTAATTTTATATGTTATCAGTAAGGCTTTTGGTCAACAAGAAGCTATTAGAGGTTCAGTTTTTAGGGAGTCAAAGTTGCCTGTAGATTTTCGACAGCATGTTGGAGTCAGTGCCCCTAAGTGCCGTGTAGTTCAAGGGTCAACTGTACATTATTTGTTTTTACACATAATGCTATTGCACACTTATCAGACTACAGTATAGTGTAAACATAACTTTTATGTGCACTGGGAAACCACAAAATTCATTTGACTCACTTTATTGCAGTATTTGCTTTGTTGTGTTGTTTTAGAACCAAACCCACAGTATCTCCAAGGTATTTCTGTTTTATGAGTTAAACTTTCAAGTCTTAGTGGTAGTTGTGCAACTATATTTATGGACTTTTGAATATTTACACTAAGTTTATTACCCATTCTTTACTCGTTTTATAAATATATGTGGCAATGTGTCATATCTAATATTTTTCTCACTGTCGTTAATATTCTCTGCCTCTTCCAATTTATTCATTCCTTGGATTCTAGAGCAAGCTCCTACTACACTAATGTTTTGTATATTATTGTCCAGATATTTTTATTCCTCTTTCTTTTCAGTTTCAATTCCTTCAGAACACTCCCTCCCCCAAAAGCTCCTAAGAACTACTGTACTGTACCTAAGCCATACTTTGGGGCACACTGGCCCAGACAACTATACACTATGTTCTTTCTACTTCAAATGTAAATTGTCACTGCTTTCCATTATCAAATTATAGCAGAGATGTACATTTCTTAGACCACCTGGTTCCCTTCATAGCAACAAGTGCCACTCCAGGTAACAGAGAAGACCTACGCCAAAGGAGGGCTGCCTTAAGGAGAGTGGTACTCAATGGCCAGACATTTTATAATAACACTTAGGAAGGCAGAGAGAATCTCAGAAGCACTAGCGACTCTCAACACAAAATACTACACACATCCAAGGAAGTTGCACAGTTTACTGAAAGCCATACTGACCACAGTCTGCAACAATCTATGTATTTACACACATACAGTTTGCTAGCAGCTTCCATATAGGTATGACAGTAATTTAAAGGAAGCAGGTGTCAAGGGCACCTGGGTGGCTCAGTCGGTTGAGCATCTGACTCTTGATTTCAGCTTAGTCTATGATTTCACAGTTGTGAGATCGAGCCCCACATAGAGCTCTGTGCTAAGCACAGAGCCTGCTCAAGATTCTCTATCTTTCCCTCTGTCCCTCCCCCTGCTCATTCTCTCTCTCTCAAATGAAAAACATAAAGAAAGAAAGAAGGCAGGAGTCCTTTCATGGATAAAAGTGAGAAACTCCTTTGCTGGTTGATTTTCTCTGGAATTGCTAGTTTAGATTTATTCTTTGTCTCTCTTCTCTCTCTTTCTCTTTTCCCCCAAATTCTCCTGAGCATTTCTTCAAATTATATCAAGTAAAAAGAACAGATTTTTGTTATTCTAAATTTACTGGTCCTGGCCTCATTCCTGAAGTGATTTTCAGCCCACGGAGAGTCAGAGGCTTAAACCTTCCAGCTTCTATAGCTTTCGAGTGATTACAAAATTATTGCGACCCCACAAAGCGGTCAAAAGGACAAAAGCAGTTAACACATGTTAAAGATTACTTGGAGGCCGACAGGAGCATCATAAACCTGTGCTTGAAGCTGCCAATTCAACAATTTCTAATGTTTATTCACTCGATTACTTCAATGAAAAACGTTTTCAACTCCATTTTTTAAAATTATCATGCAGAAAAATTTAATCTTTAAGCGAAGGAAGAACATCATTGTGCACACATTCTTCTCGAAATAATTCATTGTACTTCTGCTGATGGATCTTAGTCACTTCCACTTACTGACACAATTTAAAATTTCCTTTAAAGAGGAAGTATGTAATATTTTAGAATATCATTTTTGTGTGTCCCACAATGATGGCATTACATGCGATGATACCCTCAGCACTGTATAAAATGCTTTCTAAGTCGCTCAAGGCAATGTGTGACTTTCATTTATTGGCTAGATTAAAAAATCAATCCTTCTCGGTACTTCAAGAAGAAGTCATCGTGTGAAGCGTGGCCCTGAGTGCTCAGGTAGGGTTTGCTATCTCTGCTGGAACATTCAGAGCAAGAAGTGTTATGCTTTCCCCACCACAGTCTATTTGTCAGGCTTGTTGGAATTAAGGAAGTAGCAGAAGGTGGATGGACTTACCCAGACATCGTGTTTCGGAGCCGCTCCAGAGCCCATTTGCTAAGCATTCTCTGACGTGAGACCCTACCAGTGTGTAGCCGGTGTTGCATGTGAATATAGCTGTGGCCCCGTAAACTGTGAGCATGCCGATCTTATTGCCATTCGGTGGAAAGGAGAGACTTCCACATGAGATCACTGGGGGGAGACAAAAAGCAGATATCATTTCAAGTCTTCAGATTATCCTTTGCTTCACCATGACTAAAGCTTCAGTCTTCATTTTTACTGGGGACAGCGCTGTCTGCTTAGCGTTAGCTAGGCCAACCGTCTAAGAGGTTCAATGTTCCTCCTCTTACGCCCCTGAAATCAAAGAGCATTTAGAGTGGATTCCAAAACCGTGCAGTAGATTGACAGAGTCCCAGGGGAAGGCCAGTCGAGTGCGTGGGCTGCCCGCCCGCCCCTTCGTGTGCATCAACCACGAGAGCCACATGGAAGTTACTGGACACCTGTTGTAAAGCGGGAGAGGTCTTGGCCAATGTCATCAGCCACACAGTCACGTGCAATGAAAACTGAGGACGCTCGCATCCACAGAAGGCCTAGCTCCCTGTTTTCCCATTTACTCGTGACTTGCTGGCATCACGAGCTCCATATACATGCTGACTCTGTGGGACATGTGGAGCCTTTCTGAAAATTAGAGAAGTGCAGAGTCTAGGTCTTCGGTGGTTGAAGCTGGGGGAACTGTGTGTCCCCGATTCACACCCATGTTCCTAGCATGATTATTCACAGCCATCCACTTTCAACTACAAGATGACTCCAGTCTCGCAGATACATTAAGTGATCACTTTCATTATTGATCATGATCGCACCACCTGACTCCCTGCACTCCAAACCCAGAAATGTTTGAACATGCAAAAGTCTGGAGAATCTCAGGGGAAGATGAAACCATACCGTAATCAAGGCTGAGTGTCCCACAGAGGCTGACGTGTGGTTTTGCATGTGTAAGAACCCAGGGTCTGAAGGGCTATTCTGAGAACACTAAGGAGATACTGCTACACTGAGCTATCATGTGTAAAGGATTCAGGGCAAAGCCAGCAAGTAGCTAATAATTACTGAGTCCTTATTAATAGTAAACTGATCAGAGGGGGCAAATGTAGCTAATAAGAACCCAGATTCTGTCTCCAGGCTACTGAGGTTCAATCTCAGATTTGCCAATTACCAGTATGGCCAGTTTTCTCCAAGACTCTGGGTCCTCATTAGCTCCTCTCTTAAGAGTTGCTATGGGCGCCTGGGTGGCTTAGTCAGTTAAGCGTCCGACTTTGGCTTAGGTCATGATCTCACGGTTCGTGGGTTCGAGCCCCGCGTCGGGCTCTGTGCTGACTGCCAGCTCGGAGCCTGGAGCCTGTTTCAGTCTGTGACTCCCTCTCTCTGACCCTCCCTGCTCACACTGTCTCTCTCTCTCTCCTAGAAATAAATAAAAATATTAAAAAAAAAAAAAAGAGTTGCTATGAATGCCGGCCACGCAGAGCTGTGTGCCAACTCTAATGGGTGGGTGTGTGTGGGTGCTAAAGTGACACTCTGCACCAGGTCAGGGCAAAGTCAGGGCTAACCAATGCTGAGTCGACCTAGGGACCTATTTCATGAGCTGAATCAGTGTCAACACCTTTACTGACGGTTTAAGTGAAGACGAACTTGATGGGTGTGCCATTTATACCAGTGTTGTGAAGTGAGCTGATCTTACTCCCAGGGGTCCTAAATGTAGCTGCATGTCAGACAGACAGACACAGGCAGGTGGTGTGTGTTCTGGGGAGGATTTCTTACCAGGAACTCGGACATTTCATTTCTAGAGTAGGTCGTGATCAGAACATTACTGTCATTGAATTACTGGATTCTGGGGACACTAAACTCTTAGGGCTGTATCTCATGCATTTAGTGATACTGCTAACACATTTCCTGGACCAAATGTCAATGAATTTGAGCAGAATTTAACTGTTTTCTACAATTTATTATGAACTTTTCATTAAGCCTTTCCCAAACACACTATGAACCTCACCTTGAGTTCTGATATTTAAAGGTCCCTGTACAGCCACTTGGGCTACTTGTCAGAAGCGTGTCGACCAGCAGTGAGGTCCTCTGAGGTCTTACCGCACCTTCGGTAGAGTCCCCCAGAAGGTGAACCCTGCTTTCCTGACGCCCCCCTCTTTAGCCTCCGTTGAAAATATCCCTGTGGTGAGAATATCTGCGGTCTGTCCCCCGCTAACGTTCGCTGGCCTGTAAAGAAGCACGAGTGGAGCAAACTCACAGCTTGTCATCAGCTGGACAGCGGCGACTCTGACAGCGGCTCTTTTGGGGGGCAGGAGACCTGATGAACTAGTGACGGTGGCAGCGCTGACGTGGGAAAGCTGCCCAGATTGAGAGGGAGGGCTCCCCAACATGCGCGCGCGCGCGCACACACACACACACACACACACACACACACCACACACTCATAACACACATATACACCACATATACACATATACACTTTGTCAATCATCAAAGGTAGAGCCTCGTTTCCATGTTTTCTCCTCCCACGTTTTTAAAATGAATTCTTTGTTCCCCTTTCGCCTTCTGTTAGAAATGTGTTCTTGCACACAGTCTGCAGCACCTTCGCTGAGATGTCAGAGCAGCTTATGCCCAGAGGTTCTGCACTGGGGGCACCTCGCCTGCCCCCCCACCCCGCGATGCGTTGTCCATCCCGTCCTTCCTCCCTGTGACCAGGGACCATGTGTCTTCCCCCTGGCCCAGGAAAGCCTCCTTTCTCTAGCCTTCAGTTCTACAGTTACATTCATCCTGTGACATGGTGCTTCCGTACCTGTATACAAGGCCAGGTTTCTTATGGGAAATATGGATATGGTTAGTGAGTGTGGCAGATAAATTGAAAGGCAAGAGTAGGCACTTGCCCATATGTTCCACCTGGAAGAGTCTTCCTGAACGTGCAGGCGGACGTGACACAAACATGAGGTGACGTGCCTGTGAATGGGGCTGTTTATCGTGAAGATAGGGTCAAAGGACATGTGATCATTTATAAGTATGTGAAGGAGTGCTGTGTAGACCACGGTCTGGGATTGCTTGATTAGGCCCCAAGGAATGACGCTGAGAGGCCTGGTTATAAATGAAACAGAAGGAGGTTTATGGAGAGCCCACGAAAGATAAAGATGGAACTTAAATCTTGTGTCCTTATCTCTTTAGGGATAACCATTGGTGGTTGGTTCCCCTCAAAGATGCTGACTGCAAATCTAACAGTTTCAAGGTGGGACTAAGGTCTCTTGTCCTGTGTAGCCCTGGATACCTGGGTTTGGGCTCAGCCTAGAGTTAGGATAACACAAACCTTTCAAACAGTGGTGACTAGCCACTGATGTCATACTTGTTATGGATATACCTACAGGGCAGTCAAGGGTCATTGCTTCATCTGGAGTCCTTCCTGGAGGCAGAGATTTGAGTCACAGGAAGATGTAGCCGAGGGGCAGTGCTAGGTGAGCACATGTGGCCTCCAGGAGATCAGGGCATTTCCCAGTCCAAAACCAGCAACAGAGTAAGGATTTAGCCACAAACTGTGTGGACATGAATTCCACCAACAAGCAGTGCATGGAGGCCCGTCTTCCCTAGTTGGGCCTCCAGATGAGGACACAGCCAGCCAAAACCTTTATCTCAGGCCTGTGAGATCCTGAGCAGAGAACCCAGCTAAAAAGTGGCAAACATCTCCCCCCAGAAACTCTGACATAATAAATCTGTGTTGTTTTACATCACATTTGTGATGAATGGTTCTGTAGCAGCAGAGAATGAAGACAGGTCCTCAGCAATGTTAAACACTCTAAGGTGCCCAGGATGAACAATCCTGAGAGCCACTACTGTCAAAGAGGCTGGGCTGTATTTCTCATAGACATTTACAGAATGACTCACTCTGGCCACATCAGAATGATGAAAACTATAAATATTGCTTAAAAAAAACAAACAAACAGCAATCAGTGATTTCCCTGGAACCCACTGATTCTAGAAAAGGCCACATGTCCATGAAGACATTTTAAATAGAAAAACATCAAAGTGTCATGTGATAGAACAACTCATACCAAGTAATGGCAGTCAACAAATGGCTGACAATTTCCAAAATACATCTGTGTGCCATGTTGGCTACAGAGATTTGCAGATAGATTTCTGGCTGTTGTTACTGGACTAAACTCAGTATTGGGATCACCAGACTGAAGTACATTAAAGCCAGAAAGACAGACTTTCTAGAATTTCAGAAGAATGGAGGCAAATATACAATTTATGGATGGTAGAGCCTCAACTTTGCTTCACCCTCCAAAGAGTGGAAACCTGTCACTAAGGAGTTTAGGTCAATAATCAGGATGGCTTCCGGATTTCTAAATACCAGTCTCCCTCTGTCGTTCTTCCAGAATGGTGATTTGGGCCTTTAGTATAAAGTGGGCGTAGCAAATACCCACCTACGCGATCCCTCCCAGGCACACCAGACAACTAGAGAGCCCAGCAAAAACTAGACTGGACGGTTGCATCCACAGAAGTCCTGCGTGGACTCTCCACTTCCAAGAAGTTAACTTGTGCCTACTTTTAAGACACTGATTCTGGATCAAAACTGACAGAATGTTGCCTAGAAAAGTCTACAGGCAAAAGGTAGAGGCTCTGGATCTTTCTCCTCCAACCTCCTCGCTGAGTGAATTGACTGAGTATCTGAATCACAGGCCCGTGTGGATGTGGGAAGGAGGGGTTCTCTGATCCAGACGGTGACGGACAAGGAGGAAGTTCAGTACGAATGAAGTCAAACCAGAACACTTGTGAGAACGACAAGCGAACCACTAATAATCACCCTGGAAGACAGGCTTCAGGTGGGGCTGTCTGGGGACCGGACAGTGTTGTCCACCTGGACTATGGATGAGCTCCTGACGTTCAGTGACCCTTTGTATTCCTGATGAAGAGCTCGACACGTGTTTACTTACCATCAGTTCTATTAAAGTTGAATTAGAATGATGCTATCAAAGACAGCAAAGCATTCTTTTGTCCTTTTTCTTATTTTATTCTGGTTTATTCTTACTATGTTGTGTATTTTATAAATTTGACACCAGTCTGACTACTTGTTTTTGTGCATGATAATTTCCTATGAACAACCCACTAAAGAGAATGTATTAGATGTATCTGATTCAAATATTGCTCTGAACAATACTAATATTGTTTTATTTTTCTATTTATTCATATTTGTTATTAAACCCACTCAAAGGCTTAATTGCTTCTCTTGTACCTGTGAGAATAACAATCTCCCTTTTCAAGACAGTCCTTATTTGAGAACACAATGTCTTCAGCATAAATACTATTTCCCAAGATCCTAATTAGAGGGTTTGAATAGTCAGTGCATGGAAAAAGAGTTATCTTTTGAAACATTGGCCTGGATTTGTTTTTGAGCTGATCTGAAATATTTGCGTATTTGAATATTTTAAAGGGTATAAAATGCAATCATGAATAAAAAAGAGAACATTTAACATTGCATCCAGCCATCAAATATTTAAAGTATGTCACATAAAAATCCAGATTCATCATTATAATGACAAGAAATGCCATTCGATTATATTACTAATCCAGGGTGGCAATCACTTATGGCAGGGGGTTATAAGGTGGGTGCCAGTGATGTCACTGAGGCAGAATGGCGACATGGTCCGGGAAGGGCACTGGTCACTCACCCTGACATCTGGGTCTCTCCTCGCCTAGGCTCCACGTTCCGTTGGCTTCACACTGCACGAGCCTCTGGCCTTCTAGATAGTAGCCCGGGCTGCAGCTGAGTACCACCTGAGCTCCGTACTCGTTCAGCGACCCTGACACCAGCCTCCAGGTGACATGCTCCGAGAGCTGAGCTTCAATGCCAGGACAAGTGACCGCTGGAAATGAAACACCCTCATTAACATCGTCATTTTTTCACAACGAATCAGATCATGTTTGCTTTTAATGGGAAGACGCTTCTCTCTGAGCCTGATCCTGCAAAACAGAAGCCGCTGCCTCTTCCTTTAGGTACTTCTCTCTACTACCCATGTGGTCACAGGGGGACGATCATGCAGAGAAAATGCAGTTGATGCTTCATTGCAGGCGCATTGGTGATTGTGTGGTCACGCTGTGGTATACGCAGGGATACACGCAGGGATAAATCACCTGCACAAAGTTGCATGGTTCATTTGGATGGAAAATCTTCAACAGGTAAATGAGCACATGCATATAGAAACCTTACATATCGTTTATCTCAATGTCCTCTGAGAACCTTGGAATAGAACTGAGAAATTGAAAACTAGCTTGGACACAAATTTTCAGAAAATCAGATGTCCCCATTCCTTCCCTCTCTATGAAACACTCTGCATAATATATTCTGTATGTTATTGGATTTATAGGCACACAGAATTTATATGCAGACTGCATTAATACTGTTAGGACAAATGTTTAATAGATCTCAAAAGACACAATCTTTTCCTGCTCTTAGGAGAAGGCCTAGAATTACAGTAACTACTTCATATAGAGCAGGAGCTACAAATGTAGTAACAGTGGTAATAATTGTGATGGTGCTGGCGGTGCCACTCTCCTGGGGTGGGCCTCAAGTGGTGTGCAAATATGCTGAAAAGATAGGTAAAATTTAATACATGTGAGTATATGTATTCTTTGAAAAGCAAAATAATACGTGGAATGAATTTTACAAAGTTAGCACTCCACATCCCACATACAGACATCCGTAGCAGTGAACCACCTTCAGAATTGAGCTGACTGATTAATTTACTGAGCCTGGACGATTTAGCTGCAGAAACCAGAACTTTTTCATAATGGTCTTAATAAATGATTTTACTGATTTAAAAGTATATTAGAAAGCAAATTCTATATATGTTTATTATAGTTGAGTCAGACATATCTAAATGTTACAAAAATCTCATCGAATCTTCTGCCAGTAATTTACCAGTACTGTATGCAAATAAACTGAAAATAAATGGACTTTTCAGTATGATTACAATAATATCAATGGTGTATAAAATGTGAAAAGGATTTGCTAATTTAAAAGGACTCTGTAGGTCTGTTCTTTTACGTATTTTTAAATAAAATGATTATCCAAAGTTTGTATGGATTCAAAATGGATATTCAAAGTGGATTACAATCCTAAATGTGAGACCTAAAGCCATAAAAATCCTACAAGAAAATACAGGCAATAATTTCTTTGGTATCAGCCATGGAAAGATTTTTCCAGGTGTGTCTCCTCTGGCAAGGGAAATAAAAGCAAAAGTAAACTATTGGGACTACACCAAAATCAAAAAGTTCCACACAGCAAAGGAAACCAACAACAAAGCAAAAAGGTACTGTACTGAATGGGAGACGACATTTGCCAATGATATATACATTAAGGTGTTAATATCCAAAATATATAAAGAACTTATACAACTCGATCCCAAGAAAACAAATAACCCAATTAAAAAATGGGCAGATGATCTGAATAGTCACATTTCCAAAGAAGATTACAGATGGCCAACAGACACTTGAAAAGATGCTCAACATCACTAGCCATTGGGGGAATGCAAATCAGAGCCCTGTCAGAATGGCTAAAATAAAACAAAAACCAAAAAAAAGACCAAACAAACAAGCCAAAAAAAACCCTACAAGAAAGAACAGGTGTTGGTGAGGATCTGGAGAAAAAGAAACCCGTGTGCACTGTAGATGGGAATGCAAACTGGTACGGCAACTCTGGAAAACATTATGGAGATCCTCAAAAAATTAAAAACAGAATTACTATATGATCCAAGAATTACACTAATGGGCACTTATCCAAAGAAAACAAAAACAATACTTTGAAAAGATACACGCACCCCTATGTTTATTGCAGCCTTATTTACAAGAGCCAATAATATGAGGCAGCCCAAGTGTCCAGTGACACGCGAATGGATCAAGATGTGACATGTGGACGTGCGTGTGCATGCGCGTGCACCCGCGCACACACACACACACACACACTGGAATGTTACTCAACCATAAAAAAGAGTGAAATCTTGCCGTTTGCAACAACACGGATGGATTTAGTACAATGGTAAGTGAGATAAGTTCATCAGAGAAGAAAAAATACCATATGACTTCACTCCTATGTGGAATTTAAGAAACAAGACAAATGAACAAAGGAAAAAGAGACAAACAGGCTCTTAAACATAGAGAGCAAACTGGTGGTCACCAGAGGGTGGTGGTGGGGGTATGGGGGACTCAGGGGAAGGGGATTAAGAGAACACGTATCCTGATGAGCACTGAGTAATCTATAGAATTGTGGAATCACTATATTGTACACCTGTAACTATTAGAACACTCACCGTATGTTAATTATAATTGAACAAGAAGTAAAACGTATATGGATATTTAAGTGTTTTACCTAAATAATACAAGTAAAATTTTTCTCTAACTGGAATATCTTTAGAATTCCAGGCAGGATGGCTATTTCAATGCCTTTAACCTTGTAAATCCATAGCTCAATTTTAATCCCACTGCCTGTGTCAACTGAAATTCATTTCATTTCACCAAAACCTGTACTTCTAACATGAACTGGATCTTTTTCAATTACCCGAACTAACTTTTACCAACTTTCCTTCTAACAGGAAGGACTCACTGTTGGCGTATACAGAGGAAACGGTAGTTTACTTTGAGCTCATATCATCTACAGTGGTGATTTCCAAATTCTGCATGATTACCTCTTCCTTTGTGAAAATGCTCTCTGGTTTGCCTTAGAATGATCTGATTCTGGTTCAATTGTTCACTTGAATCTCTTTATCCCTGGGACTAACAGCTCTTTTACTGTAAGCACTATGTCTTTTCACATTTTTTTCCTTGAGTATAATGTCTGCCCTAAAACAGGTGCTGATGACATATATTTATAAATGTAAGAAAGTGAACGTGTGTGTGTGTGTGTGCGTACACACACTTTGAAAATGTGCCAAGAAAGTGTTGTGGCAGCAAAGAAACCCTCCAAAGGAATGGAAGAGATGAAAGCATATGGGTAGAACCTGAATACAGGGAAAAGCAAGACCGAAATAGGTACCTAATGTGCATCACACCGTTTGTTTTCCAAGGGGAGAGGGTGAAGAGGGAGGTTCGCAGAAGCTGCTGCAATTGAGATTCTATTTAATACCTTCAAAGATGCTCTGAGGGATAAAGTGTAGCAAACATCTGAGCATGAACAAGTGAGGCCATGGTCTGGGTGATGAAATCCCAAGGAATGTAAACCAAGATGGTGCCAGAAAATGGTTTCCTCCAGATGGTGGAGAAAACGGGCTACTCGGTCAGTTTTATCTAAGTGTGTGTCTGCGTTCATATGCAAGCAACTCAAGAAACCCAGAAACCGTGAGCCCTGAGGAATTCCTGCCTATAAGGGTGTCACATAAGGCAGTGCCAAAGGCTGCCTTGGCCTGGTGGCAGGTGAGACCCCAATCCTGTGCTCAAACTCTGGACCTTGAGGGAGGAAAAGGGACTTGAAGAGATGCAGGACCCTTTCTGGGCCCCTGTACCACCTCCATTCTCCCCTCTGTATCTGTGAGGTGAGAGCCCAGGTCACACAGGTCAGAAACCTGACAAGGGTCTTCACGGTTTGTCCTTCCCCGCCCGTGGGGCGGGGACAGGTCCGCTGGCCCTCCAGTGCCACCCCTTCTCTTGCACACCCTCATCCCCTCCCCCTCCTCACCAAGTAAGCTCTTAATTTCGGTGAAATATTCCACTCGTTCTTAAAGGAATTAGATATATACATTTCTCTTCTTGCACTTTTTTCATTAAAAATCCAAAAGTTGTCCTCATTAAGTTTAAATCACTGACAGTATATGACAAGCAGATTATGGTAACTATTTATACCTTCAGTAAAAAAGTAAACAAACAAAAAAACCCTACTTTTCCTTGGATCCAAGGCAGTAATAATTTAAAAAAATAGCAACTTAACAATTCCAAGTACTCATTTTTACAAAATGCTTGTCCACTCCCACATTTATTTCATTCGTTTTCCCTTTAAGCTGTTGCTTCTTCCATTCCACAATCCTCACAGAAAGAGACGCCAGCTTGATTTTATGTTTGCAAGTCCTTTATAACTAATCCTATCATATGTGACAGCAGCAAAATTTTGTTGTCATTTTATTAATAACATGTAATTGATTAATTAAAGGTATAAGCTTTGTAATTATTTTAAAGGAAAGAAGTGGCATTTAGTTGGCAACACGTTATGCTCTAGATTTTGATAAACATTAATGATATATTAACGCTATATATAGATAAGACTTATTTACGAATTACTGATTTTTAGAAAGTGATAAATTTTATTATCAATTTCATTCCTATGTTTCAGTTTTGTAAGTGTTTTATTTACAAATTTTGTTCACGTGGGGTACCTGGGTGGCTCAGTCGGTTAAGTGTCCGACTGGCTCAGGTCACGACCCCACTGTTGCCCCGCGTCGGGCTCTGTGCGGACAGCTCAGAGTCTGGAGCTGCTTCAGATTCTGTCTCCTTCTCTCTCTGTCTCTTCCCCACTCATGTTCTGTCTCACTCTGTCTGTCAAAAACAAATTTAAAAAAAGACATTTTGTTCATGTTAAGAAACCTAACATACATAAGCCGATGGTGAAGGAAATGGTTTTGTGATAGCGTATCTCTCAACACTTTGTACTCCTCTCTGGCTATACACCACGTGTAACAATTGTTAAAAACTGTTTGATAGATACTCCTTAAATTTCACTGACAATGAAGAGTTGGAAGCAGCTAGACTTGGCGAAAAGAAAGTCTCTGGTTTCTCCAACCTCGCATCGACGCTCTGCATTTTTTTTTAAATTTTTTAATGTTTTATTTATTTCTAGGAGAGAGAGAGAGACAGTGTGAGCAGGGGAGGGTCAGAGAGAGAGGGAGTCACAGACTGAAACAGGCTCCAGGCTCTGAGCTGGCAGTGAGCACAGAGCCTACGCGGGGCTTGAATCCACGAACCACGAGATAATGACTTAAGCGAAAGTTGGACGCTTAACCGACTAAGCCACCCAGGCGCCTTGACGCTCTGCATTTTTATCTCCATTTGGTGCTCTGGTTGATTTTGTTCTGTTTATTTATTTTTGTTGTTGGTGGTTTGTTTCTGTTTGTTTGTTTGTTTGTTTTAGATATTCAGGTAGATCTGTATGGGAACATCCAGACAGAAAGTGCACATATTGATTTTACACAGTTGACCAGATTTTTCCGTCTTAAACCCACTCTGTGACCAGCACCCAGGTGAAGAATGGGAAAATTAGCTGTACCCCAGGAGCCGTCTTCAGGCCCTGACCAGCACAGAAGGACAGAAGGAATGTAAACCAGCTTCCGAGGACACAAGCCCGTCCCCTAACACTACACAACACCATGCATGCCCTCAAACGAACGCACTTAGCGTATCTGTCAGGGTATTTCTAAGAGTGGAACTGTGGGCTCATAAGGTATTTCCAGCTTTCATACCTTTCATACGTGCTACCGAGTCTTTTCCCAACAGGATGTATCAACTCCTCACTTTCCCCACGATGTGTTAATAGAGCTCTAGTTTCACGTTCTCGGCAACACCTGGCATCCAGTTTTTTCATCCTATAAACCTGCAAGTCCCGATGTGCAGGCTCAGTGGTCTGCGTGTTTCTTACTGGAGTTCTCTAAACCGCCTGCGCCTGCTGCACGTCCTTCATGTCCTTCAAATACCTTCGCCCTTTGTGGCTTTGCTTGTACCAGGCTCTTACATGCGTTTGAAGAGAAAGTACTGAAATGTAATGGAGTCCCTGTCATCTGCTTTTTCCTTTGGTACCAGGGACTCGGTGTCTTTTTGAAGCCTCTCCCTAACCCAAGCTCATGCACGTGGGACGACCGAATGTACGAGGCCGTGTTTTCACAGAGGCTTTTGTTCCACCCCTTCTCAGGCAGCTCTGCAATCATCTGGCATCAGTGGTGACCGCGTGTCAGTGCAAGGGAGTCAGGGATCCAGTGAACCACGCACTCCGAAGGCCACCTTTTCCCACACTGTGCCTTGGCCAACGTTCAGACGGAACCATCTTCTGGGATGCTGTGTTCTTTGCCCTGGGCTGCATGTCCTCCTTGCCCCGGCACCAACTGGTTGATCCCGGTGCCTGGTGAATGCACCTAGATGTCAGGGGCTCTAAGGAGTGCATGGTTTGTGAGAATCCGGGTGTGTCTTTGGTACAGAAATCTCAGAAGGAAGGAGAAGAGAAACACCCCGTGCGAGAGAACGACTCCACCAGGTTCACCTGAAGGAAAGTCACTTTGGATGTTTGGGATGTGGACATCGATCTTAAAATGTACCTTCCTGACAGACTGTGGAAATAGTCTGGAGGATTCTAATCAGGCCCCTCATGCAGGGATGTGACTCTCTTTTCTCTTTTAACAACAGGTTTCCCCTGTCATACTCAACAAGGGGAAGTGCTTCTTATTACCAAGTTTGGTTCAAGCACATTAAATCAGAGAAAATCACCATTCGATGCCATCGCAGGAAAATGATTTAATCGGCCTCGGGAATGTTCCTGTGCTCACAGCCTGGGCTTTCATCATGCCATCGGTGATGTGTCCGCACTGGCCAAGGGGCCAGAGGTGTTTCAGTTGTGGCGTCTTAGGGGCTGAGGCACGAGCCTGCTTTGGCTTAGGTCAATAACGAATGTAAGGTCTCTGAGAGAAAGCACCTTACAGAGATGATTTCCACGCAGTCCACACCCTCCGGTTTCCAGGCTGCTCTGGGAGGAAGCCCCACCTCAAAGGCTGGGTTGAAAGTGTGGGGCTCTTAAGGACATACATGGTTTCTGGATTTGTGTTTTGAGCTCAGATGTTACCCAAATCCTTAGCGTGTGAGTTGTTTGGAATAAGAGTAGTGAATTAGTAAAGAGTTCAAATCACAGAGTTTTAAACGGGAACTTTTAGCACATAACTTATGGGCTCACTGAGAGTGAGCAGCTTTTCACTATCAGACAAAAAAAAAAAAGTCCCAACACTTCAAAGCACCTAAGCGCCCCCTCCCCAAGATTCGTGACTGAATGTAAACACTGAGCATTCTCACGTTCCTTCTGGTCTGTAATTGCCAGATTTCTTCTCATCCAATCATGAAGTTTACAAAAGCCTCTTTTTGAGATCAGATATTTTTCTGCCCCAGTCTTATTTTGCTGCTATCTTAAGTCTTAATAAATAGTTCTTAGTAGAGTCAGACCCTAGAGCATTTACCTGATTATAGCTAAGTGAAAAAAAAAAAAAAAATCCCAAATATTCCAACTCTATCCTTAGCTTAAAGGTAAATACCTTCCATGAAATCTGATTTCAATAACAAAAAAAGACCAATATTGAATGACCTTCATCTGCTTAGTGATACTGGTATTCAAATTTTTTGGTAATTCTATAATCGAAGTTCTCTACTAAAGCTATTTTTTTTTCAATTCCATATAATGGTTTATGTTTTAATTACACAAAACAAACCCCGGGACAGGATGAAGACAGTACTGTGTAGATTTATAGGTAAAATCTTTTTTTTTTTTTTTTTTTTATAGGTAAAATCTTAGTGTTTCCTTGTTTCATTCACTGGACTTACTACAAAGGAATTCACAGTATTTACATCAGCAGCAATGCCTTTCTTTTAAAAATTTGGGTTTTCAGTTGCTTCTAAACATCCCTAGAAGTTTCCTGTTGTGGCCACGTGTCTTGTTTTCATCTGTGTGTTTTTTCAGTCCTGTAAGCTGCACACAAGGTCACGGTTTCGCTGGGCGCTGATATCCTATACTGAGCCAGCTCCTACAATTAGGAACTTCTTTAGCGTTTTTGTGGAAAGAAAATCATTTGCTTAAAAACAGTTTATACATTTGTTGAAATGTTCTTTCCCATTTCCCTTAGTGAAAATTTCCTTCTTCCGTTGTTTTAAGTAAGAGTCTAACCATGTTTCCAGGGTAATTTGCAGGTTATGAGGAATGTGACCCTAAATCCTAACATTATTGTAAATGTAGCCTAGTTAGTGCCATGAGAGCAGGGCCAGAGTCCCACCCAAGGGCTTGTGGATGCTATCGTGGAGATAAACCACACAAGCTAGGGACTGGCATCGAAGCCAGGGGCCTCCAGCAGAGGTAAGCCTGATACAAAATGCTATGAGTGGATGGAGACACTTGCTTTGGTCAGATCCTCAATCTTTAATACTTGGGATACAAGCCTGCAGACATCCAAGAGCCGAGGTAAACAAAGGGTGGGGAGCCATGGATGTTTCCAGAAACTTGGTGGTTTGCAGCTTAGAGGGAGTGAGGGAGGCCATGGTTGCCTCCAGAAAGTTGGTGGTTCATTGCTTAGAGGGGGTGAGGGAGGCATGGGGAGGCTGGTGCATGAGCAGACATGGCTTAGATTCAGGGCTGGGTGAAGCGTGGGCTGCGTCCTCTGACGGTTTGGCACTATGATGACATGACATTAATATGTTACAAATATATTCCGCTGATGTATGTTCTTGCTGCCAAGACTCCACACATACAGCATCATGAGTGTGTGTAAGAAGGGGCTAAGCTAGAAAACTCGGAACTTGCAAACTTTCCTTCTAGCGGTGTGTGTACTGTTTCTAAATTCTTAACATTCAATGCATAATACCATACATGGTGTCAGATTGGTTTTTTTTCGTTAAAAAACTTCAGCATGAGTGGCAGATGTGTGGAAACATTCTTTTTGGATGGTACATGATTATAACATATCAAGTAACCAGCAGCACATTGTGCTGTGGGGACACTGACTTCAAGAACTTGTGTGATAATTTTTCTATCTCTCCATAATTTTAGGTTTAGAATCGTTACCTGAAAGTGGAAATGTCAGTATACTTTGATTCAGTAAAATGAATAGACTTAATCATTCAGTGTGACCGAATAGATTGATCATTAGTTTTGACATCAGTGTATGTATAGAATATGCAGAGTGACCTCTATAGTGTTGTGTGTTTGAGGCATTAGTTACCTGAAATTGTATATATATAAAACGATGCACAACTGCAATTTTTCAGGATTATTTTGCATTTCAGGAAGTGCATGCTCCATGCCTGAACCAGGTACGGAGGCATTTTGGAGCAGAGCTACATGCGCGAGAAGCAGACCCTGGCCAGCTGACAGTGGCGAGGCTCGCCTGGCATGCGTCTCAGCCCACTTGGCTGGAAGAGGCTAGACCGCCCACACTCAGAGGGAGAAATCCTCCCATGTCCATGAGGCACACTGGTTACATGGCAGCAAATTGGAAAAAAAAAACCCCAAAAAACAACAATTGTACAAAAGCAGTATCCGCACATCTCGTCTAACAGGGGCGCTGATACCCATTCTACGAGAACTTCTAAAGAGATGGCCGTCAGGCCAATGGACAATGTGCCTGCTCTTGCAGAGCTCACGTTTCTCAGAGATAAAACAATGATGACTAACATATGTCATTACTCAGGGGCCACGAATGACCTACAGGAAACAAGACCCGGATCTACCATGGGGCCTTTGAGTGCAAACTTTCCTCTCATGTTTATCAAGGCGCCAAGGGGAACCTACTCACAAGTCCAATGAAAACATGAAAAGCTGGACTAAACCATGTTCAGTTTTTGCAAATGAAATAAAAAAGAAGAGGCAGAAAATTGTAGAGCAGAACACAGGTGGCCCTAACACGGAGGGCTGAATCTAATCCAAAACAGTACCTAAACTCCAACAGAGCATCCAGATCCCAAGAAGACCTTTTCAATAACAGCAAGTTCGCACGATCTTAATGCACAGCCTTCAACCCCTTCTTCCAGCAGAATATACAGTAGCTGAGGGTTCACACTACTGGTCGGCCACCAGGGAGAGGCTTCCAGGGGCGGGCGACAATTCCTCACCTTGGACACAATGGCACAGACCCATCCCGCCAAGCGATGCACCCTGCAAACAGGGGCAGGAGCCCGCCCAGCACCTAGTGGCTGTTTGACAGCCTCCTGTAGGCTCACATAGCACATCAGGACTCCGCCAAAGGGTGAGTTCATGGCCACCCGCCAGCTCTGCTCCCGGGGTCTACACGGGGGTTGGGCTGGGCATGGGGGACACTGCCTGCATCTTCTGCACCTAGTGCCAACTGAGCCTCTGAACGGACCTTGTGTTCTGGGTGATTTTCCAAGTCTTGTAAGGGACAGACTTATGTGGGCGCTGGAAATAGCTTTGTGCCTCGTCTCTCACATGTAGCAATGTCCTTGTTTTCCTTTAGCTTTAATATGCATTCAAAGAATACATATGTGTGTGATGGTTGTGTATTTAGATCCAGTGGGGACTGCACTCTTCTTCATCGGCTTTGCTAACGTCTTAATGAGATCCCTTGTAAATACACTCGTGGGGCAGGGGGCCCTTTCACAGCAGCTGCTCGGCAGGGCCCCGCCTCCAGCACCAACAGGCCTGCGGCAGACAGACAGCTTGGTCCCGACTCTGCTGTGGACGGACCGTGCAACCCTGGGGGGCTTCCACCTCTCGGGGCTCCAGTCCCCATCGGCATGATGGGGATGATAGTGCTCCTAGGGTCCATTAAAGTGCTCGGACCACAAGCAAGTAAACGCTGGTGACAGGGCCTGGCACACAGTAGAAAGTCACAGAAGCCTGGTATAGAGCTGGTGTCATGACACAGTGCTCCACAGGGTGATTTACAATCAAATGACGTGTGTCAAGGCGTCAAGGGTAAAGTATCGTGTGTATTCTACTCTGAAAATGGGGCTAGTCAGTAAACAAGAGGCAATTCTTAGGCCGTCTTCCAAGGGATTAAGTGGGTAAGTATATATCCTCCCAAACACTTTACATACACTGCTCTTATATTTATAAACACACACATATTCATCACATATATAAATGCATACATATATTTAATATAAATGCATACACATGTATTTACTTGTATACTATATGGAAATAAACACATGCATTTTATATATGTATGCACACATATATGTGTATTACACACATATATGTATATATGGTTATATATAGATGAATGCATATACATACCTATATGTTATACAGACATGGCCTACAGATAACTTATATATAATCTTAGTTTCTCTATGACCGGGCTACTTACAGGTCACATAAAGCTATTTGGTACCACCTTATCTTGACCCTCTCCTGAAATATACAGACGTTGCATTTAATCATATAATGTGCTCACGGCACCTGACACACATAGTAGGTCTCTGATAAACTATTCATCGTCAAACTTACTTCACTGACTAATGCCTTTAATTGAAAAAGCAAACCTCAATATTGGGATTAGGACTTTGGATTCATTTTCATCGGAGGGTGATCTTAATGGTTTTGCTTTTTCTCAAATGCAAAATGCATCATGTGTATCTACTGATCGTTTGGTCAAACTATGAAACCCATACACTAATACCCACATCTTCCCCTGTTCTCTTATGCCACTGGCATG
Organism: Proteles cristata cristata; assembly: GCA_017311185.1. Lineage (NCBI taxonomy): Eukaryota > Metazoa > Chordata > Mammalia > Carnivora > Hyaenidae > Proteles > Proteles cristata. The sequence continues at coordinate 399,185 of JAESUZ010002324.1, forward strand.
AATCGTATCTCCCACCACCCCAATCCAGTGTCAGTAAAAATTAAAATGGAGAGAAATGAGCTTCAGGCGCCCGCAGTAGGCATGTGTAGGACTGTGGGCAGCGTGCACCTGCCGCGGGAACCCGCGGGCACGCGTGGGCAGCAGGCTTCTGACGGACGGATGTGTGGCACGTGGGGACTGCGCACAGCCCGCAAACTGAGGCGGTTGTTTATTGCAGCCTTCGTGTCTGCAAACCTAATGCCCAGAGGAGCTGATTTTATTTACCATCTACATTTGCTCTTTATCAAAGCCAAAGTATTTCTCATGTCCTCAGAGTCAGGGCTCTGATCTTATTACTGCGTCAGCAATGAAACAAAACCGTGTTATGTCTACCGTACACAGAGCAACTGGCCTCAGGGAAATGAGCATTTCAGGGTTCAACGGTACCCAGATTTTCTGACTCAGAGGTAAAGTTTTATGCTTCCTCTGTGCAGTTTCTTTAATTTAAATGAAGTGAAGGAAACACCACTCCCCCTCCAAAAATTAAATAGGTTTTCCAAGTCTCTGATTACCAAGGAACTTAAATGAAATGCCCATTTCTCCCTTTTATAAAACCGAATAGACAATATGGAGACCAGAACTATTTCAAAGTGTGAAATGATGCTTAGAATGTCTGGCGCTAATTTTCCATTTTATTATAAAACTTGTATGTATTGTCTGTGTTACTGAATAGCAGTCAGTTTCAAAAGCTCTAAAATGCAAATTGGCTTTTTTTTTCCCATTTAACAACCATTTCATTGAACATCCTATAATTTCCTTCTACTGGAATCCTCATTTATATGTAGGAAATAATTTGTGATATAATTTTTTTATTGGAGCATTAAAGCGATTGTCCATCTAGAATATGTACTTTTGAAACAGAAAGATTCAAATGCATGCATAAATTAGCCATCCTATGTGTGTTATATTATGTTTCACATCACCACAGAATAGTTCTCTTAAGTGATGTCACATTTGCCTTTGAACAGCCAAAGGACCCTCATTTCTGGTTTTTCCAAAAAACTTTAGACATAAATTTAGACCACGCCCCTGAAATCATTTGGTTCTACTACAAGCAGAAGGCGGCTCCTCACGCACTGCCAGCGATGTGATGCTTCCCAGAATGCAGTACGTGCTGGGTTGTAACGGCGCTCCTCTTGCTGTCTCTGTGCTCAGTCCCATAACACACAAGACTTCAGAGGCGTGAGACTCCTCGGGGCAGAACAGACGCAGGGAGCAGGGACTCTCTCCCCAGGTTTCCGGGAGCCAAATCCCCATCGGCGACGCGCAACCTCCGTGACCCCAGCCACCTTACCCCACCAATCCCTCTGAGGTTCTCATCTGCCCAGCGGGATGACGACTGCAGACCTCCTAAGAGGTAAACGAGGTGATGCGTGTGAAGCTCTCGGACCCCAGCCTGGAAGACAGCAGGGCGTCCAGGCCTGGTCTTAACAGTGCCAGTAATCGGCGTGGCGGGAACACCTATGGATGCACACACCGAACAGGACCCGGTCGGGCCCCAAGCTGGACGGTGCAGGACGTGAGTTCAGCCTCCAGGCTGGGGGAGAAGACGCGGGCACTTAGGACCGCCAGGTGCGGGGTACGGGCCGCTGCCCTGGCCTGGCCTGGGGGTAGTGCCGGCTGGGCACGGGGCCACACAGGCACCGCGTGGGGACCCGGTGGGGTAAACGTGGGGGGCGGGAGGGAGGGCTCCTGAGTCCCCACCGACAGGCTGTGGGGGACGGGAGGGTTGTCAGGCCCAGGCCCGGCCCGGCTCCTATTCTTTCTCTGTTTACCCCACCCTCTGGGGGGGTCTCGGAGCGAATGAGTGTGCTCACACCACCACTCCTTACACGCGCCCCCAGTCCTCAGGAAACGGGGTTGATACTTGGCCTGCGGGGGACAGGCCGGCGGGACGGGCGGCCGGAGCCTCGGATCCACACTGCCCTGCGGCCCAGGCCCCCCCTGGGCAGGTCCGGGCAGTGCCACTCAGCTGCTGTGCTTTCAAAGTGCCCGAAGTGTGCCTGCCGATCAGTGTCACGACACAGCTGTCCCCGGGGCGGCAGGGACCTCCAGGAGGGCAGGGCCAGTGCCACAAGACACCCCTAGGGGCTTTGGTAATGACCAGTCATGTGTATTTGGTAGCAAAATGCAGATTTGGGCCATCTCAGTTATTTGCTTTTTATTCAATCAGGGAGATAAGGAAAGCATCGCCGTCTCCATCGGATCGTTATAACTGAATGACGTAGCACAGACATGTGGACGCGGTCCCATGTCTACAGTTACTGTTCAAAAAAGTGGTCTCAATTATTACCATTGTTCCCCCAGACGGGGGAGGAGGGAGCAGAGAGAGAGGGAGACAGAATCTGAAGCAGGTTCCAGGCTCTGAGCTGTCAGCACAGAGCCCGACACAAGGCTTCAACTTACCTGGGCTCAAGTCAACCGACTGAGCCACCCAGGTGCTCTGAACCTCATCTAATCGCTTCCTGCTATGACTGTATCAGGGGGTCCCGTGCATTTGTGCGGACTCCTATCTGGAACTTCCTGTGGCGGCACCCGTAAGCCCGATGTCCACATGACAGTGCTGGGCGGCTGAGCCGGGGGTGAGCAGCACCTCCCAGTGTGGCCCCCACGCCGTCTGGCATATCTCACACACTTCCTCCCCAGGATCCAAGCATTTTGTCTCCTCCTCTCTTTGTGAAATACACTACTTCTTTCTTTCTCTGCTCCCCAACTAAGGACTTAAGAAGCTATGCTATGCCTCTTTTCCTCCTAATTCTGTCACAGTTGGCTCTTTATGTTGGAGTTTTATGATGCCAACCCATTTATTGGTGAATATAAACCATTTGCATTGACATTCTGGAGTCCAGGCTATAAGCAGAGCTAAAAATCGGGGGGTGCATAAGTGCTTATACCTCAATGAGGCGAGGCCTTAACACTTAAATATGGCTCATACAGACATAAACCCAGTTTTCATTTATACACAAGGCATCCTGCCCAGCACATGTTCAGGACGAAAGAACTCAACAGTACAGTGACACGCTAAAGGGTCTTGCTCACTGCACCCACCTGTAAAGTCACAGGCACATATGTGAGGCAGCCTTTAATTTCAATCCAAAGGTAATGCTTTATCAGTTAGAACAAAATGTCAAAGAAAATGCCACTGAAGCTGTGTGTCTGTGATCCCCAGTAAGCTGGGTTATCTTTAGGAAAAATGAAGGCTTCAAAGCTTTCTATCCAGCTTTAAAGATCATAGAAGTATCTTGGTCCATTAGGACCTTTTTGGTAAAATCAATTATTTCCCTAGAAATATTTACAATCTAAGATAAGATCAATTTTATAGGAAACTGCAAAGTATTCTTTCAAGTTTCTAAATTGTTGCATTCATATTAAATACGCTTTGAAAAATGTCTCATTTTATATTGTTTTAAGCAAATAAAACAAAAGGGAGAAGTCAGTGTGGCATTGGCAAAAGAATGGACACATGGGTTGGTGGAGCAGAGAAGGAAATCCAGAAATGGACACCATGACCATAAACCATAAACACAGTGAACCGATCTTGGCAAAGGAGCAGAAGGCAATACAAACGGCGCAGAGACTGTCCCTCAGCACATAGCGTGGAGCCCGCTGTCATCCCTGTGCCGAGGGAAGTTCAGGGGCTGGCCCTACACCAGCCACAAAACGTACTTCGAGGTGGATCAGTGATCTACATGTAAATATACACCTCTAGGGGGTAACAGAGGAGAAAACTTAGGGGACCCCTGATTGCGGGGATAACTGCTTAAGTCAAACACCAAAGGCTTGTTCCCAGAAAGAAAGAACCGGTAAGTTCTACTCCATGAAAACTGAAAACTTCTGCTCCGCAAAAGACACCATCAAGACTGAGAAGACAAGACGCAGCCTGGGAGTAAGTAGTACTTAGGAAGTACGTCGCTGATAAAGGACTGTCAGCCAAAACAGACCAAGAACTCTTAAAACTCAACAATGAAGTAAACATCTTTTTTTTTTTTTAAAGGGCAAAAGCCCTAAACATAAACTTCACCAAATAAGGTAGACAAATGGCAAATAAGTATATGAAAAGATGTTCCACATCATATGTAATCAGAGAAATGCAAATTAAAACAAGGAGGTGGGGCGCCTGAGTGGCTCAAGTCAGTGAAGCATCTGACTTCAGCTCAGGTTATGATCTTGAGGTTCGTGGGTTCAAGCCCCTAAATCGGGTTCTGTGCTGTCAGAACAGCTCAGAACCTGGACCTGCTTCAGATTCTGTGTCTCCCTCTCTCTCTGCTCTCCTCCCCTGCTCATGCTCTATCTCTCTCAAAAAGATAAACATTTAAAAACTTAAACACACACACACACACACACACACACACACACACACACACACACACACACACACTGTTAGAAAGGCGAAACTCCAGAGCCCTGACAACACTGAGTGTTGGTGATGCTGTGGAACCTTAGGAACTTTCACTCACTGCTGGTGGGAACGCTAAATGTGCAGCCACTTTGGAGAAGGCCTGGACAGTCTCTTAGAAAACTAAACAGATTCTTGCATAGGATCCATCAATCCTACTTCTTAGTACATATCAAAGGACTTGAAACTTATGTCCACACAACACCTGCACTTGGACACTTACAGCAGCTTTATTCTTAAGAGCCAGCACTTGGAAGGAGCCTAGGTGCCCTACAGTAGGTGGGTAGATAAATGGACTCTGGTCCATCCAGAAAAGGGAGTATTATTTAGCACTAAAGATGAAGGGGCCATCAAGCCATGAAAAGACACAGAGCAGCCCTAAACACATATCACTAAGTGTTAAAAACCAGGTATCTGAAAAGGCTACATTGTGAAAACTTTCAACTCTATGACTGTCCAGAAAAGACAAACTGTGGAGAAAAAGATCAGTGGCTGAGAGCAGGTGAGGGGCGGAGGTTTGGGGGTGGATATCAGGGAGAGCACAGGGACTTTTAGGGCAGTGAAAATCGTCTGGATGGCACTACAATGGTTGATCTCCGCTTTTACCCATTTTTCCAAACCCACAGAACGTATGATGGCAAGAGTGAGCCCTGATGTAAGCTATGAACTCTGGGGACAATGATGTATCGAAATCGGCTCATCGGTTGTAACAAATGAACCTCTCCATCTGCTGGTGAGGAATGTAGATAACGGGGAAAGGGTTTATGGGAATCTCTGTACTCTGCTCACTTTTGATATAAACCTAAAGTTGTTCTAAAAAATAGCCTATTGAAAAAAAAGGACGTGAGAATAAAAATTACCTTTACATCACTTACATAGTTGCCTTATCATTGATCATGTCTTTCTCAGACACTCTACAAATTTTAAATGCCTTTGACTTTAAAATCTAGCATACACTTGACATTTTAAGCCTAACACCCAGAGAACTTAAACAAAACAACACAACACAAAACAAAACACCAAGGCCTGTTTTCCAGAATCCCTGAGAGTCAGACCTAGACACGAGCATGTTCTGAAGCTCCTACGTGATTTCCATGTGTTCCCAGAGTACAAACCACTGCATGATGACAAGGACAGAGGATTTAGGACTGGAGAGAATTGATTTCAGCCCCAACTCCACAAACCCGTAGCTTCCATTTCACTGGTAAGTTAATGTGTGCCTCCATTTTCAGAGCCAAGCTATTTGAAACATTTGCACAGAGTAGTCACTTTACATTGTCAACATTATTAATAACAACCTCTAACCATGTGCAAAGTAAGCAGGGTCTTAAATGCCTAGGAAATTAATTGTTCTCATCATCAGTAAACCCAAACATATAGTGTTATTGTCATCTGTGGAATTAAACTCATTTTGAGGAAATAATTTTATTTAGGACAAAACTTAAAAACCTACTGATATTTCTTATTATTCTAGCTTCCTGTACTATTTCTTAATTGCAAAAAAGCAGTACTTTATTAAATAAAAACTGAGAAATAACACTACTATCTCAGTGGTGTCTCACTGACTGTCAGGAAAAGCAATAATTATTTGAAAAATAAAAATAGATGATAATGATCACAAGGAGAATAAGAGGTAGGCAGGAAAGTCAACTATATTCTGTAAACATTTATGTGTTCGTAGCTAAGAAGTTTAAATAATTGTAACATGATCAAAAATACTATTCACAAAAAGGTCAATAGACCACTTTTATCACTGTAGATCATGTGGAAACAGTTTTTAAATACCTTCAGAGCAAAAGTATTGTATATGTAGAAATATTATATAGTTTTCAATTTTCAAAAATTAGGTAGTTATGTTATTTCCAACTTGAGGCTAGTTTTAATATAGCTGCAATGAAAGTTTTGGTGTAAACTCTGTGTGTGTGTGTGTGTGTGTGTGTGTGTGTGTGTGTGTGAACTTTTGTTCTCTTTGGCTCTGTGTTATGGACTTAATTACTATTTTTTAAGACTACAGTTCCAGAATGGGCCCAAACTTCTGACCCTCTAAAGAATATTATTTTACACCATAAATAACTTTAAACCTTACTGCACTTCTCAAATCAGCGAGTCATGTACTGAGCATCATACGATGTAGCGTGGGTGATCCATGAATAAGCCGGCACGGCCTCGAACGTGAAGGGCTTTACCAAGAGGTGGAAGGGGGATGGGAAACTCATGCTGCCCTCCGCCTCCATGTGTGTGGGGAGACCCACTGCCAGGCTGCGCGCCCATACACCCCCTGGAATCCATCCATCCACATTGAAAGAGGCTGCACAGGCAAGGCTTGCTGTAAACCTCAGAGGCTCTAGATCCTGATGCAACCGACATGATTCTCTCTGACCGACTTTTAAGAATCAGAGCTGGCCTTACATGGTTGGAGAGTTTTGTGTGGAACACTTGTAATCGAGCTGGATGCGGGGGCCCCAGCCCTCACACGCCAGAGTCTCTCCGCACACCTGGGAGTCTGGGCTTCTCTCACCAGTGACGGGTGCCCCTGAGTAACCCTGCCAGGATGCGCGGAGGCGCGGGGACACTTACGCGTACACGCAGGGGGCTTCCCTGTGTTGTTCCACAGCCCGTCTTCGCCACACACGGCCGCCGCGTGCTGGCCGGCCGCCAGCGTAAAGCCCTCGTTGCACTCATACGTCACTTTACTGTCCAACGTGAACTCGTTGCCCGTGAATGAACCGTTTCCCGGGGCCTCGGGGATTCCGCAGGACACGGCTGGAAAGGAAGGGCACAGATGCGGGTTATTCTTACAGGACCTTATGAGATGTTCCTTGTTCTGTTTCTGGTTTTGTCTCTAGTACGTATACACACGGGACGATACTTATATTTCTTTCTTATGTTTATTTAGTTTTGAGAGACAGAGCATGATCAGGGGAGAGACAGAAAGAGAGGGAGACAGAGAATCGGAAGCAGCCTCCAGCCTCTGAGCTGCCAGCACAGAGCCCGACGTGGGGCTTGAACTCACGAACTGTGAGATCCTGGCCTGAGCCAAAGTCAGATGCTCGACCCACTGAGAAGCCCAGGCTCCCCTAGATATTTATATTTCTAAAGTGTAGGATAAACATACACATTTTCAAAGTTCTAAGGATCTTAAGAGTTAATGAGCTGCTATGGAAAATTGCTCAGAAAAAACACAGGTGTGATTATCATCCCAGAAGGTAAGTCTGAACACTGTCATACGCTTTAACACACTGAGGTCTTTTCATCAGATGGCTGTGCTCGGGATTACACAGTGTCCTGCTTTTCACATGATTTAATACTGGAAAGAAAGATAAAACGGTGTCTCTCCCAGCACAAAGTTTAACACTGCGACGGTGCCGAGATTTCACGGGATCAGAACGGAGGGGAACAGCCTGACCTCCCTCGGCCTCGTCCCCCATGAGTCCTTTTCCTTGAAGAGCCACCAAGTTCTGATAAAGGGCAAACCACTCAGCCGACGTCATGTGTGCACCCACAATCACAGCATCTGTTATCTTATCAACTATCTGTCAGAAAACCGGGCCTGAGGAACTGAAATATAGGAGGAGAAGGGGTAGATTACCTTGAGCTGAACAGCTCAGCCCTCAGGCCCTAAGCAGGCCTGTTTTCAGTGTAAGGCCAGGCAAGAAAGCAGTGTGAAGGATGTAGGCATTTTTTAACGTTTCTTTATTTTTGAGAAAGAGAGACAGAGACAGAGAGAGGAGAGAGAGAGAGTAGTGCAGGGCAGAGAGAGGGAGACACGGAATCCAAAGCAGATTCCAGGCTCCGAGCTGTCAGTACACAGATCCTGAAGGGGGCTCGAACCCACCGTTGAGATCATGACCTGAGCCAAAGTTGGAGGCTTAACCTACTGAGCAACCCAGGCACCTCATCAGGGATTTTTTTTTTTTAATGTTTATTTATTTTTGAGAAAGAAAGAGACAGAGCATGAACTGGCAAGGGGCAGAGAGAGAGGGAGCCACCGAATCTGAAGCAGCTCCAGGCTCCAAGTTGTCAGGACAGAGCCCGACATGGGACTTGAATTCACAAATGTGAGATCATGACCTGAGCCAAAGTCGGACCCTTAACTGACTGAGCCACCCAGGTGCCCCGAGGAACAGATACATTTTTAAAAAAACAAGAAAGATGAAGGGAGTGTTTAGTATAAACATTTCTTTCTTCAGTTTACTAGCTCTGATCCAGACCCCTCTACCATGAGACAGAAACCAAACCAAACCAACCCAACAGATGCAAACCACCTGTCACGGGGAAGAGCCTGGAAGGGACAGGGACATGGAAGAGTTAGGCAGGACAAAGATGAAGAGTAAATCCCACGGATACACACCCAACAGTTGCATCTGTCAGAGAAATGTTGTGCGATAATTTGTGCAATGGCCTTCCGTTACTCCATCAATATTTAAGGTATTATTCACCTCATGGACTTTAAATTTGGGTGATTTGAAATTTCTCCCTCATTGGTTCCAATGAGGAAAGCTATGTGGCATGTGAGAGCTGGAATGATAGACTGAAAGAGCTTACCTAAATTTACAAATTTACGGGTAAGGAAAATGGAGGGTCAGACGATAAAATGACTCCCCTAGGGTATCAGAGCGACTGTGTAAGACCCGGGGCCACAGCACAGCCTGGTGACTCCCAGCTACCCCCCACCTTCTGTTCCGTAAGAGCCCCGGGGAGGAGCAGACTGACCCATGGCGGTATGGTCTGGGTCTTTTCGTTGTTGCTTTGTTCATCTTGCTGAGCACAATTCTTAAACAAATGTGATAGAAAATTATCCAAGAGGTAAATTTTTTTTTCATGTAGTGGTTTTTAAAAATCAAATATCTGGAAAGTCTAAGTACTCAAATTTCTCTTGTGTTTCATTTTATAATCTGCTGTTTCAACATCTAAATGTATATGTACATGCATATACATGTGAAATACTTATATATGAAAAGTACATTTACAATTACATGAAAAAATATACATGAAGCATACTATAATAAAATTTTGTAGTAGCTAGGGGATAATAAATCGTAGACATATAGACATCATCTTGAACAAAGCAGCCATTGCTTTATTGAGGTAATGTACCAAGCACTTGCAAAATGTTCATCTCAATTTCTGAGCGGCAGTGAATATTCCTTGTGACTGGATCTCTCAGGATCAACAGTCTCTCGTCTCCTCCCCAGTCCCTCGCAGAGTTCACTCAAAGAATCATTTGCTCCTTCTCACAAACCTTACTGTCCCTCCTGCTGGCTGAAGCATGCCCAGGGTTCAGTTTCCTTCTGGCTCTCATTTGGGGTGAGGACCCAATGAAATGACATTTCTCTGGCAGGTGCAATGAGAAAGATGACATTCTACAAATGCCCAAGAAACTCTACCTTAAAGGGATTCATATCCTGGAGGCCCAAACAGAAAAGCTTTCTAATTTACTTCTGCTAAATTTGGAGGCTTATTTCACACATGAACCCTGACGCCAGGGACTTCAGAAGACCCACTTTCTGTCATCTGATCAGTCAACGGAATCTTTTTTGGCCTTGAGCGATAGGTTTTAGCCTCTGTAGGGTGTCTGAACAACAGGCTGTGCGACAGGGCTTAAAAATAAAGGTTGGCAATCAACCAGTCAAGAAATTCTAATACTTCTGATTCGACAGAGGTTGGTGGTATGATCCTTACAGACTCCCTTATGAGAGAGACTCCTGCTAATGTCTCGTATCAGTCATCTATTCAGTCCTTTCAAAAATTTTGCATGATTACTATGTGACAGATACTGTATAGATCACTTTTTAAATGTTAATGAGTAAAATGTATGCAACTTTCAAAATACTCAATATGTTCTGACTTTTATTATAGCTACAGGGAATATATCTTCTTAGTATTTTTTTAATTGCACTAATATAACATTATATTTCCTAGGCAACCTAGGCACATCAACATATACTCAGCCTATACATTTATCTTCTGTTGAAGAGCAAGACTTTAAAGTCAGACTTCTCGATTAGTTCCTGTCTCTGACACCTGTCAGCTCTGTGATTTTAGTTCAGTGACAATGAATGTCTGTCTGCAGGTTAATAAAGGCCACCTGAAAGGTAACTGTAAGCAGTCAATGAAATAATTTACACAGAATAAAGAGCATAGGTTGATACAATGTAAGTATTCAGTAAATAGGAAAACATTATGAGGTCCCTGGGAGGCTCAACTAGTTAAGGGTTCATGATCTTGGCTCAGGTCATGATCTCACAGTTCTCGGATCGAGCCCCACGCCAGGCTCTGCACTGACAGCAGGGAGCCTGCTTGGGATTCTCTCTCTCCCTCTCTCTCTGCCTCTCTTCCATTCTCCCTCTGTCTCTCAAAATAAATGTAAAAGAGTGAGTTGTAAGGATGAACTCCTTGCATCTATTACTCCTTGTAATCTATTTATTAAAGAGACCAAAGAGGAAATCAGTAGTAAATTAGCTTATTTCTACTACGTAGCTCATGACATATTTAACATTTTGGTTTTAAATATATAAATGGAAGAGCTCCAATGCCCAGCATCATACTCTTCTTTTATAATATGAACACTTCATGGGATTTTCTTTCTTTACGTATTTAAGACCAAACTATAGCCACTGTTGTCTTTGTAGGTTTAACGCGTCTCTGATTCTTTCCTATTTCCCACGACTGCTCCCTATAACTGACAATGACTCCCTTTCTTTCTGCTTCCCCTCAGCTTTCAACTCTGTACAACTTGTGCTGCTTTTTTTTCTTTCTATACATTTTTTTCCCTTCAAAGGGCTCTTGGGCTTTGACTCTCACCTTACGCTTATGAATCTCATATCTTGACATCCACTCAGTCCACGTGGTGATATCACCCATTGTCCAGTTGAACAATGCTCACATCTCAAGCTAAGTGTGTGTAAATCCTGAGCTTGTCACTGGACCCTCACTGAAGCTACCTTCACAAATTTTTTCCCCAGGAATTCAAGTTAGATTATTTCATTCACTTCTTGTTTACATGGCTCTGATTTGGTTGGTGGCCAAGAGTTGCCTGTTTATTTGCATATTTGTTCACACTCTATCAGTATCCTAGCTCACACACCCAGTATCTCAAAATAGAATGTCCACCTCTTCATTTTCTGAACCCTACTCACAAGGCTAAGGCAAACCCACAGAGAGATCAGTCACCCATACAGTGAAGCCTGGAACAAAAACAGTATCCAGCAGCAGGGATGCCTATGGACTGGTTAAGGTAACAGGTATATTTAAGTAATAACATCTGAAACAGGACATTCAGACAATCTGATAGGTACAACGTTTCTAACCAAAAACCTAGTTGAACATCAGGAGCATAAACAAAAATGAACTGCATATAACCTTAATAACTGGAAGAATGGAGAGCCCATGAAATGCTCTGTAAAGGATAGTATGTGCCAAGAGGTACAGAATTAAACCCTTAATTTTGTTAAAGTTCTAAATGAACTCGGCCATGTTTTGTGATGACTTTTAGGTTATTCCAAATGACCATTTTGTTAGTAACATGTGTTATGTAACCTCCCAAGAAGAAATATCCCCCAAACTGATAGTATTTAACTTTATGTAACTTGAGCATTACTGTATTTCTGTGAGGCACATGTAATAGTTCTTACTTTATTTTGCATACTGGTGAATGGACAGGAGAAATATTTTTGGAGAAACAGATTTAGAGATCAGTAATGGTGCCCCTTGACACAACGTTTAGCGGAGTGTGTAATTCTGCTTCTGGTCAAATAAATCTATCGAAATATCTAACATTGTTCAACGGGAGTATTAGCCGCATCTCTAACATATATTTCATACATCCTGCCAATCAAAGAATAAGAACAATTCTTCCTTCACTCACTTGACAATATTATCTACTATGTGCCAGGATGGGTATCAAGCACAGGCCAAACAGTAGTAAACAAAACTGAGCTTTCCCTTTCCCTTGCGGACCTTACAGTTTACTAGGGAGATTCTACTAGTACTCGATGAGACAAATGGGCTTCGAAACAAACACACAATGATGGACTGTAAAAGCTGTCCTCAGTGTCACAGAGACGGAGCAAGGTGCTGAAAGAAAGAATAAATGAGGAGTGTTATCTAAATTAAGACAGAAAGGATTCAGCTAAAGCTTCAGTATTGAAGCCCCAGGCCTCAAGTTCTGGAAAGCACCTTTCCACAGAGGAGGAGGCCCGCCTGAGACAGGAAAGCACTGATCCAGGGCCAGCCTGGCTGCGGAGGGCAAGCTGTCTAAAGCAAAGATTGAGAGATCATTAGAGAAGGTGTTATTCACAACTGTGGTAAAGAGTCTGGACTTTAAGCTACAGACTTCAGAACACCGGAGGATTTCAGATGGGCAGTGACACAAACCCATCTGTGTTTCTCGGCGAGGTCATTCCAAGCACTGCCTGCAGGATGGACTGTGAAATGGTCACAGGACAGCTGTGCAGGAAGATCATTCTGGAGGTCCCCGGGAGAGGGGAAGGTGGAGGAAAAAGGTGAGAAAGGTTAGTAACAAGTGGCCCCAACAGGAGCCACTTTGGTCTGTGGACTATGTTGAGCTGAAGGCAATCAAGACCCTGTGGGCTCAAGAGAATCATTTGACCTTCCCTTAACTACCTAGAAGAATTTAAATTGGGGGTCTTTACAAGAATGACACTTTTAACCAGACATGGATTTTATCTAGGTGACTAAGCCGTCCATATGGCAAGGCAAAGATTTAATTACCAAACATCCGCTCTTGTACTTACTGACTTGGGAAATGCCCTCCTCACATCTGCAGCCCCAGGGTCCTATCCCCTTCCTTAGCTCAGGAGGGCATGGACACCCTGTTCTCTTTCTGTCTTTGAACCGTCATGTATGTGGGGTCCTCGTACATATGAAATGCGATTTGATTTTTTTCCCCTGTTCATCTGTCTCATGTCAATTCAATTTTTAGGCCAGCGAGAGGAAACTTTAAGGCATATAGAAAATTTTCTCCCTCCCATCCCAACAGAGTGAATGCCCTGGGACACACTCAGAGGCTGGAATCAGCAGAACTTGATGGCTGCAGGAGGGAATTCAGGTATAGGGGCAAGAAAGAGAAGTCTATTAAGCAGCCGGGTAGACTAGAGACTCATTTTCTGAGACAGGATGGAGAGTTCTGTCTTGGCATTGAGACCCAGAGGTGCAAAAGATGTTTCAGTGGGGCAGTTGGGCTTATGCGTCTGGCTTTCAGAGGTAAGCATGGGGGACCAGCATAGAGACAGAGGCATTTCTAGTAACTATTGGTGGTCCCCATAACAGATTCCTTGAATCACTCAGACTCCACTGTAGCCACAGACTGCATGGCTGGACTATAAACTGAACATGGTATCCTGCAATCTATGGGCAACTTTTAAGGAATAGCAAATTCTTATCTTTCACTCAGTTTTCTTGGTGAAAAGACTTGTCACTGTTTGTTTACTGATTCATAATTTATTAAAATATGTACCATGGAACTAATTCCATGGAAGAATAAAACATATCAGCACATTACAGATGCAGACCTTCTAAAAGAAGACATAGAATAGCTTTCCTCAGATATCGGGGGAATTGATTTCTCCCACAAAGATATCTTCATAAATTTATATGTTAGCTTCATCTTTAAAGTTGTATAAGTTTTATTAAAAGTAAATATATTTTAAATTATATATATATATATATATTTTTTCCTACAAATTATTTAGTGTGAATTGTAAAATTATCATATAATTTGGGGAAGGCACAAAGCATTAGTCCCATTTTATAGATAATGGTTCTAAACTAAAAGTTAAGCAACTATAAGTAATACTGGTAGTTAGTTAGTGGGGAAATGACACCAAACAGGTAAATAAATGCATCGTCTTTCTTGAAAAGAGCCAAGGAGTCCTTAATTATCCCAGAACTAGTTGGCATTCTAATATAACTTGTAATTGGAATTTTCAAAAGGACTTCTTTTGCTACATTGGAAAAGATAGATTTCAGGTTGCCTGACAGGCCAATCGTTGTCTTTCCCAATGTGATATAAATGGAAATAAATACAAAGAAGAATTGAGAAGGATGAGATAATAGTTATAATTTTATGATTCAATCAGCAGTGATTCTTCTTTTTAAAGCAGGAGTTTCCTGCTAATAATTTAGTTCTATTTAAAATAGTGGCAAATATTCTTGAGATACATGGACACAAAATTTCTATTTTTTCCCTCCTTTTGTGCAGAACCTGAGTTAAGCAGTTGAAATTAAAATAGAGTGAGTTGATCATTTAAAGTCAATTTCCGCCTGAATGTCACAGGTGTTTAGCACAACTGGCCAGAGTCCGACTTTTCTTTTGCAAGAATAAGATCCCTTAAGAATTAAAACGTAATGTGACACCTAAACCCAGAGTATGTGGTTGTAGGAGTGCCCCCTGCAGAGATGCAAGATTGGAGCGATGGTGTGGACGCTCACATTAGTGCTCTCAGTGGCTATGCCTTTGTGCTCTGAAATCCGCTACAGTGGGCAAATACTTTAATGTTACTCTGCGTTGGCTTAAGAATCCTCATCTGTAGGAGGGCCTGGGGGCTCAGTCAGTTGAGCACCCGACTTTGGTTCAGGTCACGATGTCACGGTTCATGGGTTTGAGCCTCACGTCAGGCTCTGTGCGCACAGCTCAGAGCCTGGAGCCTGCTTCGGATTCACTGTCTCCCTCTCTCTCTCTCTGCACCTCCCCTGCTCATGCTCGGTCTTTCTCTCTCTCAAAAATAAATAAACATTAAAAAAATTGAGAATCCTCATCTGTAAATGAAGTTTCTCTAGGTCATCTGTGTGGTCTCATCTCTAAAAGTTTATAATTCTTCCCCAAAGCTTCCTCGTCACCTTCAAGAGAGATGTCCCTGCCCTGCAGCCACTTCCTCTGGCTACGCTGTTGTCTGGGGTCTCTTCCCAAATCAGTACAACATAAACATGGAGGGTGAAAGTAAGGGCGCAGCTCTGCCTCCCTCTTACAGGAACATTTAGGAATCTGGCTGGGGGTTCTCTGCGCACTGCAGCGCGGCAAGCGTGTCCTCTCACTCCTGACACTTCACCATTTTATTTTTAAGAAGTCAGTACACAATTATTTTGTTTATCAAAGAATTTAAAACACTGTTAAATAGGGGCGCCTGGGTGGCTTAGTCGGTTAAGCATCCGACTTTCGCTTAGGTCATGATCTCACGGTTCGTGGGTTCAAGCCCCGCGTCGGGCTCTGTGCTGACTGCCAGCTCGGAGCCTGGAGCCTGTTCCAGTCTGTGACTCCCTCTCTCTCTGACCCTCCCCTGCTCACGCTGTCTCTCTCTCTCTCCTAGAAATAAAAATAAATAAATAAATAAATAAATAAATAAATAAAACACTGTTAAATGTCTGCAGAGCTGTTAATAGTTTCTGTGACCCAGTACTGGAGTCCAGTTCTCTGCTTACAAGGGTCAAGCATCTCATTAGGTTTCCCATGAGTAAAACTGAGTTTGTTGTTTGGCCAGAATCTGCCAACTCTGAACATTCCAATAATCACTCAAGCCAACACAGGATGACTTCTGCATGACAGGCTACATGGGGACCATTGGTAGAATATGGCATTTGAGTACATTATAATTTAAGAGTGTGTCTTTGTAACAAACACTTGTCTACCCCAGTGATTTCTTCAGGACCTCCCACCTGCCTCACACCAGCCAGAGACGGTGTGGGATTTAATCAGTGAGCCTTGTGTACCTTTGCTGATGGAAGAGAAGACATATCCTCAGCTATATGACTGCAGGCACAAATGTCGCAAGCTGGCATACAAGCATTTTGAATTTGATTGGCAGACATTTATGTAATCTTCTCTTTCTCTGTAACTTGTTCCATATAGCCAGTGATTTTAAGTAGTGATATAGGCGATCCACAAAATGAATAAATTAATTAACATTTAAAACAATATATAACAAGGGGTAAAATATGGTTCAAGAGCTTCTGGATCAAAAAGTATATATCAGCATGGCCAATATCTTCTAAATGAAATGTCACCACCACATTCGGTGTATTGAAAAAGGTAACATAATGTGTTACAAGGAAGGGACCTCACTCCTCTACTATTAACTTCAATTGCAGACAGTAAGTTCAGGAAAACTGTTCAGTGCAAGTTGTGCATTGCCAGGTTTGAGGTCTTATTTCTGGAACACAAAGCAAATCTAGGTATCCTGTGTCACTTGAGCTGGGCCTCTGTTTCAGGCCCAACATCCAAATGTGAGCTCTGGTGTGGGAAAAGTATCACAAGTACATGTACACATGAGAATTAAAGCTTTGTGTGATGATTTTATATTGATTTCTCTTTAAAACTCTATAGGAAAAAGGATGGAATATTTGAAAAAACATGGATTCAGCAAAAGGGAAGTCTGAGTTGGTTATTTATTTGTTTACAGCTTAGAAAATTTGTGGTGCCTCAGTGGCTCAGTCGGTTAAGCATCCAAGTTCACCTCAGGTCATGCTCTCATGGCTGTGATTTGAGCCCTGTGTAGGGCTCTGTGCTGACAGCTCGGAGCCTGGAACCTGCTTCGGATTCTGTGTCTCCCCTCCTCTGCCCCTTCCTTGCTCATGCTCGGTCTCTCTCTGTTTCTCAATAATAAATAAATGTTAAAAAAAATAATTCTGAACATATAAAAGTCATGGTGAATGTGAGGATTGATGGTAATATTTCTGGACCTATCATTATCATTATTATTACTATTATTATTATTATTATTATTATTACTAAATTCTCCTTGTCTTCCCTGATTTCCCAAGTACTTCTTAGAATAACTAGATACTAAGCAATACTGGATGCTAAGCCAGCACCCAATACATCACTGATATCATGCTGAAGGCTGAGATAGAAAATGATGGTAAGAAAAAAAAAAACAAAACAAGGAAAAGAATGGGGAGAGAGGAGGCAAAACACGGGAATGACCACGAGGCCGTGGATCTAACACGTCATCCTGACTTCATTCATTCACTGTGGACAGACGTGATATCCAATGCTCAAAAGAGATCATACGCTAGCATCAAAAACGCCCTTCCGTTTGGTTTGAGGGACAAAGAAAGCCATTTCTGAAAACAGGGCAGGTTAAGAGAATTCATGACTTGTGTCTGTGGACCTTGAATGCAAACAGACGGACAATGGGGGAAAAAAGGCACCTGGAAAACGCAGAATAACAGGACTCAGCTGGGAAGTATTGTCAGCTATTCCAAACGTCCTGCAAACACATAGTGCCTCAAGGCGCAAGGAAAAAGAAAAAAACAACAACCCACTAATTTGAAGCAAACAAAGAGGCCAAGGCAGAAAGGGGGCCGGTAGGTAGGTCGGTAGGTCGGCATACAAATGGCTAATTGCAGGGCGAGGCTCTGACTTGACAACAAGAGCGGTTTAGGGGCAAAGCCCTGCCTTCAGCAAAGGTTGTAGAAAAGTAACTGACCTGTGCACATCAGCTTCTGGAAAGCTGTAGGAAGGCACAACTTGTTAAAAACAAAACAAAAACTCAAAACAAAACAAAAAAAGGGAGTCATTTCTTTTTTTTATTTTTTAATGTTTTTATTTATTTCTGAGAGAGAGAGAGAGAGAGAGAGAGAGAGACAGAGAGAGAGAGAGAGACAGAGAGAGAAAAGAATGAGAGAGAGAGAGAATCTGAAACAGGCTCCAGGCTCTGAAGCTAGCTGTCTGCACAGAGCACGACGTGGGGCTCAAACCCAAGAACCATGAGATCATGACCTGAGCTGAAGTCAGACGTCTAACAGACTGAGACACCCAGGCGCCCCAAGTGGGGTCATTTCTTAGGAAAATAAAGCAATGTTTCATTCAGTAAAAAGCAAGTATGCAGGGAGAGAGCGCTGGAGGAAAGAAAGGCACCATTCGGGCACGTTTATACCAAATCTGAGCCACTCGCTCACTGCCACCGACTGCCATGCAGAGCTCAGGCTCTCCTGTTCGTGAGTGACCGTGACCTTAACGCGCATTCAATCTGGCATCAGAGGAATTCCCGGAAGGACTGGATGCACTCTACCTAGGGCTGCTTTCCATGGGAATCGGTATTTTAGGGGCATCTTTATTGAATGTGGGAAGCGGGAGGGTGTCATGAGAAGATCACGCTCTATCACTCATCCACGCACATGCATGTGCTGTTCTAACCACGGACAATCCACTGGACCCATTTCAGCCCGAGATTCACCACCTGCCAAACAGGACTTGTAACATGTAACTTGTAACATGGTTGCCTGGCCATTGGGTAAGGTTAGCGAGGGAACGTTTAGTGTGGAGGCACATGCGCCGTTCAGCACTGGGGGGCGGGGGGGGCGCCTTCTTTCTTTTTACAAGTGAATAAATCGAGTTTAGTAGAGAGAGACCTTGTTGCCTAGTGAAAGACACAGGTGATTGAAAGTGTTTCTAGCAAAACAGATGCTGTAGGTATAAATTTTTGGCTATGTTTTATTAAAAACTGCTGACCTAAAACTTTGGCTATGTTTTATTTAAAAATTTTTTAAAAATAACACAGAAAATGAAGAAATAAACGCAGCATATATGTAGGAAAGGCTGTTAAGAGTGACAGTGCTCAGAGCCAGATGTCACCTTTACTTTCCCACAGTTAGAAATTCAAAGCCCCTCCATGTTCCTGCAGGAAAAGTTCTAGTGGTTCCTCCCAAAAACATGACTACAGGGGCACCTGGGGGGTTCAGTTGGTTGAGTGCCTGACTCCTGATTTCAGCTCAGGTCATGCTCTCACCAGTTGTGAGTTCAAGCTCCATGTGGGGCTCTGTGCTAACAGCACAGGACCTTCTTGCAATTTTTTCCTCCCCGCGCCCTCCCACACCTCCCCTGCTCATATTCCATCTCTCAAAATAAATAAATAAACTTTTAAAAAAAGAAAACATAAGTACAATTTCTTAGAAATACCCAAAATGAATTTAAGCAATTGCTAACTTAAACTCTGAATACAGTGGGAACTAAAGACAAATTAGGGACTTCATCTCAGAATCAAGAACCAGAAAACTTTTTTTTTTCTTTTATGCCCAGGATACATGCATGTAGAAGGGCAAAAGTGAGGGAACAAAACCTTCAAAATACAGCTCTATTATATCCATGCAAGAACACATCACTATAGGTGTCTTCCCGTGCTTTGTTTTTTCCTCCAGTGACTTACACTAACCTTTATTTAATGGTAAGTAAATAAATCAATGTGGTGAGGGCCAGAAGAATTTCCCTAGCACATTTAAAGAAGTAATAGATCTGGTATTCCCAGTTCATAAACCAACCATCCAATGTGTCTAACATTTCATGCAAAAAAAAGAAAAGGAAAATATAGATACATAGATACATGCACATAAATGATAAAGAGGCAGACAAAGATGATAAATAGATAGCCTACAAAATATCCTATAAGGGTGTTCTCAAAATATGAAAGGAAAAACAGGAGTTAACTAAAACTCATCAACAATCACAAACATCAATAAAAGCTGAGAAACCAGATTCCTTGGTAATAGTAGGAAAGCAGAAGAGATAATAAAATTTGAGTCTGAGGGACCATCCAAAAAGAAAATGCTTTGAAGATTATCATTTTTATGGGTTTAGAGGGTATCCCTGATATCCAGTCAAACTGTTTCTCCTAATACTAAATGAACCATGTAAACGATGGCAAATTACTGCTCAGCAATTTAAATTAAAATTTAATAATACTATGCAGACTTTCTAACCATATTCTTGAAGGCTGATTACTGAAATCGCCCATAGGCCATGCAAAGATGCATTGGATTGTAGAAAATTGCCTATTCTTCCAAGGGCTTCTGGCTCTAGCTCTTCCATACAATTCTTGGTGCTTAAACTTCATTTTCATTAACGGCGCTACTATGACAGGTAATGAAACGGAGCATCCTAGTATTTAGCACCTCACCATTAATTAAAAATTGGAATTTGAATATATTCAAATGAACTACCCCATGACAATCTAGACTTGTGGTTCATTTGAAACTCAGCCTTGGACATAGGGAGAATGAGGTGACACCTAAGGAGATAGAACGAATCAGCGACGAATATAAAATTTAAATTCAGTTATTGCAAACTTTTCCATAGGGAACTGAACAGCCTAAACAGCCAGTGTAAAGTCATTCTGGAAGTAGGTGGGGTATAAATGAACCAACTACGTGCATGAAGTGAATTCTGGGGCACTCTAATCCTTGACTAGCCATGGCTCTCTCCTCTTCTTTTGTCCTAATTTCTGTAGAAGTTCAAATAAAAATATCCAAGAGCATAGCAGCTTTAGTAAAACAATACTCATTGGTTTTTTCGAAAATTGGACACAATGGTATCTGTCAAATGGTTTTATAGATTTCATATGGACGGAAATCTGATCCTAATTCCAGCAAAGTCCTTTGGCATTGGTTTCATGGATAGAGAGGAGGATATCACCACTCTGATGACTGCATGGTAAGGGAGGCTCCAAAGAGATCAGAAAACTGAGCGGCACAATTGGAAACTCACATTTAAATTTATTTCCCACAATTCCCTCTGGCATCACAAATGCATGGAATGAAGAGTCAGTCACTAACACGGCAGAGGTGAAATCATTACTTTCAGTTTCTGTTGTCAGCCTCAGTAAGAGATTCTATCTGGGATGAGTTGAGGGTGTCATTAGTTACTAACAAAGAGGTAGAGACCAACAAAATTCCACCAAGGTTTTCAAATTGTCTTTCTCTCATCTGCAAGTCTGTCCGAACATTCAAATTACTGCCCAATTCCTTCAGCCCCTGTGCTCCCTAAATCCCATCTTTTGACCTCAGTGACCCCTGTTCTGAGCCTGATAGTGGATGACAAGCCAGCGGGGCTTCCTCTAGGGCTCACTGATCCTTCGGGTTAAAAGAGAGGATATGGGTCATTAAAGTAATCCTTATGTTCCTAGTGAGAAATCGAGGCCCAGAGACACTGAGTTTTTTTCACAAGTTCACACAAATATTTAAGAGTAAATAGAATCAGAATTTAAATCTCAATATATCACTTTAAAGTTAGTTCAATCATTCTCTTTCATATGCATAAATACTATGCCATAGTTATATATGTAATGTATCTGTATACAATATACTATAGCAATATTATAGACTCCATTATATATATAATATTGTTCGGGCGCCTGGGCGGCTCAGTCGGGTAAGCGTCCGACTTCAGCTCAGGTCATGATCTCACGGTTTGTGGGTTTGAGCCCCACATTGGGCTCTGTGCTGACAGCTCAGACTCAGAGCCTGGAGCCTGCTTCAGATTCTGTGGCCCCCCTCACTCTGCTCCTCCCCCACTCATGCTCTGTTTCTCTCTGTCTCAAAAATAAATAAACATTAAAAAAATTAAAAAAATATATTGCTATAGTGAGGAGAATTAGTTTGCATCCTCACTTTAATAATATTAACATAATAATGTCAATCAACATTCTTCAACTAGTATTACACCATAATATATTATACACTCCGTCTGAACCCTACTGAGTGGGCTTCATCGCAAATATGGTATTTCTTCTGTGTATAACTGGCCAGCAAGCACGCACTCCTATGTGGTCAGCGGCTCACTCAAACTACAGCAACCTGTGAACAAGGTCGTGAGTTCCAGTCTCCCTTTAATTTGATCTCCATTGTTTTCCTTCCTATGACACCTAGAAGTAACTATCCCATCAAATGAAATGCCCATGTGTAAGCTGCTGGTCTATTACAAATTGGTGCAGTAGATTATTCTCAAGATGATGTATTCTATAGCCAATGCTCTTATAAACCATTTTCTAAAGGACGTCACTGATGATGGCTTGTAACAGAGTCAAGAATATCAATGAATTTCGGAGTCTAACTCCTGGCGCATCACAGACCAATGCTTCCCCAGTCTAGGTCCACAACCAACATCAAGTTTTCTGGAGTCTGTCCCTGAAAACCCAAGCTGTGATCATTAGAGGTGACAGGGCTTGTTTCTAAACTTTTCAATGGGAGGGTCCAATTTCAATAATGTTCTCTATTAATTTGACCAACTAGAAATACGGAACCAGAAAATATAGCAAACTAATCCACAAAACAAACACCTTGCACTAAAATCAACAATGGAGGTTTGACAGTTAATTATAACTGCCTAAAAAGGGAAAGCTAACAATGAATTTTTTAACATTAAAAAAATCAATCACAGGGTAAATTCCTATGCCAAGAGTGTATTATTTTAAAGAAAAATGCATTGACATGGACTAGAAAACAGTCACCAAACTTTCTTTGCCATGGCCAAAATGCGTTTGAAGAATACAGTTCCTGGGGCAGGCACTTAGGTACGTGTGCCCAGAATTCCTCAGGCCAAATTGCAAAACTACTGGAATAATCTCAGCTGTGTCATCTGTGGGTCTCTTTCTACCAGTGTCCTAGTTCTGATTGGGATCAGAAAGGCAGATGTGGCAGAGGAACGATGCCAAGAATATGACCTTTTGTCTCCACTTGTAGCGAAGCCCCGAGGTTCTTCGGTTTCAATCCATGTAATTACACTGCTTGGCAAGCTCGCTGAATAGCTGTTACTTTCTATTTCTTTCCTACATTAGGAGAAAAGGGACAGAGGGTGGAACTGACCTGGAGGGTTGGAGGAGCCAAAGACGAGGACTTGTGGGATGAGAAGGGAATATTTTATAGCCTGGAGAGGTGGCCAGGCCTCCTGTTGGCTTTACGCCAGCTGCCCTAGCAGAGTGCTGGTCCACTGGGGGCCTAAACGACAGAAACGCACAGTCCCTGGCTCTGGAGGGCAGAAGGCGGAGATCGGGGTGTTGGGAGGGTGAGCTCCTTCTGAGAGGCCTGAGGGAGAATCTATTCCAGGCCCGTCCCCCTGGCTTGAACGTGGCCATCTTCAACCTTGTCTTCTTCACGTGGTCTTCCCTCTGTCCCAATTTTCTCTTCTTGAAGGACAACAGTCATATTGGCTTCAGAGCCTCCCACAACGACCTCATGTTAACTTGCTTACCTCCGTAAAAACTCTCTATCCAAATAAGTTCCCACCATCAGGTAGTGGGGATCAGGACTCCAACGTACCACACGTCAGCCCGTAACACCACGTAACAGTACGAACACCCCTGCACTTCCACTGTCTAGCGCCCCCCACCCAATCACACGGCTCCACGGGCCACGTACACCCTGCACGGGTCCTGGGATTTGTGGAAGTGATTTGTATTTCTACAACCTTGTTACCGCTATACTGGAAAGTTGAAGACAACATCACCCGTGGCCCAATTGCAAAGTGTGTTTTTTTCCAACAACAGCATTTATGATCGACATCTTATTAAGAGAGGCAGTGGATGCGATGGCGGAACCGTATTTGTTTATTTGTGAGTTAGTATCAATGACAGTTATGGTCCAGCTATTGTGCAAAACACTGGGGATTCAAATATAAGATAATATCTCTGCCCTTAAGAATAGAGATTTTTAACATACATTCCTTAGATTCCAGCACCAAGTCATCTAGATGTCTGTAACCCTGCGTGTTCCAGACTCCGTGGGGCACACGCAATCAGTCAGAGGGCCCCAGAGCAGGGAGGCTGGGAGGCAGGACTCCCCCCTAACAAGAACTTCAGGTCATTCCTGTGAGCTTTCCAAGTTGAAAACCACTGGTCCAGGAAGAAACTGACAGACATACAAGGACAAAACCAAGTGGCGAGTGCCGAGACGTATGCGCGACGGGCGCTACGGGGCCCTGGGGTGGGGCGCCTAAGTCCCCCAGAGACAGAGAATGGCTTGCCTCCGCGAACTCACGAGCAGTGGTGAAGAGGTGACTTAGAATTCCACACCATTCTCCAATTGCCCATTTTGCAGATATAACTAGTCACTGTAGCTCTTATGCAAGACCATGATCTATTCTTCAATGTCAGGTGGCACCTTACATGGCACGTGAGGCACCTTACTCTCTTTACTCCTCCTTGCCTGGGACAGATTTAGAAGCCATCCTTTTCAATGTGCTGCATGCCCAAGTAGAAAGTTCCGTACGGACCCTCCCCTCTCGGCTCTCAGGGCACATCCTCCCTTATATGAAGGTCCAGGGTGCAGGGAATACTCACGGACCTGTCGGGCTGTTTTGGGAAATGTTTTTCATATTCCACGTCAAAATCATTTCCCAATGTCAAGCACAAAAACTACCTCAACAGGAATTTCCTTGAATGCAAGATACAGGGCTGACCTCTATTAGGTACTCTTATCAGTAGGGCTCTGGATTCTCTTTTGGAAAAAATCCTGCCTTCCGGATTTTGTAGTTCCTGGTCCAGAGCCTCATACAACAACTGCTATGATACAAAATCACCCCATATGTACATTTGCACTCACTACTGCTTTGATGGTTAACACGTTCCAGAGTCAGACAGAAGACACAGGCCCCTGTGATACACACGGTGCCGGGCATGAATGGAGAAAACACATTCCTTCATTGGTGAATAACCATGCTGGGTTTTTGAACCCAATAGAGGAAATTGTATGTCTTCCACAATATGTCTGAGATACAGTTTACAAACTGGACATGAGAACTCGTATTGGCTGTATTATAATCTGCATTCCGGTCTGATCCTGGAATACCATCTAGGACAGAGGTCAGCAGATCATGACCTCAGTGTCGAAACCAGCCTGCAGCATTTTGGTATAGCTCACCAATAAAAAAAAAAAAAAAAAGAAAAAAAATGGCTCAACCAACAGGATTGGGAAAAAGTTTAAAATGACGAGTATTTTCAGTGCTTGGGGGGCTCTGTCGGTTAAGTGTCCGACTAGATTTCAGCTCAGGTCATGATCTCAAGGCTCAGGGTGTCAAGCCCCATGTCAGGTTTTGTGCTATCAGCACAGAGACTGCTTGGGATTCTCTCTCTTTCTCTCTCTCTCTCTTTGCTCCTCCCTCATTCGCACTCTCTCTCTCCTTCTCAAAATAAATAAATAAACAAAAAAAATGAAGAGTATGCAACAGAAACTATAAATGACGTGCAAAGACTGAAACATTATTACCTGGCCCCGTAAAGAAAAAGTTTGCTGGTGCCGCCTCCTTTTGATCATCATGAAAAATAAGAGAAATCTATCACCAGCTTACTTAAATATCATTACGTTATTATATATTTATTTAAAACAAAATTAAAGTAGGCTTCATGCCCAGCACAGAGCCCCATGTGGGGCTTGAACTCATGTTCCTAAGATCAAGACCTGAGCTGAGATCAAGGGCTGGGTGCGTAACTGACTGAGCCACTCAGATGCCCCAATATCATGGACTTGAGTTAGACATTTTTAATTTCTGCCAGAAAGCAAGCCAACGAGTACTTACTGAAAACATTGATGGATGGAAATACATTTGTATCGTATAAGAGAGTTCCGTTTTTATTGGGTGCCTCTTAGGACCTGGCTCTATGGTAAAGATTTCACGTCAAATTTTTCACTTACTCCTTCCAATAAGGCGGTGGGGAGTATTCTTATCCCTATTTACAGATGAGGAAGCTAAACCTCAGTGAAACCACACTCTCTACCCAGGTTCATGTCAGTCAGTGAATATCAGGGACAGCTGGGATCCACATCTAAATTTGGGAGACTGCCTGAAACAGGATTAGAAATAAGGCCCAAGGATTCAAATCCTATAAAGAGATCTGGGGCTAATGCGTCAGGTAGGCAGATTTGGGCTATCTGAACTCTGTGGGTTCATAACCCAGTAACTTAGACCATATCTGCATGGTGACCATAACCTATATTCATGCATATACATATTTTCTTATACATCATAACAGGTAATTTGGAATTTAAAAAACACATTCTATTAAATTTCCAGAAACACTGCATTATTATCATGACACATAGAAGCTTGATCATTTCAGAGAGGCAAACAAATATGCACATGAATAAAATAACAAGAGTCATAATTATCTCACGAGTGTTCTATGCTCATAAAAAATTATTAAGGTTTACAAAATAACTCAAGTTTTATGGCAGGACACATATCTTCCTAATTCCTGATAAGGTTGCTATTTTTATTTTTTTAATGTTTATTTAATTTTGAGATAGAGACAGAGCATGAGTGGGAGAGGGGCAGACAGAGAGGGAGATGCAGAATCCAAAGCAGGCTCCAGGCTGTGAGCTGTCCACACAGAGCCTGCTGCAGGGCTCGAACCCACGAACCGTGAGATGATGATCTGAGCCAAAATCGGACACCTAACTGACTGAGCCACCCAGGTGCCCCAATAAAGTTGCTATTTTTAAAAATTAAAAAAATAACATTTTCCTTCTGAAAGATGCCCTTTCAGGGGGTGAAGGTACACGCATGATATAATGGAAATAACACAGATTTTTGTGTCTGAAACACGTGGGTTCAAACCGCATGTCCAAGGTTTAGTCCTTGTGTTGTTTAGAAGGGTCACCTTAGAGCACTGGACTCGGTAAGGGTTGAAGAGCTGGGAAGACCAAAGGCAGCTTATTCGGGACTCACAGAAGACCCACCCCCGCCATTTTCCTCAACCACGTGAAACCTTTCCCTTAGCGAATACAGCATTCGCGCAGCTCTACTCAGCGAGGCATCTAGGTCTCTCTATCTTAAAGTTCTCACTTTCCAAACAGAAGCTTAATCATGTAACTGGGGAGAAAGATCATATTCCCTACTCTTCATTGTGTGCCAAATGTGAGCAGAGCATAAACAACAATCAACGCCAACCCCAAGCCAGAGCTGCAGCTCACAAAGGACTCTGAGAACCCAAGCTTTAAGAAAAGGAAAAAAGAAAAAACAAGAAGAGACAGAGAGAGAGGGAGGGGCAAAAGACCAAGTGACTGAGGAAAACCTGAGGGTTTCTGGAGGGGAGGTAGGTGGGGGAGGGGCTAGGTGGGGGACGAGCAGGGAGGGGGGCACTTGTTGGGATGAGCACGTGGTGTGGTGTGTAAGCGACGGGTCACAAATTCTCCTCCTGAAACCAATACTACACTTCTAACTAACTTGAATTCAAACAAAAACTTGAAGGAAACAGAATTACAGTAAAATCTGTATTCTGTGAAAGAATAAAAAACGAAACGGCTGCTCGGAGCTGCTCTCTCTTGAACACAGGGACCTGGGGAGCGGTTCCCGGGGATGCACCAGTGTACCTGGGTCTTTGCGATAATACAGAGAATTTCAGTTCTAATTCAGGCTTCTCTTCAAGATGGATGAGATCAGTGCATTGATAATGGAAACAGCTCCTTGGCAGACTTTCTTGCTGTAAGGCAGGAAATGAAGCCTGAAGGACAGAAGATATGCCCGGCTTTCTCCGGGAGGATCTGAACCGATGCAGACTTTCTGAGAAACATAATTTAAAAGGGTCAAGCAACAGGAGAAACACAACCTGAAGTTTTCTGAAACCAATAAATACCTCTTGCCGCCCACATTCTTTTCACTCACAGGTGATCCCCACTATTTGTTTAATCCCGTCCAGAATTTTCTAAGTGCTGATTACAAGCCATTACGTTATATTGGAAACGGCCTCCCTCTGGGAGAGGACAGTCAGAGCTGTGACCCTGGCTCTGTCTCCTGTGGTCACAGGGTCCTGGCTAAGTCTGGAGAAGGTCCCTCACATCCTTTTCCAGAACTAGCAGTAAGAAGAGCATTGATTAAGTATTGAAGACTTAGTCTAAGTTATTTCTTCAATTCTCTCAACAGTCCTGAGAGCTAGATATTACAATTCCCGCTTTACTTTGCAGGAAACAGGTTTAGAGAGATACGGACTCTCTCACCATCAGGGACTGTTTTTCCTCTCAAAATTCTGAGCTTCTAAGATGCTGCTGGTGAAAAGTCAATGAAAACAGGAGGAAAAAAACAGATTCTGGCATAAGATAGATTGTCTTTAAAGGAAAAAAAAATCATTCTCAAATACATATCTTTTATTTTTAATTTTTCAAACATTTTTTAAAAATTTTCCTTTATTTTTGAGAGAGAGAGAGAAAGCACGGACAGGGAAGGGGCAGAGAGAGGGGGAGACACAGAATCCGAAGCAGCTCCAGGCTCTGAGATGTCAGCACAGAGCCGGATGCGGGGCTCAAACTCACAAACTCTAAGATCGTGACCTGAGCTGAAGTCTGACACTCAACCGACTGAGCCACCCAGGTGCTCCGAGTCCACTATTTTCAAATAAAAATAATTAAAATAAGCACGGTGATCTCTGAATTTGGGAGCAGTCTTAAAATATTTCAACATTCGCATGGGTAATTAAGTTCCCAATTATCTCCAAGACCTCTGATAGGATTTACAGCTGCTTATGACGCAACGTGCCGTGGGGGCCCATGCCTCGGACAGTACCTGTTCTGCGGTGGAGACGGTTCAGTTTGAGACTCAGGGCAGCACGTGCATTTTTTAATCATAATTTTATTCATCTGATTTGGTCCCTCTGGAGCCTAGAGTAGAATCTCGTCTCATGAGAGACAAACAGTGACGAGCCCACATCTTGGAAGGACGTGACTGCGGCCCTTGTGGTGGGGGCAGGGCTCTGTCCTCCCTGAGCAGCCGCCTCCACTGGCCACTGCGGTCCCGCAGCGCCCAGGGAGGCAGCACATCAGAACTGGCCCCCGGGGGCCTCTGTCCCCCACGGGGCCCGTCTGCAGCGAGTCCTCCCACGAGACTCCCAGCAAGCGAAACCAAAATACGGGTCTTCACAGATGCCTCTCCCCGGCCCGTTACGTGCTCCCCCAGGAGTCTGTGGATTCTGGTTCCCGGACGTGTTCAGTGCCTGTTTTCTCACAGACCCGCTTCCACTGTATTTTCCAGCGCTCTCCCATTGCTCCAGCACACTGCAGCCTGCGAAGCACCCCTGGATTCCAGATAAGGCTGTCCGGCCTGCCGCCAGGCCACTGCAAGATCTGTCTTCCCAAAATGCAGGCCTGACTGCACCTTGTGATCAGAGCCCACGGCTCTTCCGTACACTGGCATCAACCGCAGGAGAGGATGTGAAAGCTACATGAACTTGCAGGTAGGGCTTTCCACGCGGGGCCCCTGTCTCCTGCTCCATCTTTTCATCACTCCCTGCAAATTCAACCCGAGTGTCCTGTGATGGGGAAAATACCCCTTTGCTGGGAGCCGCACCAGCATCCCTGGATGACCGTCACAGTGAGGAAATGGCAGTGTGTGCACAGCTCCTGCCGTGAGAAGCCAAAACTGGTATCTCCTCCTGCTACTACTGGCTCGTGGTGGAAACGAGCCTGCGGGTACTGACCAGGCCTCACAATATTCCAGATCAGACCCATATTCCCCACACAGATTGCTCATAAGGAAAAGCATATTCCTGCCTCTTCAAAAGAGACTTCAGATGAAAGCACTGGGGATGATTGTCAGAAGGCTCTTCCTATGGGCCTTGCAGATCCAAGACTCACATAATAAAGGGGGCTAAGAACACAGAGTTACAACTAAGTCTGGCCCTGAGACAAACAGTCTAATTTAGAGTTAAGGGCAGATATCCACCCCCACCCAATTGTTTCTGCTTGGAGCACCGCCCCCCAAGGCATTTGTGGTCAGTATTTGGAATGACTTATTCTGGCCTTGAATATGCTGACTGCACCCTGTGAAGGAACTATTGAGGAACTTCTTTTATGATTATGGGAGCAAAGGTGTTTCCTGAAAGACCTGTTTTTCTTAATACTTCTTAAACAAACAAGCTAGTGACCCCTGCTCACAAAGAACTAACTTCACCCTTTTTATGCTAAAAATATTGTCTTGCTTACCTCGGGGCACCTGGGTGGCTCAGTCAGTTAAGCATCGAGTCCCGCGTCAGGCTCTGTGCTGAGAGCTCAGAGCCTGGAGCTGCTTCAGATTCTGTGTCTCCCTCTATCTCTGACCCTTCCTGCTCACACTGTCTCTCTCTCTCTCTCTCTCTCTCTCTCTCTCTCTCTCTCTCTCTCTCTCTCAGAAACAAATAAAACATTAAAAAAAAAAAATCCCCTACCCCAATCACTATTGATAAAGATTATGCAGGAGTCTTCTACAAATTTTTGTTCCAGGAAATTCTTACATATCAAAGAAGTCTGTCATCAGAAATCATTGTCTGAGGCAAATGCCACTTCTGTTCTGTTCCCCAAACACTTAATTATAAAATAAAAACGTGAGCCCCAGTCAGAGCAGAGATGTTGCCTGGTGACCAGAAAGATTCTGCCTGTCTCATCCCTCCCTTGCCAACACCGTCCATCCTTCAGGGACCCCTGGACCCGGCCAGAGCCAGCCTCCGGCACCCCTTGCTTTTGCTACGACTCGTACTCAGTGGACATCTGCTCTCGCCGAATGCCACACTGAACTATGCCTGCTGACTCCTAAACCTACGTCTACGACTGGACCATCAGAGATGTAAGGGTCGGGAATGTATCCCAGTACATTCAGTGCCTAATTCAGAGCTAGGTTTGGGCAGAACTGATAGTAGGTGTACGGTCCTTAATGCTAGCGTTAGATTTTACACCTGCATCTGTGACCCTGATCTACAAACACTGTCATGATTAACGTCTCTCTGTGTCTGTCTGTCTGAAAACAGACATGTCAAGAGCTGGACAGTGTATGCCATTCCGTAAACACAGACCATGTCTCTACTTCAACTTGTAAGAGCATGTTTGAAAGTTCTGTCATCTTTGGAGGTAAAAGCTTTATGTTTTTGCAAGTTGTTTTCCTTTATGGAATCCAGAGCATTTAATTTTTTTAAACATTTATTTTTTGAGAGACAGAAAGAGACAGAGCACAAGTAGGGCAGGGGCTCTCTGCCCCTCCCCCACTCACGATCTGCCTCTCTCTCAAAAATAAACAAACATTAAAAAAACTTTAAAACTTGAAATTGTCCTCAATTATCTGAAAACTGAAAGTGAAACTTTCTCTAAATAGAATGTATCTCCCACTGTAAATTTAAATTATAAATAAAGATACCAACAACCAAGCAGAAAATAGGTTTTCCTTAATATTTTTGTACTTTAACACTGAAGGAAAACCACAATAAATATATGATAATCTTGTATTTTATTTTTCAAATGTTTTGAAATTTAGTATCTTTTCAATTTATTATCCCTTTTGATATTACAATTTTTGGTATGTTTTCTCTGATGCTACTTTTTAGAGGCATCTATCAAAAATATTTCTATATGCACCTGAAGGAAGATGTTGTTTAACTAAAGATACACATCTTAGGTCATGATATCTGTGATGGTAGTTGCCATACTTTAAAAATCTTTTTTCGTAGTTGGGCTGTGATTCTCCTGAAGAGAAGAAACATTTCATTTTGCTTCCTTATAGCTGAGCACATACAAATACTCGACACACTTGCGGACTGACAGGAGACCCCTCCGAGCCTAACACAGAAGAGAGGAGATGATTTAATACATGAGAGGAACGGTCCACAAAACTTCCGCCTGAGTGCATCAAATTGAGCCAATGGCTTTCTATGAAGTCAGGTGAGTGTTTACATTACCTGAAAGTTTTGTGTTCTGTAAGCAACAAAAGGAAAGGGAATAATTAATACTGAACACATCGAAATTAGTCCCTCTTAAGTACTGTAATAAGTATACACTTATGTCTCATATTAAATTCACCTAAATCAACTCTAATGGCCCTTTAGTCATTAGTAAATGACCTTCAGGGTAGAACGTGCCAATATATGTTATATAGCTTTCTCTATTTAAAATTTTATGATCCTTTCTCAATGGCCTTCATTTACTTGTAAAATCATTTCTCCTATTTATTTTAAAAGATTTAATTTATTTTTTAAATGATAAAATGCTTACCTAATTGTACCACACCATTTAAATGACTTTCAAAAAGCTTTCTTTTCTTCTTTCTTTCTTTTCTTTCTTTCTTTCTTTCTTTCTTTTCTCTCTTTCTTTCTTTTCTTTTTCTTTTCTTTTCTCTCTCTCTCTCTCTCTTTCTTTCTTTCTTTCTTTCTTTCTTTTAAAAGCTTATTTATTTTGAGAGAGAGCATGAGTGTGAGTGGAACAGAGGCAGAGGCACAGAGAGAATCCCAAGTAGGCTCCACACTACATCCAGGGCTTGAACCTGTGAACCGAGAGATCATGACCCGAGCCCAAACCAAGAGTCAGATGCTTCACCAACTAAGCCACCCAGGCACCCCTCAAAAAGCTACCTTTCCATCAGGGTTTTTATTTTTAAACATTACGGCCTCACATATGATGATGATATTTTGTATGTTATTATAATTAAAATGCTATTTTACACAAATCGTAGATACCTACCTGTGCCTAGAAGATAGAAGACTTTTCCAAAGTAAATGAAATCAAGTACCAAAAATACAGATTACTTCAAGAATCGGTGCCTGCGAGACTCTTTATAATAGAATTCCTTTCGGCAGAAAACAGTTTGATTCAAAACCTGAAGTGAGGACAGAAGGTCTGGATTCTGGGTCACCACGTTTATGATTATTGAGAAGTCACATTACCTTTTATGTGTTTCAGTTCCAAATACGTAAAAACAAGTAAAGTGAAGTGGATTATTTTTAACTGCCCTCCAGGTTTTAGAAGTCATAGCTTACGAGGAAAGCACACAATCCTACCTCCTGCCTGGTTAATGGAAGAGTTAATAAAAAGTGGAGAAAACTGTAGATCGTGGGACGATCTACACCGTAGATGAAGTAGATGAAGTAGACGGTACTTCCTGGAGACATATTATAATTTGAGAATGTAATCACCCGGGGCATTGATCCCCCGGAAGAAATCTGAAGGGAGATGATGTAGTGCCCGCCAAAGTGTGTCCTGGGATTCTATTGCGCCCCACCCGTAACCCCATGGCTCCATGGTCATGCTCAAGGCCAAGACGAGATACAAGGATCACATTCACCCAGATCCCTCAACCCAAACAGCACGTCTTCCTGAAGGATCTGGTTTTTGGTGCCCTGTTTCTGAGTCCTCGAATTCAGCCTCGAATAGTTGTGCTGAGGGGGGAAAAGGAAGCAGGAGCGAGAGGTCACAGCTGAGGAGGAAAAGAGCCTGCAGACACTGCCTTCCTCCTGTCGGCCGTCTCTCCCACCCCCAGGGGCTCACAGAACCCCTCCCCGAGCGGGAAGACGGACGGCACAGGCCTGGGGCGTCACCCCTCCAGCGTCCCCCTCAGCACAGCAAGGTCTCTCCCAGTGCCTTGCAGTGCTTTCTATTTTGACAGCACTTTCCACCTGGGCTCCCCGTTGTGACTCAGGCTCTAGAGGTGCTGATTCTGGAATGTCTGCCCTGCTGTTCCTCCCTCCCTCCATGGCTGGGTTGGGGGCTCAGCCATGACTGTGGCCACGGGCCTTCTTTCCCTGCGCTAATGACACACAGCCCCCCGGGCCACCCGCTGAGCGACAGGATCTCCGTCACCAAGTAACAGAGCATTTAAAGAAACTGAGAATCACTTCCTCTTTTGAAACAAAAAAATACTCTTCAAAAAATAAAAAGAAAGAAAAAAAGAAAAAAGTACTCTTGTAAAGAACAAACTCATCATTCCTAATGAAAGACGCTGTCAGATCATTGTGTTTGCCTTATATTTACAAAGAATTTCTGCAGCCAGAATATCAGTAATGCAAGCTAAGTGTCTGATTAACTCCTTGTGGTTAAGGACACATATATTTAGTCTAATAAATATCCATTATTGTCTCACAGAGCAATACCAGAAAATCTAATATCATGAAAAAAGAGAAAAAAGGAAACCAATATTAGGCTCCTTTCATAAATCATAATTAGCTTTCAAAGACCAATATATTTCGTTATGAATATAAATCTCACTAAGACAAAACTATGAAAATTTCATGACTTCAAAGCCTTCAATTAAAATTAAAATGACTTATTTGAAATTTGATTTTTATGCGTAGGACAGATAAAATACCAAAAAAGCATGAAATATTGAAATCAACGTTAATATGCCCTAAATTCAAATGACCAAAAGAAAATGAAACATACAGCATATGGTTCAACAAACGGGTTTTTAACCTAAATTTTTAAAAAAGGGGGCTTTAGTAATTGATTTTTTAATTAATACAACTGTGGAGAAAAATTCTTTTGAATCTAAATCGAATAACACACTTTTTGCTTCAAAATGCAGCCCAGTAAGGATAAGGGTCAGTGGACAGCAGCTAGTGACCACTGCTGAACCACCCCCCATGCTCTGGCTGTGAAGCCACATCAAGCTCAGTGTAAATGTCAGGAATATTTGCCTGGTCCATGGAAAGTTAAATTTGTACTTCTGTAAACTCATTTTTCTTTCTTCCTTACCTTTCAGCCATAGTCACCGCTTCAGTAATTTTCAAAATGTGATGAAAATAAGAACAATATCCAAAATCTATAAGGAACTCACCAAACTCCACACCCGAAAA
Organism: Proteles cristata cristata; assembly: GCA_017311185.1. Classification (NCBI taxonomy): domain Eukaryota; kingdom Metazoa; phylum Chordata; class Mammalia; order Carnivora; family Hyaenidae; genus Proteles; species Proteles cristata. The sequence continues at coordinate 433,919 of JAESUZ010002324.1, forward strand.
ACAAACAACCCAGTGAAGAAATGGGCAGAAGATATGAACAGACACTTCTCCAAAGAGGACATCCAGATGGCCAACAGACACATGAAACGATGCTCAGCATCGCTCCTCATCAGGGAAATACAAATCAAAACCACACTGAGATACCATCTCACACCAGTCAGAGTGGTTAAAATGAGCAAATCAGAGAACTCTAGATGCTGGCGAGGATGTGGAGAAACAAGCACCCTCCTACACTGTTGGTGGGAATGTAAACTGGTGCAGCCCCTCTGGAAAACAGTGTGGAGGTTCCTCAGGAAATTAACAATAAAACTCCCCTATGACCCAGCAATAGCACTGCTAGGAATTTACCCAAGGGACACAGGAGTGCTGATGCATAGGGGCACATGTACCCCAATGTTCATAGCAGCACTCTCCACAATAGCCAAAACATGGAAAGAACCTAATCAATGGACGAATGGATCAAGAAGATGTGGTTTATCTATACTATGGAATACTACATGGCAATGAGAAAGAATGAAATCTGGCCTGTGCAGCAACATGGATGGACTTTGAGGGTGTTGTGCTGAGTGAGATAAGTCAGGCAGAGAAGGACAGATACCATATGTTTGCATGTATACGAGGATTAGGAGGAACTTAATGGAGGACCATGGGGGAGAAGAAGTGGGGAAATAGTGGGGGAAAGGGAGAGCGTCAAACCATGAGAGACTCTTGAATGCTGAGAACACACTGAGGACTGATGGGTAGGGGGGGAGATGGGCATGGAGGAGGGCACTTGTGGGGATGAGCACTGGGTGTTATATGGAAACCAACTTGACAATAAAGTATTTTTAAAAAAATTAAAAAAAAGAAAATTAAATAAATTTAATTCGAGTTTGGAGATGAAAAAACACATTTCTTACCCTGGCAGAGTGGGGCGAGGGAGTCCCACTGATACATCCCGACTGGGTTCCGTCTACAGGTCGCGTTGCTGTGGCCGATCATTCGATACCCAGGCTTGCAAAAGTAATGCACTTGACTTCCAACCGCCCCCGTGGTCCTGTTTAGAACGCCTCCATTCTTCGGGGTGTGGGTCAGGCTGCAGTAGGAGGCTGTGGGCACACAAACCACAGGCGTGAACATACACATTATAAGCACTGCTGCACGTCCCTTGGTAAGAGCTATACACACGCCCATATGTCAACTTGGTCTAAAACGTATCCCCAAATACCAAAGTCTGGTGAGGATGAGGGGCAACAGGAAGTCTCACTCCTTGGCGGTGGGAATACAAAACGGTGCGGCTGAGTCAGAAGACTGTGGCGGTTCCTTACGAAAGTAAACACACTCTCACCCAGAGAACTTAAAAATGTACATGCACACACACACAAAGCCCTACACATAAATGTTTATAGCAGCTTTGTTCATAATTGCTGGAACTTGGAAGTGACCAAGATACACTTCAGTAGGTGACAGATAAATAAACTGTGGTCCCTCCAGACACTGGGATATTCTTCAGCACAAAGAAATGAGCCATCGAGTCACGAAGAGACATGGAGGAACCTTAGATGCATCTCACTCAGGGAAAGAAGCCAGTTTGAAAAGGCTACGTACTGTGTGACTCCAACCATATGACCTTCTGGAAAAGGCAAAGCTAGAGAGATGCTAACAAGCGAGCCGTCGCCAAGGGTCAAAGAGCAGGTGAATAAGCAGGTGGAGTGTGGAGGGTTTTCAGGGCAGTGAGGCCCCCTGAGTGACACCACCATGATGGTGACTGGCCAGTGTACACTGGTCCACACCCATAAAAGTCTCTGTATCATTTCCTCAGTTTTGCTATGAACATAAAACTGGTCTGGAAAAATAGTCTAAAGAAAAAAAAAAAGAAATTCCCCAAAGCCTAGAGCCAAGGTTCAATCTCTTATTTCCAAGTTTAGATTGTGTGCAATTGCTATTCAGTGTAAAGTGAGATCTCAACTTTGGCTAAAATATTGTAAGGAAATCATGGAAAAGTCATATTGAACTTCCTCACTCATCTCTTTAAAGCTAACCCACTTAAATAAGCTTCCTGACCACCAGAATGAGAAATGGTGAGATACAGCACCTGGGCACCTTATCTGAAAGAAAACAATTCTCAGTAAAAAAGGAAAAGTATCCTTAAAATGGAGAAAATAAAAGAATGTAACATTTTGCAATTAAAGCCATTAACTTGTTCCTCCTCACTGTTGCTAAGTGGGTCATGTGAATTGCACAGCGATGTTGACACATTGAGTTTCTTTGTAACACATGAGATTTGAATAAAATCTCTGAAGAAAATGCACTACTCGAAGTCAATAAAAAATCTTACAGTTTTAATCACTGCCTTTGTGGGAACTTTTTAAAATGGAGGACAGGCATTTGTTAAAATAAAACAGTCTTACCTACACAGAATATGACATTTCAGTGGCTAAGGACTCGGCCTCTTATTTATATATTTAGAGAAAAATAACTCATCTTACTCTTACAAGGCCAGTTTCATTGCAGCCTACAATCCTATGAAGTCCCTTCGGATAAATTAAAACAATAAGATGAAGAAAGTAGTGAAGCACTGGAAATGTGTGATTCCTTTGGAGAGAAGAGGTTCAAATGTACTCCTTCCCTGTGGGGAGTCCACAGAGACACACGCGGGTCTGAATGCGTAATGTTGAACCTTTCCCTGGAAATGAATTCCAAAGCAACTTTTTGAAGGTTTCCTGTCATAGCACTACCCAGAAGCAACGTGTGTGTGTCTGTCCTTGGTCTTGAACTCTTCTCCTGTGAGAGGCATCCTCAAAGAATATTCTCAGCCAGATGGTCTTCTGAAATACCATTTCATTTTTTTTTTTTTTACATGGACTGATTTGTATTAAGTTAAAATTCACTGACTATCGTGAAAAACTTATGATTCACGGCCCTCTTGGCCATGCCATTTTCTACGTCCTGGTTCTGGACTCAATTCTGTAAGTTTTGAATAAGTAGAACTATTTGCTTTAGGAAAGGGAGCCCTGGCTGTCGGCTGCAAAAACAAAGCAAAAAGATAATTTATGGGAACGAGGGAGCAGACGGTAAAGGCTGTTCCAAAGGCAGAGATAAGATGACATCTGAAATGTCCCTGAAGGAACAGGGAAGCCACAGAATTCACTGCATGTCACCTGTGATTTTTGTCATAGTTCATTCAGTTAAAGGATATAATGTGCAAGATTGTCTAACTCTGTAGAGTCTAAAAACTGTCAATTTTCTCTCCTCTTTATGATGATTTTTTCCCCCTTTCTATTACCAGGGTTTCAAAACATCCCTTAGAACAAGATATGGAGGGGCCCTGGGCGGGTGGGGGGGTGGGCGGGGCAGTAGAGCCTTGAAAAGGGAAAGATTTGAGCATGAGGCCCTGCCCATTTGATTCCTGAGAGGGCCCAGGTTCAGTCACCAAGCTCTGCTGGTAGCACCTTGGAGAATCCAGGAGGCATCCACCATGGGAGAAGCCTGGCCTGAGTTGTTTACAGATCTAGCTCTTGGAGAAATTTCCCATGTTATTTCTGTGGGAATTAATTACTCATCTTTAGGAGACTAGGTTTACATTACAAATCTCTAATTTGTTTTTATTTAACGCAGATCACTTGTACTGAAAACACCTTCATGCTAAATCTAAACCTCAGTTACAAACCTGTATATCGAATCTTGAATCCTTTCTTGCTGGTTGCATGATCGGTGGACCAGCGGAGATATAACTGATTACTCCTGCTTGTAAAATTTGATTGTTCGGTGTGGTTCCCGCTTAGGACCGCTAACAGGGGGCTCTGACCAGAAGAACCTAAATAAAACAGAGAAACAAAACAGTTCAGGTAGGAGCCGGCACATATAATATACAGACTACTTTTAGCTTTTTTATTACATTTATGGGTCCAAATGTACAAAATATAGCTATTTATTTCCAAAAACAGAGAGTTCCAAATTAATGAAGCAACAAATATAGTCCCTGATATTAAATGAAAGGCAATAGCCAAGCAAAACACCTTCACATTATTAACACATAACACATAAATCGTATGAACCTTACCTATTATAAACAGGAGCAACTGAAATAAACAAAAGTAATTTTTATCTTCGTTTGTATTTATAATATTTTAAGTATATGGGGCAATAGAAACTTTCATGGAGTACTGGTAGAAGGAGGAGTATAATCACTTTGGAAAGTAATTTGGTAATAATATCCAGGAAAACTGAGGATTTACTTCCATTTCTATAAACTTCAGCACATGTGCGCTAAACTCATTGATAAAGCCAAATGTTTGTGCCATTTGTTTTGTATGGCAAAACCTGGATCCTAACTAATATTTCTGTACTTTAGAAAAGAATTCAAAGAGCCACGGAAAGAAATTCTGTACACTTTTGAGATTAATGAACTAGATAACATGTTTCAGCACAAGGGATTCTTTAAACAGCCTATCGATGACTAAAGAAATCTATCTGCAGATGAGTATGATAGCAATTGTGTAACACTTCAAAAGTGTACCATATATAAATTATGTGTGTGTATGGGGGTGTGTGTATGTGTAAACAGGTAGGAGGTGATATACATAGAGATACATAGTTAGATGAGAAGGAGATAGAGAGACAGACAGACTGATAGATGGACAGACAGAGAGAGAACCATAAAACATGCACAAGCCTGACACACCACTGTCCCCTCGTCACAGTATTGTTTCCTGGTAGGAGGGGTACACAGGGTATGGAAAATGGGAGGGGCCCCTAAACTTCTTTGTACCCCTTGTCTCTTTAAACAAACAAACAACAAACAAACAAACAGAGCCTAAGGTAACTTTGACAAAATCCTAAAATTCATTACATCAAGACATGAGTCCATACCTGTATTTTTAAAATGTTTTCACCTTTTGGTACATTTGAAGTTTTTAGAAATCCAAGAAACAAAGTTACTCTCTAACGTACAGTTAGCAGAAACCAGTGCAGCATATTGCCAGCCACCATGCCGCCCTGGCCCGGTGTTACTTCCTGAGTGGAATTGCTGTACTGGATACAGAAGCCGCATTCCCACTTCCAGGGCGAGTTCTGGTGAGCTCAACGCTCCTCAGGGTCTGACACCTCCGTGGCTTTTCTACACGGCGGCTCCCTCCCAGGAAGCTCACTATGGGTGGGAGAATGAGGTCCTCACTGCCAGACGTGATGCCCACCTGATCTGGTCATGTGCCTCACTTTGAGATTTATGTAGCATTTTTATTCATGCCGTGGGGCTGAGCAACCACAACTTCACTCTTTGCGTGATCCCTAATCAGAGTAGTTAATATTATTAAAAAGAAAAATTAGAGTTATTAAGAACTCTATCATGTTACTCCAAATGTATACGTTGAAATCCTAGCTGCCAGTACCTCAGAAGGTGACTATGTTTGGAAAGAAGTCTTTAAAGAGGGAATTAAAGCTCCAGAAGGACACTGGAATGAGCCCTCATCCAGTCTTCCTGGAGTCCACAGGCTAAGAGGAGATGGAGACACAGACAGGGACTGCAGCGTGGCCGGGGCGGAGCCAGGGACACAAGAGACACAGGAGAAACCAGCAGTGCCCACACCCGGGTCCCAGACCCCTCCCCTCCCGGACCGGGAGAGAACACATGTCTGTGTTGAAGCCCCCCCATCTGTGGTTCTTTCTGATGACAGCCTTAGCTATCGAATAGAAAAACCTAGTACGTTAGAGATGGTCAGGGCAAAGTTCAGTTTCACCGGCGCAAAGTCGAATCAAATAAAATGCTGCCTTGCAGTTTCCTGGAAGATGTCCCATAAAAGGATGATGGTATTTTAAAATTAAAGAAGATGGTAATGGGTTTGGGTGCTGGCTTTCTTGTCGCTGTCTGAGGAGAGAATATGTATTCTAAAATAACACTGGGAAATTTGTGAAATTTTAAAATGTCACTTTGAATGACAGAACTCAAGAGTCAGGTTTCAGGTATTCTTAATCCAGCATCTAATTCTTCATCATTTTCTCTGCTTTTCTTGCCTAACATGTAACGAGCTTTCTCAAGGAGTCTTCTTTAAGAAGTCATGTCAGCACATGGAGAAGAACACAGAGCCCGAAGGGACAGGACCAGCTTCTGTCACCAACACGGAAACCACAAAGTGTTTTGCAAGTGAACATCCCAGTCTTTATGTGGACACCTTCCTCAGTGGAGTTCTACAATGGCTAAATCTTTTTAGTTTTTTAATCAAGAAATATCCATTATTGGAGCCACAGAGAGTAATACATTATTGGGATAATGAAGCCTGAAACTCATATATTCAACACATTTTTTACAACTCATGTGTCATAAAAGAGCTACTATCTTACAGGAGAGGGAGAGACAGAGAGAGAGAGAAAGGGGGGAGGGAGGGAGGGAGAGAGGGAGGGAGGGAGGGAGAGAGAGAGAGAGGCACAATAAATATGACATTTAATGCAATAAAAATGTCAACACTTTATAGAAGCTTCATATAAAACTGTGCCCTTTCATCTTATAGTAAATTTTTGAGACTAGAACAAACACAACCATGATTCTCTGATACTTTGTTAGCAGTTGCTTTGACAGTATCTCTCTTATCTACTTTGTGGTCATGGATATGATCCATCCATATTCCGGGGAGATGAGACTGTAGGCTCCTAGACATGGACACTGGTAATGACTTTGCTGCTGCGGTTAGAAGCGGAAGAAGTGCGGTCAGCTGAGGTCCAATTCAACAACGGCAAAGCCAGGGAACATGACCACATTTAAGGTAATTATGTCAGTATGTGTAGGTACACCCAGCATGTGCAGGAATATGTTCACCCACACAGCCCCGAAGTGGGTGCTCACTCGCTCTGTTTCTGTGTCTCACCTAACTGACCTCAGAATCCAGGTTGCCTGGTCCCTCATTGACATAATTTTTGTACCTGGCTAATAAATTACTTCTTTCCATCCTAAAGATTACAGAAAAAGTCTTCAGCAGTCCATGTCCGTTTTAAAATACACTTAGGAAACAAAAAGAAAGAAAAAGAAAACTCTGAAAGTGAAAATAGTGCTCAGTCTTCTCTTTCTATGTACACAAGTATGAGTTTAATTTCCAATGTAGTAGCTCATCATTTTAGGAAATACATACATTGATACTGTGGTGCGCGTCCACATGAACAACTTGACTGTTGGGATTCATCAAGTTAGTAAAAGGCACTGGGACACACACAGAATCAATTACAGTATTTTTTAAAAATTGAGTTGATTGTTATTTTACCGAATACAATGACAAGTCCATCAAAACATGTGACAGCCCTGTTATTATGGGCAGCCATAATTGTACCCAGGTCTAATTTTATGGGCTAAAATAATACTTCTATGCAAATAAAAATATTGACATCAGTTCCATTTCTTTCTCTTTTCCTTTCAATTTTTTTAATGTCTTTATTTTGAGAGACAGAGATAGAGAGCAAGTGGGGAAGGGTCAGAGAGAGAGGGAGACAGAATCTGAAGCAGGCTCCAGGCTCTGAGCTGTCAGCACAGAGCCCGACGCGGGGCTTGAACCCACCAACCTTGAGATCATGACCTGAGCCGAAGTCGGACCCTTAACCAACTGAGCCACCCAGGCGCCCCCACATCAGTTCCATTTCAGAGTGACAATTCCACCACCTACTACTTCCAAGCCTGGCCTTGTTCTATTAATAGATTCATGAGAATTGTGTGAAAATGTTTAAGACTAGAGTTGAAGGGGCGCCTGGGTGGCTCAGTCGGTTAAGTGACTGACTTCGGCTCAGGTCATGATCTCACGGTTCATGGGTTCAAGCCCCGCGTCGGGCTCTGTGCTGACTGCCAGCTCAGAGCCTGGAGCCTGCTTCAGATTCTGTACCTCCCTCTCTCTCTGACCTCTCCTGCTCATGCTGCCTCTCTTTCTCTCTCTCAGAAATAAATAAAACATTAAAAAATTAAAAAAAAGACTAGAATTGAAAACTGTATTAACATTTGTTAATTGTATTGTACTATTTTTTATAAAGACGGTACATCTAGAAATCTCTGTGAGCCATTATTTTTATATGGTTTTAGTAAAATAATCATTTAAATGGATTAAAGTAGCTTTAGCTCTTTTACATTTCCTGAAATATCTTCTGCATCAAAAGAATACTTAGAGAAAAGGGAATTAATTGTTTGGGGTCATCAACTGGAAATCCCCTAATTAAGGACTTAAATAATGGTTTAAGTAAATTATCAGGACATTTTCAAAGTGCATCACTAGCATATTAATCACTTAAAAGTTGAAACATTAACAAAAATATGTTCATATTCCACAGACTATTGATCTCTGAGATAATACAAGTACAAGAAAAATTCAGTTTCTGTTTGGGGGAGAGATGATTCAACCCCAAAATATACCAAAGTCCTTGTGTAACAAAAATAGTATAATGGTGTTCTCATTACACTATGAGAGGTTACTGATGTAAAAAAAAAAAAAGGAAAAGAAAAAAAGAAACTTACCATCAAACACTTCCAATGCGTCAAACTGCTTTTCACTTTGAAATGTGTCCACAAAGATGGTGATGTTGTAGTTTGGCTCTACTTTAATACTCCACGAGCACGTCTGGGAGTTAAAGTAGTTGCCTGGGTAACCCGGACTGAGGATGACTCCAGAAGATTCTGTCCGGACTTCATTTGCTGGGCATTGTGCTAAGGAGAAAAATACCAGTAAAACTGTCCTTAACAAAATGAAGCCACTTCAGTAGGAGTCTCCATCCCTAGATGTACAAGCCAGGGGTGGCGTTGGGCAGGGGTGTGGGGCAATCCTACTGAGCTGTGACCAAACTGAACACAGGACACAAACGCAGCAGGGGAAGAACACCGAGTTATTATTTATACTAATTACACCAGCCTATAATTTAAGTGAGAATTGCACACACATACAACACATGTATCACATACATGCTGGCATACAGGGTGAATATAGATACAGGGAACGTGGATCAGTGAGATTAAGCTGATGACACGACTCTGGCACAGCTAATTTTGCTAAAGCTGTCAGGCGAAAAGAAACCGGGAACCTGAAATTTTCTTTATCAGGACGAGGTGGCGAAGCAACGTCCCTGGTCCTGGTAATGTCTGTGAGTGAGGGGAGAAGTGCCCACGCAGGCGTGGTTAAGTCCACCACCTGCCTTCCACTCCGCACTACCTTTCTATGGTGAATCACCCACACGCCTCACCTTGGGGCAGGTGCATTTGACCCTAGGATCCCATGTTTTCCCAACTCAACTGAAAAGCAAGACCTCACCTTTACAATGTAATATTACAAGAACACTGTGCAATTATATTCTGTAATAGGAAATGATACATATTTCTTCCTTTGATTGTACTTTTAATTTCATTTAGAATAGTACATTTTAGAGGCTCCTGGGTGGCTCAGTCGGTTAATTAAGCATCCGACTTCGGCTCAGGTCATGATCTCACCGGTTCGTGGGTCCGTGTCGGACTCTGTGCTGACAGCTCAGAGCCTGGAGCCTGTTTCAGATTCTGTGTCTCCCTCTCTCTCTGTCCCTCCTCCACTCACACTGTCTCTCAAAAATACATAAACATTAACAAATATTTTTAAAAATAGTAAATTTTAAACATGTGATTTGATTTCTTGGGACTGTGGTGAGAGAGGGGTCCTGGGCTGAAAGGCATCTTAGACCTCAGGGTTGTTACAGTGTTGACTAAGAGTAGCGATTTCTAAAGGACAAATTTATCACAATGAAGCATTTATCAACTTATCTTTATGAATGAATTGTTAAGATAGTGTGGACACACTGACATACTTTATCCCCTCCTGCTTTTTTCTTTTTTCAACTACTTTCAGAGTCATCGGAATAAAACTGACTTGCATAGGTACGGACACGCAAAAGAAAAATCACCAATATCATAATTAGTAATTTATTTCAATGACAATATCATTATCTTCCAGAAATAATTTATATAATTAAGAAGAAAATAATTTTCTATTGATAATGGTTCAAAAGTAAACAGAGATAACAGCAAAACTATTTATAAAAATTTAAAAAGTTAAATGACCAGCTTTTACTTCATAGAAAAGAACTTTTGTTAGAGGAAATGTTATTTTTTTTTGAATTATTGTTTGGAATTATCTTCTTTTAACTAATTAAATTTATATTATTAATTCATACATTTCAAAATAAAGACATTTCACCAACAGATGGTCAAATTAAATGTAATATGTTCTGATTCAGGTAGCTGTCTAATAAAAGGCGAATTTTCCTTTTTTTATCTCTTATTTATCTTAGTGTTCCTGTGCTGATGTACCTTAAGATGTAGGAAATGTGAAGGCATAAGATCACCAAAGATGAAACATTTCAGAGAACCCCTTTTGCTAAGTTTATTTATCTTTGAGAGACAGAGAGAGAGACAGAGAGACAGAGAGAGACAGAGAGAGAGAGAGAGAGAAACAGAGAGACAGAGAGAGAGACAGAGAGCGAGGGAGAGTCAGAATCCCAAGCAGGTTCCATGCCCTCATCCCAGAACCTGACATGGGCTTGAACTCAAGAACTGTGAGATCACGACCTGAGCCAAAATCAAGAGTCGGACACTTAACTGACTGAGCCACCCGGGCGCCCCAAGAACCCTTTTAATAAATATGTATTTAGGTAGATTTTTAAGAATATGTGCAAGGTTAATTAATGGTAAGTTACACAAAAACTCATTCAAACCAAAACACTCAGCCTTAAGCAATTTAATTTCAAACAATTTCTTCTGTGATAGTGGCCAGATCACCCTGTAAAATATATTATGCCCTTTCAAAAGTGAATGCATTGGCATTTTTGGAAAGAACACAATAAAAATAGCAGACTTCATATCTGGGTGCATATGTGCAGACCTCCACAGAGCAGCCTTGACTTTGCAGGGTCTGAAAGCTGTGAGTGGTGACATCAGAAACAGAATCTTAAGCTTAACTAGTTTTATTCCCTCCATTTTCAAAATGCTGCTTCTGTTTCTTAGAGAAGACCCCTGAAAATACAGGTGAGGCTCTTTCCTTTGTCTTACAACACTCACTACTTTTCCCCCAGACATACATATTATTTAAAATGCACTTGAATGTATCTCCCTGGGAGTTAAGGTGTTTGTGATTCATTTGTTTGTCTGGCTCTTTCATATGCGCCTCTTCATTCCTGTCCCTTGCTCTGCACTGTTGCTGGGAGCGCCCACAGTGGGGAGTTCTGAGATGGGGTCTTCCCCAGGGCTCTTCATTCCTCCATCAGCATTCCTGCATGAAACACAGCCCTGGTCTCCACCAGGGGACCCCTCCCACCCCCGGGAGCATGTCTGAGGTTCCCATCAAAGATGCCTGTAAGGACCCTGCCTCCCTGAGACTGTCCCCGGAGCTCTGAGTCAGCCCACCTCTGCAAGAAGCTAGTCCTTCAGCTTATTTGTGAAGAGGAAGAAAATGTGAGGCTTCAAACCAAAGCATATTATTTGAATGCACCTTGCGGGCCTTCGGCGAAGGGAACGCAGTCAAGCATTAGGGTTTGTAAATAATTAAAACTAATTCTGAAAAGCAGCCAGAGGTCTCCGAGAATTGTAAACAGAGAACTCCACCGTCGGAAGCTGTGGCTCGGAGCCCTGACATGCATGTTCTGGTCATGCGCGAGCTTCCCAGAATCAGACACTGGTTGCCTGAATTCAGCGTTCCTTGGAAAGAGAGGCTTCTGATTTGTTTCAATTGAATATTTTAAAAGCTACTGACGGCTTTGCACTGTCTACAGGCTGAAGCCACCCGGTGCCGAGACTCTGAACATCTGGCGCCGTCTGTGGTTTCCAGCCCACTTACTGCCACGCCTCCTCCCACATCCTAAGAGCGAAGTGCTCTCCCTCCTTCCCTCCTGGACATCACACACCCCTTCAGGGACCCCTGGACCTGCCAGCCTCCGACACAAACCTTGGTTATTCTCCTCACTTTCTCAAGTGGTTCCCTTTCCTTAACCCGACCCGTGGTAGCATATGTCTGCTCTTTGTCCCAGGTTCCCATACAGACCCCAAAACCCTTGGAACTCCCTGCACACGGGGAGTGTCTCTGTCAGGAGGGGCCCCTGTGGGTTACACCTGAGTTTAGGCGAATGCGGTGACTTGGGGTGGGTCCCTTGGTAGCCCTAGTGTGGGCCTGGTCAGCAGGAAGGCCCACTGGTGCGTGGGCTGAAACTCCTGCCCCCTCACAGACTTCTGGTAGCGCCGTGGGCTTGGGGTACGGAGGCGGGGCTCTACAGAACCTCTCGCACCTCAATTTCAGGGCCCAGATGCTCTGCGCCCTTCCCCCTGCACCCGGAACCCCTTCCTCTGACTATTCAGAGGAATTATATCCTTTAGGGCATTAGGGATATAATGAAGGGTACAGAATACAACTTTTTATATTATAGAAAATATAACTGATCGGGGGTGCCTGAGAGGTTCAGTAGGTTAAGGGTCCAACTTCGGCTCAGGTCATGATCTCACAGTTCACGAGTTCGAGCCCCGCGTCGGGCTCTGTGCTGACAGCTCAGAGCCTGGAGCTGCTTCAGATTCTGTGTCTCCTTCTCTCTCTGCCCCTCCCCTGCTTGCACTCTATATCTCTCTCTCTCAAAAATAAATAAACATAACTATATATAAGTATAACTATATATATACCTATATATATAACTGACAAATGTACATAAATATTTTCCTCAGTTACATGAGCTATTCTAGCGAACGGTGATGCCCCAAAAAGGGACCATGAGTACCTCTGACCTACAGCAGGTCACTCAGAAGCACAGGGGATAACCTGAATTTGTGACTGGCCTCGGGAGTGGGGACAGGCTCGTGGACGGAGCCCTTAACCTGTGGAGTCTGACCCTGTCTCCAAGTAGGGAGTGCCGGAAGTGAGTTCAACCATAGGACATTCAGCCAGGGCCCAGGGAGAATGGGAGAATTGTTTGGTGGTCCTGGAAAAGATGCCAGATCCTCATTTAGTGCTTTCTAAATTAGGATTCGTATCCAACAGGGTATAATTTATCTGCATAGGATGCTAACTTTCAAGGAACAATTTGCTCACACGGTTCCCAAGGAAGAATCCATCACCCGAAAGGTGGTAATAATTTTCAAAGTGCAACTTCTGAAAGAATGGTGATGATATGTGAAGAAGAAGAACTCGTAACTAACACAATTTTCTATCAGTAACTAACTGAGGGCTTGCCCACCCCCTCCCCTTGAGTCCAACCAAATGGTAGAAAGTGCTGGAAGGAAGACTATCATTCAGTGACCAAGTATTTGAGAAAAAAAAAAACCATCTAAGCCCCTATTTCCTGTTTTTTTTCTCAATAATGAGGATTTGGGGAACAGCAGCTAAGGTAATTCTCAGTTTGTTTTAAACAAATTTGCTCCTGAATTGCAACAGAAGAGAACTATATGTTCCTCTGTGGGAATTGCTACAGTTCGGGAGGGCGTGGACCCTGTGGCCAGAGCTGGAAGAGCGTGTCTTGTGAGCAGAATTCTCCCTGCAGATGTGCGTGAGAGCCAAGTAATTCAGACAACGGAGTTTATGTTGTCCTGATTTACTCTGTGCCTGGACTGCCAGGAATTAATTTCATGTAAATGAAAACTAGGTTAATGTAGGAGGTAGCCCATATAATAAAGTAACTTCCCTTATTTTTGAAGTGCATATTAAATAAATATTTATGCCTTTCTTCACTAATCAACTAAGATCATCCTTGCTTAAAGTCATCTCTGTTGAGAAATTAATGGCTCTGTTTGTTGGAATTAAAATGTGCCTTAAAAATGTTAAGAATTTGTCTCCGTTAATTTTTATATAAAATGGGAAAGAAATCCACCGTAGAGGGTTTCTGCTGAGGTATCATGGTATTGATACACTGATTTTTTTTTTCCAAGAAAATAATGACAGTCTCCTGACTCAGCACCCCATGCAGCCCCCAACTTAAAGCGAGGCAACTGAGAAGCAGCACCTCTCACAGCCCTGTGGGTTCTCTGGGTGTGTAATTTTTTTTAATGTTTTATTTATTTCTAGAAGAGAGAGAGAGAGACAGCGTGAGCAGGGGAGGGTCAGAGAGAGAGGGAGTCACAGACTGAACAGGCTCCAGGCTCTGAGCTGGCAGTCAGCACAGAGCCCGACGCGGGGCTCGAACCCACAAACCGTGAGATCATGACCTGAGCCAAAGCTGGATACTTAACTAACTGAGCCACCCAGGCGCCCCATCCTCCGGGTGTTTAGAGCAGAGAGCAGACAAAAGGGGTTTCTCTCTGCCCGTGCCCACTGGCTCCCCCAGAGATACAACCTGGAAGCAATTTTTCTTTGAATTAATCTGAGTTATCATGGTTATTTAAAGCTACTTCATTCCAGATTTTCTTCAGATGATGTTGAAAATTGTTTCCTTCTCCCCGGGTGGCCAGGATTCTACCTTATTCACAATGAGAATGCACAGAGTTAGCACCACAGTCTACAAGAATCAGATCACAGGTGTGAGCACTTGTAAAATCAATACTAGTGCAGCACAAAGGAAGTTGCTTCTCAGAAGTCAAATGATTAACATGATCTAACACCTGGAATAATTAATTTAATAGTCTCCATATCTTTACAACAATCTCATAAACAAGGGCGATCAACTATCCTGCTTACACATGGTGACCCAGGGACTAATGATCTATGTGGGGTCAGTGATGGGGCTCTGGACTGAGTTGCTGGGTCTTCCCTTCCTAAATTCTGAGCCCTTTTGAGTGCTTCATTATCCCTAATGCATGACAGCACTCAAATTATATGAAAGGGGGAGGTCCCATTCTTTAAACTAATTGAATGTCATTGTGATTTTGAAGTTACAAAATAAAAACTATTCTAATTTGGAAAACTCTCTGATTCACCCAACAATGACACTTCCGGCCCATTTTGAACCATTTTAACTTATTTATATTTTTCTAGTATTTTTTCTCCCAATACTACTTGAGAATGGAGCCTTTCACATATTTTGAAGTTCATTTTTTAATTTATTTTGGGAGGGAGAATCCCTAGCAGGCTCTGTACTGTCAGCACAGTGCCCGGTGTGGGGCTTGATCCCAGAAACCATGAGATCATGACCTGAGCCCAGATCAAGAGCTGGACACATAACCGACTGGGCCACACAGGAGCCCCTCAAATATTTTGAAAATACTTGATCCAATAATTTTGTCTGATATTGCCTATGGTCTTTGTATTTTAAAGAAACATGAATACATGAAATGGGTACGTTGTATTGTACGCAACATATGTGGATTTTGATGTTTATAAATTTTACAGAAAAAGCAGTAAACAGTAGGTAATTGTATGCATGCTCACTCATTTAGAGGGAAGTGTAGTGGTACCTGTAATCTACCTTAAAACGCATCAAAAATAACAGATACATTAATGGGCGGATGAAAGGAAAACACACGTGACAAAGGATGTACAGTAAATATTAATGATGGACCCTCGGTGGTAGGTATTCAGAAGCTCATTTTTAAATTATCTCAACACTGCCAAACATTTGAAAAATTTCTGATAAACTGTTGGGAAAAAAAAAAAGACTCTGTGTTCGATGCGGCTTGGATTTGTATTTTCGAGATAGCCGAAAGAGAGAGGTAATTAGGTCTTTCTGTTAGCCGGTCATTTTAACTGCGACGAGACTGTAACACGGAGGTTAAATTCAGAGGCAGGGAAAGGAAGAGGAAGCGTGGGCCTGCCCAGCAGCGCCACCCAGCAGGACGGGCACGCCGGCCGGCCACGCTGCACCTACCTTCACACGTGGGGGGAGAGCCCTCGAACTGCAGCTGGGAACGGAGTCTGCAGGCCAGCGTGTCGGTCCCTGACAGCGTGTACCCCGGGTGGCACTGGTACTTCACATAGTCCCCTGCAAGGGCCAGCACAGCACGCCTGAGCCTCGGGGCCCGCGGCACACGGGGCGCGGCCCGCGACCACCGAACGGCGAACGTCCACACACAACCCCTTCCGACCCAACGCCTGCGCTCGTCTGTGGTCTCTTAACACAATGGTGCCCTTTCCACTTCCTGATGGATGAACACACTGTCTTAGCCGATACGAGGACAGATGGGGTGGCAGGTCCCTCCTCCTTGACCGATGTGTCTGTGTTCATCCTGCCGCCCCCATGATTACTATTAAACAGAGTGGGGGGCGGGGGGGCTAGATTCTTGGGATTTTAGGATGTAGCATAGGATGACTTTAATGCATCCAGAGAGGGCTAAACCGTGACCCTGCCCTAATTAGCGCAATGCTCCCATTAACTGAGCCATTAGGAGTAGCCAGAAATTGGGTCACATGTTTTGACCAGTGGTCTGAGGCACGGGGTGAGAACGGGGTGCTATGTTTGTCACTGAGACACAGAAATCTTGGGTCACAGTAATAATGCCACAAACATGTGCCACAGCTGGTTTCCAAATGTGACCTGATGACTGTGTAATGAAACAAGCCATAAATACAGAATGATAAAGCGGAATTTCTAAATATGATCATTAAATACATTGCCATTACATTCCAGTGTCAGTGAAAGGTCAGTGTTACATTAATCATTATTTTAGCTCCAAATGTGAAGTTCTTCCACGTGTGAATGTGCTTTTCTAACCAAACACAGAAATCTGTGTAAGTCTGTCTCCAAAAACTCTACTTGAAAGAAAAACAAACTAGACAATGGCCATGGGGGGGGCGGGGCGGGAGGTAAGTAGGTGCTTGAGATGAAAAAGGCCAAATTCAAATTCAGAAAAAGAACATCACGGAGATGAAGGAGGAAAAAACATAGCTATTTGATTCCTAGCATCTATGGATAACCCCCTAATGATGCTTTAGAATTTTTCTGACAGATACTCCCTTCCTTGTCTGAGTTAGGGGTGGTTGTGAAAAAGCCAGGTGGAGCGGATGGTCTGCAGTGAAGGAAGCATTACCTATTTCAAAATCCTCATCTTCAGTGAGCATCTCTGCCTGTGGAACGGTGGGGGGAGGCCGGCATTTCTTGAGCTGAAATGCTAAACGGTTTACGGGGGAAAAAAATAATCGTAACTACATTTGCTGAATAAACAGAAATATTACAAAAAGCATTTCTCTTACATTGTTTTACTGCTCAGGGACACTGCAATGTGTATATGTGTAAGTTGCTTTATAAAATTCTCAAGCTTCACATGCTTAGGGGATTATTTCGTGCTGAAGAAGATAGAAAGCTGAAGGGAAAGAAGCGTCCGGTTTTAAAAATTACGACGTTTACGTCTATTTGGGATTCTGCAGTAGGAATGGCTCACCCACCACTGACCTCTCTCTCTGCCTCTCATCTGAGGACACCTGTGGACATAGTTCTTATGAGACGGAAGGTGTTGATACACCATTTTCCAAATGATTTATTTTCAAAATCCTGGATCTGCTTTCGCCTCCTTTCTAATCACGTGACGTGTGCTACCTTGACCTCTTTGGAGACAGGGAATGGGAAGTCCACGAAAGGCACTCAGTGTCTTTCAAGGTCTCTGTATCAGGTTCACATGCAATCCACTCGCCTTGGAATGAACCAAGCTTCCCACAGACCACATGTAACATCATCAAATACCATTACATTAAGCAAAAAAAGCCCACAGGACACCCTGGCCTGGAACGTCTGAAAACCCCCTAAGGCTCTTGCTGGGCGCAATCAAGGAACTTTAGCCGGGGAGGAGGCGTATGCCAACCCTACCAGCAAAACCACATGTGATTCTCCACATTCACCAACATGGTGAAAATGCACTGACCATGGAAATTGAGAACAAAGAAGCCTCCATTTGAAAAGTCGCTGTGGAACTTGAGCAGGACTTGGTTGGTGGAGCTGTAGGCGGTCTCCAGCGCCGTGTTCCCACTGAAAACCCCCAGCTGAGGGGAGTTCTGATCAGGCCCATCCCTAGGAAAGAGACAGACGTCTGAATAGAAGGCTCCTGAGTACAGCTTACACTAAGGATCGTCTTCTGAAGTTTGGCCTCTATCCTGGCATCGGCGGCTGGTCCGACGCGGGGCTCCAGGTGACTGGCCTGCTGATCACACCGGCAAACTCGGGGTTGACTTCCCTTCCCCCCACAGCTGGCCTTCCCAGAGCCACCTCAGAGACAGGATCACACGCGCTCCGGTGACCACAAAACCACGCATCGGCTGCCTTTCAAACGTCTGCCTTTGAGAGTCTAAACTCAATGGCGTCTCTTTAACTATGGGTGAAATTTATGGAGATCTGGCTACTGAACTAAAAGGTTTTAAAAACTGGTTAAAAAGAAACCACAGTCCAAGGTGGAGTCATCTGTTCCTTTAGTGCAGTCTCACCCCCTCCTGGGGTGAAATCTGAAGCCATCCATTCAGAAAGGATCAGCACCAGTGAGGTCACATGGCCTCTCTCCACCCTCCCCACCCTGAGGGAGGGAGATGGGCAAATCTGCATGCTAAGACCCCCCTCCCCCTTCTCCTTAAGGGAAGGTGATCTGGCCTGAAAGGATGCTCCCTTTTGCTGGCAGCGTCCTGCCCCACCCCTCTTCCTGCAAAACCCTTCTCTTGTGCACCCTGGAGTCCTCCAAACATGTCTCTACCTGCCGGACAGCAGGTCACCCAATTCACGAATCACTTAATGAAGCCAATTAGATCTTCAAATTTACTCAGCTGAAATTTTTATGTTTTTAACAAAGCGAATAGAATACTACCATCTTCTGGAAACTGTGTTTAGAAATACCGAGATGTTTAACGTCACAAAGTTGAATAGACCTTTCAGTCTCCCTTTCCTTAGCGTTCCTGACAACAGGCACTCTATTTTGTTCAATGTGAAGAGCTTTTGCTCCCATCTTCTAGATCTATAGGTTGATCCAGGTAAAGCGGCTGATACGCTGATGTTTGCCTCCATCAAGTTAATATTTCCTCTTCTCTGCTCCTCCTCGTTCCCTCAGCCGCTGGGTCAGCCATTACTCTCTCCCTGCAAGAGTGATTTCTAGAGCCTCAAAAGCCAGCTTCCATTCCTGCCCTCCATTAATATGTTTCCCACAAAAAGAGGCTGGCAATTCTGCAGTCAAGGTGATTCTCCTTCCCAAGACCATACCGAGTCCTTCTGGCCCTTAGAACTAAGTCTGGAATCCTTCGCGTGATTTAAAGGCTCCCGTATTCTCTGTCCTGATCACTTGCACTCCCCTCATGCTCACACCTGGGATCTGCCAATACCCTGAACCCATGCTGCTCCCTTACTTTCCAGGCCTTTCAATAAGAAACGCTCAACAGTTATGCCAACTTCCCCAACAGGCACAGACACATTCGCGCATGCACGCCGCGTTGCTGCGTGCTCTTACTCCGGCTCTCGTGGAAGTTTATTCTGGCAGCACATCATGGCTCTTTAAACCCAAGTTAAGCTCACCTCCTCACACCCATGGGTACTCCCTCCTCCTCCCGCCAGCACTTGGCAATCTCTGTGTCCCCCACATCCTCTCACTTCCAAAAGCAGAGGTAGGGCAGTCCTCTCCACAGACGTGAAAGCATAGCCGAGGGTCACACAGACAACTTACCCAGGGCCACACGACCCTTTGGGCAGAGGACCAGAACCGAACCCCTCCCCCGGGTTGCTGGCCCAGTGGGATTTCCCACACATCACAAGGCAGGGCGGTTCTACACGGTTTTACAAAGGGGGGCGGGAGGGTGCTGGGGAAGGACTTCTTCACCACTTCCAGGGGCCTCAAACTCCTGTCATGCCGAGTCTTAGCACACTTAAAAATGTGAAATAAAATAAGCTTGGGCTGTTCTATACTCAGAACAACCCTGGATTTATCTACCACTCAAACATGTTCCACGACATTTGTTCTCTACATCTCCTGATGTCACTAGTAAATTTCCTCTCCCATATCTGCGGAGTAACTTCATTTCTTCTGTGTCCATCTGGCATACACGCACCATGTACGTGGGTACAGGAATGGTCTGGCACAACCGAATATCACTTCTATGCAAAGGCGCTCCTTACCAAACAGCAATGTAGTCGTTAACAGCTTCAGTCTGCAGCAAGGTGAAGTTGATGTAGACCCCGTGGCCGGCAGGTACAGTGATAAGCCAGACGCAGTCTTTCAGGATCGGGTATTCATCCGGAAACCCAGGGGAGTAAATGGTGCCATTCTGAGAAGTTACATTATATCCACAAGGGGCTGAAAAGGGAGCAAAAAAAAAAAAAAAAAAAAAAATTAAGCCCCATTCAGTCAGCTTTAGAAAGGACACAGTTAAATATTTCTAAGTCTCTAAAGTCCCTTAGCCGAAACTTCCCTTCTAAGAAATAATAACTGTGGAATATTTCTCAGTGACTACTTTGTCAAAGTAATTCCCCTGAAGTCTTAAAACCTTAGATGAATTTTACTTCTGAACTAAGTTATCTAAGTTCCATTTAATATATTCTCCAAACACTCAAAATCCCTTCAGGATAAAGTCATTCCCAGATAATTAAAAAAAAAAAAAAAAAAAAAAAAAAGCTGTTACTCAGTTACCCAGTTATCCTGTGTGACTGAGCTGATAATCCATTGGCTATGTGATACAGGGATTATGTAGAAATTATGCATAAATACATAATGGAAAATTTTTGTTGTTTTAAGTGAGATTTCTAAAGCCTATTTAAACATCCAAGTCTATTTGCCTAAAACAAAAATATTATCAATTCTTGGCAGACCTATACCTGAAGAAATGAGATAAAATCATGTACATGGTGTTTTATTGAAGCATTTTCGTATCTCACCAGCTTTCAGTGGTTAAAGACTCACCATCCCTAATCAGTCTATGTTTATTTTACTTAATGAACTGGTGTTCCCTGTTGCCATGGCAATTATTTTGTCTTATCTACGGAGAAATGAAGTGACTATATATTAGCAGGATAATCTGAATGCACTATTACATTCGGATGATGGTATAATACATCAAAGTCATAAACCAGTAAATGCTTTAATCAACCAAAACCCAATAGATGTAGGATGAGTGGCTGTTCCTAGCATGAATCTTCTGGGGTTTTCAAAGACTTGTCACCAAAGGTGTAAAATTTAGGTGGAGAACATAAACCAAACTATGTCTTAAAAAAACAGAAAAACAACCACTTCAATACACAGCTCCAAGTCACGACTGATGCCATGCCATGAGGCAGTATGGTACAAAGTCACGACTGATGCCATGCCATGAGGCAGTATGGTACAAAGTCACGACTGATGCCATGCCATGAGGCAGTATGGTACATCGCTGCCTTAATCACACACCTGCATGTTTATTTCAGAGGACGCAGAAAATATCCTGGGATATAATGGATGGAATCTGGCCCAAGTTGTGGATGAATCCATTAAAAGACAGGGTCTGAGAGAACATTTTAGAAGTTTTATGGCATAATTATTGATAAGTGGGGTTTGAAGTCAGACAAATCTTGCTTTGTAAATGAAGCACATGGACACTTATAACCTGTATAATCTGGTGCCCCCAGAGAGTTCTCTTACGTTCTCTCCCCTCCAAATATCATGCAAATATTCACTCTACATGAAGCCTTCAAATGCTTTTCTCCTACTCTGCTGCCAGGGTGAGCTGATCCCTTTCTTCAGAACTTGACTCAAATATTACTGCTCCCTTAAGGTGGTTTGGCCCTTGATGGCCAGGGTTATTCACTTATTATGCGGCAGTAATTAACTGTAGCAGTTCTCTGCCGTTAGACTGTCAGGCTATTAGCAGCCGGGAGTCAGGGACTGTGTTCCTTTTCATCCCCACCCAAAACCTGCTTTCATTGATCCCCATTGCCTAACTCAGATCACAATAAGTGAGAGACAACAAATAATTGATAAACTGAAAATGAGTAAGAATCACCACAAAATATTTCAGGAAGAAACACACGGAAGCCGCTGGGCTGACATACTGTATGTGGGCCTGAGGCTGTTGATTTGGTATTGACCTGCAATCTATAATCTCCAAGACTTCCCGTGTGCATTTTGACTGTTCAGGTTGAATCTTATAATTGTATAACCACAATATATACAGTAGTACCCTTCCCAGTGGTGATAAAATACAACAAAACAAGCAAATGAAAAAGGATCAGGCCACCTCTTAAAGGGCAAAGGAAACAATATGGTAATTTTCTTGGTAGGACACATTGCTGGGTTCTGAAGTTCTCTGTGTCACTTACTAGCTCTGGGACATTGAGCAAGTCGTATATCCTTGGCATTCCTTGCGTATGATATTCAAATAATAAGTGCACCATGTATTTATTCAGTGAGTATTTACTGAGTGTCTGTTATGTAGCAGGAGGCGTTAGGTGAGAGCAGGGGACACAGCAGAGAACCACAGAGCACTGATCTTGTAGAGCTTACTGAATGGTGACAAAGAAAGATACGAAGCAAATGCAAAATAAGTATAAAAGTCAACTTATATAAGTATGATGAGGGAAAGAACAAACACTACTTGTCACAAGAGGTAATAATATCCCATCGATGCAAACAAAATTCCTCAAAGCAAATCTTGCCCTGTTGTCTAGAGAGAGAAGAGGACCCTATGGAAAAGGAGTTGACATTTCCTCTACAATGTCCCCCGGTCTCTTAGCCCAGAGAAGTCTTTGTCATCACGTAGACTTGCTCATCTGGGTGGCATCTCACTTGACCTCCACAGAGACAGCGGATGTGTGACCTGACTGGGCATGACGTGGATCCGTCCCCTCCACCCTCTCCCTGAAGGTGGGGTTCAAACCGTACTCTGAGCTGGAGGGATCGGTCGTGAAGGCTCCGCGAGGAACATGCACCACGGCCCAGCGGAGGCGCCTCCTCCTGGCCGGCCGCCAGCCCTGTGCCTGTGAGCCTAGTCACAGCAGGACAGGCAGGGCCCCGCTGGCTAGCGGGGAGAGAGCGCATGAAGCACGCGCTTCACAACTTTCTCAACTAAGAGCCATATGGGCGCCAGTCCCCCCTCCACTTCCCAGAGATGAGGAGTAAATAAACACATGTCCATTTATAGACTTGTGAATGTTCACTGTGATGTCGTGGTTTATTAATAAGAAATATACATGTTCTGTCCTTCTCCCTGTTCCGTGCACAGAGCTCCAGAAATATTTGGACAAAAACTGTATGATGAAAGAGATAAAGGTTTCCGTTGTTATTCACAGCAAGAGCCTTTCAAGCCCGGCTGAGTGTGTGTCAATGAGATGACTTGGAAAGCATCAAAGGGTGGGGTCTGGAGAACCTCCCAGGGGTGAGCACTTGGGGTGCTGGGGCGATGGGTCACCTGGAGAGAACGGGGCCCTCTGCTCATCTCCCCACACACGCTGCCCCTGCCTGACTTCCACGTGGCTGCTGCCCTGTAATATAGGGCGTGTCTTCCTGAGCTCTGTGTGGCTCTAGCAAATCAACCTGGTAGGAGGAGGGAGTCAGGGGGTTCTGAGAAGCACAGGTGGTGACCTGGACATGCAACTGGCATCCCAAGGGGGAGGGCAGGGCAGGGGCAACCTGGCCGGACTCAACTTTCCACCTGTGAGACCAGAAGCTCTCCACGGGGAGACAGAGGCAGAGCTGTGTTCCGACGCAGCTCTCTAGCAGTGTCGCGGAATGGCTTGTTGCGGGAAAAACGCACACGCAGTGGCCAGGAGTGCCAGAGCGAGTGTTAGCGTGTCACCCTTTGTGCACACGTGTGTCGGCAACAGGTTGTGACAAAGGACTGCTGTGTGAAGTATAATTAATGAAAATTCTTCAGTTACCTCTGTAGGTGTTTCTCCAGAGAAAAATATGCACATAAAGAGGCCGAAGTTGTCTACTTTCATCAGCTTCTAGAGCCTGCATTGGCTATACTGAATCTGAGGAGCGGACGGCATTTACTCAGTGCCTATTTGTGTCTAAGTAGCCTTCACCCCCATCCTCACTTCCTACCCAACCCTACTCTGCACCAATCTGCACCACTGCCTGAAGTACGGCGTGGATTCTGGTCATTTTACTGTCATTTGAGAACGTGAAGCTTTTAGGAGGCTCATACAAAAAGTGATGAGTGTATCTCACCAATTCAAGCTCACGTGAAGCCGAAAGATACTGGAAGACGAGCTGGTGGGCATGGTGGACATCAGCACAGGGAGGTGGAGACACACAGTCCCTTCATTTAATCTGAAGCTGGCTACACTTGGAAAAATCAAGGGGCCCTGAGACATCTATCTCTCCGTTATGCTTTTTCTCCACTTAAAAAAAATGTACCAAGCGACTTTCTCTGAATTGAGTTGGATAGAAAGAGCTTATTAAGTTATTTCAATCAGAAATTAAATTTTAAAAACCCTAAATATCCACTAGGACAGTTATAATTTATAGATGGTTCTCTCCAGGATTATATTAAGATTCCTGCTTAATAAGAGTGTGAAGAGAAAGCTTATGGTACCAAACAACAAATACCTACATCTGGGATGAATATTTATGAATTTTAAACTCTTGACTATTAATGTACCCATGAACCGAATGCCTAATCTCATAGAATGTACGCAGCACCATAGGTATTTCTGACCTATTTTTTTTTTCTTCACTTTGGCTTCCTTATGATGGTTTTGAGACAGAGAGACACAGTGCATTTTATCCTAAAATTGTTTCATAATGGGCATATTTAAAATAACATTTACGAATACAAGTTAGTTGTATTCTTCAGAAGGTCATTTTTATTCTAAACTAATTGGAGAGATTATTTTCTGTATTTATCAATCAACTCGGTAAGCCTTAATTTTCAAAACTATGTATATAATAACATATTCTTTGGCTAGTTGCATTTCTTATATCAATTAGGGTTCTGCAATCAAATAGGGTTCTACTTAGAAAATCTTTCAATCTGGAAGCAGTTGCTAGTTCACTAACTGCAACGTATTAAGGTATCTTAATGACGGTCTGTGTCCAGATAGTTCCCCATCAACATACTACTGCATCTTTAGGTGAGGAATATCATGACAGCACTTAACTTTAAATATACTTTTTAAAAATCATCTTTTAAGTTTATTTATTTACTTTTAGAGAGAGAGAGAGAGCGTGCAGGGTAGGAACAGAGAAAGAGGAGAGAGAATCCCAAGCAGGCTCTGCGCTGTCAGTGTAGAGCCAGATGTGGGCCTTGAAACTTGAGATCATGACCCGAGCTGAAGTCAAGAGTCAGACACTTAACTGACTGAGCCATCTAGCCACCTGACGGTGCTTAATTTTAAAAAAGTTCTTAAAATTATATCTATAAAAGTATTTCAATAAGAGAAAATTAATCAGGTCAACAAAATATCTAAAAATTTTACACTGTATTTGTAAGGAGAGATACATATTGATTATCAAATTACAGTGAGTAAATCAATAGACAAGTCTTTTAAACCATATTTTAAAAACTATAATCCACTTTTTTAAACTGAGATTTCTGTATAATTAGGTTACTTGGCAAAAATAATGTCTTGAATTTCTCAAAACACTTCAAGACCCTTTATGTTTCTCTTCTTTTTTCTTTTAATAGGTATCATACTTTTAGCCCAGGATCTTTTTTAAAATAAATTTAGAACATGCTAATTTTATAGAATTGATCCTTATGCAATAAACATATTAATATTTTCATCATGTGCATATAAACTAGTTTCATATGTTTGTCAGGATTGATGTCTTCAGATTTAAATTCTTGGGGCGCCTGGGTGGCTCAGTCGGTTAAGCATCCAACTTCAGCTCACATCATGATCTCACAGTTTGTGGGTTCAAGCCCCATATCGGGCTCTGTGCTGACAGCTCAGAGCCTGGAGCTGCTTCAGATTCTGTGTCTCCCTCACTCTCTGCCCCTCCCTGACGCATGCTCTGTTTCTCTGTCTCAATAATAAATAAACATAAAAAAATTAAAAAAAAAGATTTTGAATTCTTGAGTCATAATTATCTGAATTGCTCAGTTTTTCCTGAGGATGCTAGAAGTTGTTCAAAGTATCTATGCTCTCTTCCGAGATTTGTTGCAAGTGTACGGGCTGGATCTTAGAAGACTGTTTTTCAGTGCATTTGTCCTGTACACCAAGAATAAATCTCAACTAAAAAACCCTGTGGATAAAGGAAATGCAGTCTAGGTGAGTATACTGATAATCAGCAGAGTGCACTGCTGTCCTGGAGGGGCTTGCCCATAGTCTAGGCGGACACTGAGCAACATGTGAATAGTCTCCCTCGCTTAGCAAATCCTCTTTTTTATTATATATGTTTTTGGAAATACAACCTCTCACAAATAAAATAACTTCTGTTATAAAATGATATCCTCGGGGCACATGGGTGGCTCAGTCGGTTAAGCGTCCGACTTCGGTTGAGGTCATGATCTCACGGTTCATGGGTTCGAGGCCCGCGTCAGGCTCTGTGCTGACAGCTCAGAGCCTGGAGCCTGTTTCGGATTCTGTGTCTCCTTCTCTCTCTGACCCACCTCTGCTCATGCTGTCTCTCTCTTGCTCTCTCAGAAATAAATAAAACATTTTAAATAAAAATAAAAAAATGATATCCTCTGCTTATTTTGTTTTTGAATTGAATCCAACATGGAGAGGACATTAAACACACATTGGATGCTGCTTAGAAAAATTAATTTATGACATAATTTTATATGAATCTTATGTTTTGTTGTGTTTTAGTCTGTCTGTGACATTATAGATATGAAGAGAGACACGATGGTAAAAATGCTTGTGCAGTAAAGCATTTGACCTTGCCTGTGGAGAGGTCTAGGCCTCTGTTCTGGGGGGGGGTGGGGGGAGGTTACGACACACCTGACAGACGACACACCTGATGGGAGCGTCTTTGCTTCACGGGGCTGGTGGTACTTGATAGTTCCAGGGCAGGGCTG
Source organism: Proteles cristata cristata (assembly GCA_017311185.1). Taxonomy (NCBI): domain Eukaryota; kingdom Metazoa; phylum Chordata; class Mammalia; order Carnivora; family Hyaenidae; genus Proteles; species Proteles cristata. The sequence goes on from JAESUZ010002324.1 coordinate 460,684, forward strand.
GTCATGCCGGAAAGACCAGCCACGTGGCTGAGGTGGGGCCTTTGCGTTACAGGGTATCCGTGGGCCTGGAGGCTGGCATCAACCACTGGGCGATCAGTACTGCCTGCCTAATGGAGCCCTGGTTGAAAATTCTGGGCACTGCCACCCAGGTGAGCTCCTCAGGGCGCACTGACACCCATCAGTTCTGAGAGAGGGATGCATCCTTTTCTATGAATTTAAGGTGTCCTTTCCTTGTTATAAACCGCAGCCAGAGCATATAACAGCTGTAGTATTATGTAATAGCTAATATAATATATGATAGAGTAGGGGCTCCTGGGTGGCTTAGTCGGTTAAGCGTCCGACTTCGGCTCAGGTCATGATCTCGCGGTTCGTGGGTTTGAGCCCCGCGTCGGGCTCTGTGCTGACTGCCAGCTCAGAGCCTGGGGCCTGTTTCAGTCTGTGACTCCCCCTCTCTCTGACCCTCCCCTGCTCATGCTGTCTCTCTCTCTCTCTCCTAGAAATAAGTAAAACATTAAAACAAATAAATAAAGCTTTTAAAAATATATATATATGATAGAGTATATAATATAATAAAGCTCTGTGAGTCCTTTTAGTGAGTTTTCCAGCCTCAGCGTGGTTTGGGGCAAATCTCCTATTTTCTGTGGGTGTCAGGACTCGTGGGCACGCTTGGGCGCCTGGGGGACCTGAGCTTCCTTCCAGCCAGCTCTGGGTAGTAGGACATCTCATGGTGGAACCACAACAGGTGCCCTCCCCTTCGAGCTCCATCAAAAACAACAGATTTCATTATTTTCATGCTGACAAAATAACTCTAAGCCAGCATTTATTTCTATACTTGAAGACTTAGCTTGAAAAAGTGATGAAGCCTAATTAAATATTTAATTATACTTTTTCAATATCCAAGCCAAGAAGTCTCTCATGTATAGATTAATTCAAAGAATTCAGGGGAAAATTCCAAACACGAAAAGGGCTTAATTGTGCCAATTCAACCTACTATATATATATATATATATATATATATATATATATATATATCTCAAATATATGAAGTTTTAAATGGCAAAGAGTAAAAAAAGATTTTTAATTTTTTTTTTTTAAGTTTATTTATTCAATTTGGTGCAGGTGAGAATACACAAGCAGGGCAGGGGCAGAGGGAGAGAGAATCTCAAGCAGGCTCCTGGCCGTCAGCACAGAGCCTGATGTGGGCTCCACCCACGAACCACGACATCATGACCTGAGTCGAATCAAGAGTCGGCCGCTCCCCCTACTGAGCCCCCAGGCGCCCTGACGTGTTTTAATAAAAAGCAACAGACGGGCTACTGTTGTACTCAGTTTTATAAAATACTTTTTTAAATGCTTTTCTATATGTTAATAAATGTGCATTAGACTAAGGTATTATTTTTTAAAATACAGCTAAAATTTCTTTTCATAGGTTTTTAAAACAATAATATAGAATGGAAAAATATGGGTGATAAATATAATTTATAAAGTCCATGGGTTTTTTGGTTTTTGGTTTTTTTTTTTAACTTTTTTAGTAGAAACTGAAACCCAGGCAGCTGCCTTCCCCTGTTACCACCTGGGATATAAATGTTTAGCATTTCAAAGGGCCACAGAGTCAGTAATTTCATTATTTTTTCACTCAAAGTTACTGTATTTATAATGTTAGAATATTAGGCTCTCAGGAACTTTCTGTTTCATGTGCTTTCTTCATAAACAATGTATGTGATCTATTAACTTCAACTGATATTACGAAAATTGTGAAACCATCAAAAAAAATCAGGTCGCCATACAGAGGCTCTAAAGAGTGATTCCCGCATAGACTAGGGTGACTTGATGGCCCGGAGTCCTCCCATCATCGCTGAGCGTCAGCCTGGTTCCCATCTGTCCAACAAACCCTGATGGTCAGCCGCTACCAACTGCACCACTCTCCTTGTTTCCTATGGCTGTTTCTAAGGACGCCTTTGCCCACACTGTTCTTTCCACCCCGGATGCCCCACGTCTGGTAGCAAAATAGTATGTATACACTCCCACGCCCACTGCAAAAATAAAACCCATTTTCTGAAATACCAAAGAAACAGATGTTAACTGTAAAAGTTATGCAATAAAAAACATCTAGGGTAAAATGAACAAGCGTCCTTTCTTCCACTAATCCCATAATTTGGTGGAGCCACGGCCATCACAAAGAGTTCCCTGATCACTTCCCAAGCAAACACCATCCTTCTTCATGTATCTCTTGTGTCTGGTTTTGCGTTATAAAAATTTGTGTTTATTATTTTGGTCTCTTTATAATTTCCATTGAGGGCGAGGCCTATTTATTCATCTTTTTAACTTACTGCCATATGATATTCCTGAAATATTTACTAAGTAGAATGAGTCTGTCAGAACAGATTGCTAATAAATATGTGTTGAATAAGTTAATGGAATCTCTAATATGTTCATTTAATCATTTAACGCACGATTATATACAAGAAAAATTACATGATTGCCAAGAATGATTAACCTACCGTCACATCTTGGAAAAGGATAATTCCAGTTTCTGTTGATCCCGTGCTGACAGGTGAGGACGGGGTGGCCGATTAAAATGTACCCAGGGTAGCACTCAAAGGATATGGACTGTCCCACACTGTAATCCGAGTTGATCATATAACCATTCTGGAAAGGAGGTGGGTCAGGGCAGTTCTGTAGCTCATAGGCTGAAAGAGACAGAATCAAGCTCGTGTAAAAAGTTACGTTGGTTAGAATTTACAGGACTGGGGTCACATACAGTTTCTTATGGCTAATGTTTTCAGTAAATTTTAAAACAATATCTTTTCCAAGTTGCCACTTATCATCCTAAGTAAAACAATTATTAGTAGTAACAGAATTAAAACAACTTGCAATTAATACATACTTAATTGTGTGCTTTAGAAGTAGTAAAACACATACCAAGAATAAATTTGACAGCGTTGACTTTGGGGGAAAAGAGTATATGATACGAATTGACTTTTTAAAAAGGTAAAATAAATGACAATAAAAGTTGCCTGTAAAAAATATTAGGTGAATGTGGACTTAATTTCCTTTTAATTTAGAAGAGAATTATACTAGCACTCCATTCAGAGTGTTAATAATGAGGAAATATGTAGTTGTTGTGTTTTGATTATTTAACTGTCCTTTACAAATAAAATTTAAAAAGCAATTGCATTTTCTTATTTTTTAAAAAAAGACCCTATAGAAAACATTGTACTAGCAACTACTATCAGTACAATCTTTTTAATAAAATATAGTTTATGTAGTAAATAGTATGTACTTATATTTTGCATATATTAAGGATACTCTCCAATGGATTTACAAGTTCCAATACTGTGAGATAAATTTAAAAATTTTAACAGTAAAATTAACCCTCGCTGTAGTTAGCAGATTAAAAAGCCCTTAATTTCACTTCATTTCACATTTCACTTGGCTTCACTTATTTTTATATTTACAATCGTACGTCTCTGGATGGGAGTCCAACAAGCAGCTAGTGAGTGATCGCAGGCAAGAGCAGACACCAGACGCTGAACAGTGCAAAGGCCTCAAGCAACGCGAGATAATTCATGGCACCACCTCCCCACCCCCAGGCACTGACACTGGGAAGAACATGGAGGTGGACACAGCCCCCCCAGAACAAACGGGGCCTCCGCGAATCTCCGGCCGAGGCAGGCTCCCGCTCTGGTGCGCACTGTACCGGCACAGTGCGAGCGCTGTGTCCTCAACGAGATCACAGTGGACACCACTCACGTGCTTTACGCAATGAGACTTCATAACCTCGGAGGTGCTAACAATACATTTATTCCAATCTACTTGTAATGCGCGTCATTATTATAGGGAATTGCACCTTTAAAACACTGAGAATAAGAGGAAAACAGTCACTGCAATATTTTTAACTCAATGCCATCTTTTGACACGTAGGCAACTCCTTATGGAGATAAAACTTATTTATGCAAAATCAAACAGTTTAACAATTATTTGAGCTTTCGGGGCTCTGTTCTGGTGAAGCTATGTTGTAACATGAATTCCTGAGACAATAGAAGGAGAAATCACCTATTCAAGGATTTATTCCAGATCAATAAGCAACTGAGCACAATTATTATTAATGAAACGCAAGGCTCTAGCAATCATTTGCAAAAGAAAAAGTGCTTGGAACTCACAATTTTGCAATTCGCAATCCAGCCTAAAGACGGCAGCTGCACAGTATACAGAGGTGTCTTCCAAATTATTTTTCTGCATCGTATAAGGAAAATATTTTCCTGTTGAAATCTCCTACCTAGTACCAGACTTCAAGGGGAAATACATCTGAACCGTTCAAAAGAAAAGAGCATTCAAACCGAATGAAACCAACCAACCAACCAACCATGTGTGGAAGGAAAACACGCCCAACACCGAACGGCAAGTAGGTTATTAGCAACTGCTTTTGTAACGTTATCACATCTATTGGAAAAGCAGAAGCTTAGAAGGCTCTGCTGCTAAGTACTAAGTACAAGGGCAGGCACACTATGCCAGAAAGCCACGGCCAATCAGTGCGCCTCTCGCTCTGCACCACACACGCGTGGAGACAGACGCGTGCACCGTGCACACACACATGCACACAAACACCACACATATATGCACACACTCACACATCCTACCTGTTCACACGTATACACATGCACAAACACATCACACACGTATGCCGACATACACACTCATGCATCCATATATGTTCACACACGCACACACACAAACACATCACACATGTATGTCCACACACTCATATATCCATACATGTTCATGCACACACATCACACACATATGCCCACATACACACTCATACATCCATACATGTTCACACATGCACACACAGACACAAACACCTCACACCCGTATGCACACACCCCCATACATGTTTGCACAATGCACACACACATATGCACACATACACACTCACATATCCATGCGTGTTTGCACACACACATATACATTCACACACCACACATGCATGTACACATGCATCTGTACACATTTACACACAGCATGCACACACATATAAATACACACACAAACAGCACACAGTATGCACACACACTCACACATCCATCCACGTTTATGCAGACACATGTACATACAAGCACACACACAGAAACACTACACTTATATGCACACACACCCACACATCCATACACGTTTAAGCACACACATGCACACACACAAACACTACACACACGCACACACATACATGTTTACTCACACACATGCACACACAGAAACACACGTGTATATGTACACTTACACATCCACACACTTTATGCATGTGTGCGCACGTGTACACGTGCACACACACACACACACACACACACACACACACTTTTCTCCATTTCCTCACTGTGTCCCTCCCTTGGCTGATGCGGCAAATCTAGAGCCAGGTCACCCACCTCTCCCAAGGGCCACCTCACACTGAAAGCCATAGAAGCAGCCTTTTCCGGAAAGCCAGGGCCAAATGGCCTAGCAAATACCCACAGTGCTTGCAGTCTTGTTTTTAGAGCCTAAATTTACTTTATTAGAAGCAGGTTCACAAAAAGAACAGAGAATGCCCTACTGTGCTCCAAACATCAACCAATTTCCTTCTTATTACACTCTTTCAGAACGAAGTCAGCAGTTTGTGCTCATTCTTTTCTGCTTGAAGTATAATAAACTCTGCTGGAGAAATGAGTCCTCTAATGCATCATATACAACTGCTAATAAAAACTTAAATATATATACATCAAAAATGAATGGCGGTTCCCATGTGAGCAGAATCAAGACTGTGTTCAACAGAGCACCATCCTCTGTGAAAGATTCTATCTGCGGTTTAGCAGGGTCCTGGGGTACCGATGCAAGCAATGGGAACAGGTAAAAGAGATTCCTTTTTGAAAAAAAAATTTAAGTTTATTTATTTATTTGAAAGTGATAGACTACATGTGTAAGTGGGAATGGGGCAGAGAGAAAATTCCAAGCAGGCTCTGCATTGTCCGTGCAGAGTCTGATGCGGAGTTTGAACTCATGAACTGTGAGATCATGACCTGAGTGGAAACCAAGAGCTGAACGCTTAACCGACTGAGGCACCCAGGCGCCCTAGTTCATAGAGATCCCTAATGAACAATCACATGGAAGAGCACATAACACACGTACCCTCACACAGGTCTCCTCACAGCCTGGCTGCAGGGAGGAGAGGCTGTAATCTGCATCAGCGTCTACGCTGAATACGACCCTGTGTCCTCCCCCGAGGCTGGGCTTCCCTCTCCTTGACAACACGGGGCTGGGCTCCCAGGAGCACATGCAGCACAGCATTCCCTGTGCACACACAGAGCTCGTCTTCCCCAGACCGGCTGGCACATCTCTCTTCTTCCCCGATGAGGGTACGATCCCGGTTCTCACTCCTAAGTGGCATTACCTGCCTGAACGTTCTTTATCGGCTCTCTAAACTCCTTGGTCCCCATGCCTATCAGCGAAGCCAACCGACACAGCCTGAAGTTGCGGCCAATCCCACGCTTTGGGGGCAGCCCCAAGCCTTGGCTGGCGATGGGGGACCAAGTTGCTTGCTCCCAGTGGTGAGTACAGCTGTGTCTTGTGCTTTGAGCTACTGAGGATAAGTGCTCGGCAGACCTTCTATGTGAAGACCTCTACATTGTGGAAAATCTCTTATTTCATTTTTTAAGTGTTCATTTATTTATTTTAAGGAAGAGAAAGAGAGGGTGGGGGCGGACAGAGAGTGAGGGAGACAGAATTCCAAGCAGGCTCTGCTCTGTCAGATGTGGGGCTCAAAGGCACAAACTGAAAAGTCATGACCTGAGCAGAAATGAAGAGTCAGCCACTGAGCCAACTGAGCCCCCCAGGCACCCCAAGAAAGTCTAATTTTAATTCAGAGGAACTGTTGGACGCCGAGACGGCAGACTGCACGGAGAATCCACTTCCTCCGCTGCATCAGAAGCTTGGGGGCATGAACACTCAGACCATCTCGGTGGGGGTGTGGACCTCTGAAGGTGCTGTCACCTAGGAGGCAGAGCTGTCCAGGGGTGACGTGGGGCAGAGGCATGTGTCCTGTGAGGGAGAAGCTGACGTTGTGACCTTTACTTCAGGCCAACTCCTAAAAAGAGAAGCGAGTCCACGTGGTCTTCAGGGAGAAAGCGAGTCAGCTGGGAAGACGTGGATCCTAGTCTCTACGGTGTGGCCCATGAGCCACCACATGAGTACTTGCCCCATCTGGAACAAACGGCCCTGGAGTGGATGGCGTCTGACACAACTCTTAGTTGTCCACGGTTTCAAGCATTTGTATGCGAGAAAGCCTTTCTAAAGAGCCTCCTGTTGGGAACTTGATTCACTCGCTCAGGTGGGTGGAAAGGACAGCGTAGAGCCTGACCTTGCTCTTGTTAACGCAACGCAGCTCAGAGTATCGCCGTCAAAGGAAGAAGAACAAGTCAGTTCTAGAGGCACATCCGTTTCCTGCAGAAAAGCACGGTCGTGTGTGTAAGGAACGATTAGTGGTTTATACGACCAGCTGCAAGTAATCCTTCACTTGCACGCTGCTCACAAAGCTGGTTGGATTGCTTCTCCTTCTAAAGGGGGAGGGAAAATCAGTATCTCCTATCGACAAACTGAAGCCTATTTTCTCACAGATTCAATTCACTGAAATTCAGTGCTTCCATGACAGAATAAATCAAGATGCAGATATGTTTAATCCTTTAAAAAATAATGGTTCTGGGGATGCCTGGGGGGCTCAGACGGCTGAATGTCTGACTTCAGCTCAGGTCATGATCTCACGGTTCCTGGGTTTGAACCCCGCGTCGGGCTCTGTGCTGACAGCTCAGAGCCTGGAGCCTGCTTTGGATTCTGTGTCTCCCTCTCCCTCTGCCCCTCCCGTGCTCACACTCTGTCTCTCTCTCTCAAAAATAAACATAATTTTTTTTACATACAAAAATAAAGGGGCTTAGTACATATAGCAAAAGGAAAAAGAAAAAGAGTGCAACTTTGAGAAAAAAGAAGCCATACTTCCTATGACAAAGGTACTTAAAATTACCTTTAAGCTTTTTGGCATTACACCAAAAATGAGACGAGAGGAATATTTAACTTCTCCAAATGTTAACTTGCAAAAACCAAAAACAGAAGAGAGTCACTAAAATTCTCAATGGTCCCAATTTCATAAACATTACGAAAATCTGGATCCCAGTAAGCCCATACTGATATTATAAGAGTAAGAGAATCCTTCTTCATAGGGGAATCCTTTGCTGGGATTTAGGAAAATAACTATTACTCACGCCTATCAATTCCAGCGACAGGGCATCGAGTGTTGAAATTACAGGCGCTTCGTGGGACTGCCGCTGGGGTCACGTAGTCATCTTTCTAATATGCACAATATTTTCCAATATCTAAGGAACTGATAAGTATCTTCAGGCTTCCATCCAGTTTTTAGTTTTTGACTTAGAAATAGGGCATCTGAACTCAATTTCATTCAACGCGACTCCTCACCTCCCATCTGTCAAGTTCTGTGAAGTCATGTAACCTCCAGACAGCGACACCCACTAGTACCATTTCTGGCCTTTCTACAGCCATAAATAAATGACAAGGCTTAAGAACAGGGGTGTCACACAGACATCATTGCGAATGACACGGCGTCTCTGCATGATTTATGCAGTTTCTTATGAGTTACTAATTATAAGCTTAACTTATAGGGGCGCCTGGGTGGCTTAGTCGGTTAAGTGTCCGACTTTCGCTTAGGTCATGATCTCGCAGTTCGTGGGTTCGAGCCCCGCGTCGGGCTCTGTGCTGACTGCCAGCTCAGAGGCTGGAGCCTCTTTCAGAGTCTGTGTCTCCCTCTCTCTCTGACCCTCCCCTGCTCACTCTGTCTCTCTCTCTCTCTAGAAATAAATAAAAATATTTAAAAAAAAAAAGCTTAACTTATAAATCTCAAGTTGGACCTAGGAATTTTGACGTGACATACACATCGGAACTGTGCCATTCTGCCAATTTGTAAGTTTTATAAAATGACAGAACTCTGATAAACTATTGAATTAAGTATCATCCCAGATATGATCACCTTCAAGAAACTGGGACGCCTCGAATTCATAGGGGAATGCATTCTTAATATTTATTTTTGTGGCTCTCAACTAAAGCAAATTAATTGCCTACAATAAAAATATATTGCTTAAGAATTATTTGTTTATTTACTTATGTTTAGCATGGATACTTAACCAGAGTCAGCCGTCAAGTAAATAAAACATGTGCCCAGCTTGGCCGGCCGGAGGTTTGGCCTAGATAAGGGTTCACAAAATCAAATGTTTAAAGGCCCACAGACAGCATCAATGATCAAAGCTCACAGGGCATAAGGGAAACTTCTGAAGGTTTTCCACAATGAAAGGGGCTGTCCCTGCATGTGAGCAACTGATCAAATGTTTACAGAATCTGACACTGAGAGATAAGAAAGGAAAGTGGGTCTATAGGTATTTCACAAACTATATGACATCTAATTCTAAATATTGACAATTAAAAATATTATATTGTTAGCCAACTCCAGCAACTTTATGACCTGTTGTCTAGATAACTCTTACTTAGACTTTGTTTATATATGTGTTTGTGTGTTTATTTTAGAGCATTCTTTTTTGGATTTTAGTAATTGATAGCTTTAGAATTATGTGGACATGGCCTTAATAACCCTCTCTGGAAATATCATGAGAGATCCAACAAAAAATATTTTTCAAACTATGCAGGTTAGATTTATGTAAGATAAAATACAGTTCCAGAACTTCTATATCAATTCATGGGGATTTGTACTTGAGCTTTGGAGGCCGACAAGGAGAGAAAAGTTAAATTTTGAATATAGTATAAAGGATATTCAAAGTGGGAAAGACATTTCAAAAGTTCTTGAGATCCAGTGAGATAAATCACTTAATTGGCAGCTCATGGGTTGAGATGTGTAATTATGTATATTTTCCTTATCGGCTCATATATTAAGGTCGTGCCAATTGAGCAACAGTGGTCACCGTGTAATAACCAAGTTTAAAATGATGATCATGGGGCGCCTGGGTGGCTCAATCTGTTAAGCGGCTGACTCCTGATTTTGGCTCAGGTCATGATCTCACAGTTCATGGGTTCGAGCCCTGCATAGGGCTCTGGGCTGACAGTGTGGAGCCTGCTTGGGATTCTTTCTCTACCTCTCTCTCTGCCCCTTTTCTGAGTGTTTGCTCTCTCTTTCTCTCTCTCCCTCCTTCAATCAAAATAAGTAAATAAACTCAAAAAATAAATAAAGGGCACCTGGGTAGCTCAGTTGGTTAAGTGTCTAACTTCTGCTCAGGTTATGATCTCACGGTTCCTGGGTTCAAGCCCCATACTGGGCTCTGTGCTGACATGTCAGAGCCTGGAGCCTGCTTCTGATTCCTTGTCTCCCTCTCTCTCTGCCCCTCCCCTGTTCACACTCTCTTTTTCTCTCTCTCAAAAACAAATAAACATTAACAAATTTTAGAGGTGCCTGGGTGAGTCAGTTGGTTAAGCGTCCAACTTCAGCTCAGGTCATGATCTCAAGGTCCATAGGTTCGAGCCCAGCATTGGGCTCTGTGTTAACTGCTTGCTCAGAGCCTGGAGCCTGCTTTGGATTCTGTGTCTCCTTCTCTCTATGCCCCTTCCTCGCTCACCCTGTGTCTTACTCTGTTTCTCAAAAATAAATAAATGTAAATTAAAAAAAAATGTAATTAAAAAAAATTTTTAACTTTAATTTTTAATTTAGAAAAATTTAAATTTAAAAAACTTAAAAAAAGTACAATGATGATCATGAATGAAATGTTCATATTTTAATAAATATATGTCAATAGAATTAGGTAAAGGGTATAGACCAGATATACAAAAACATGAAAGAGAAGCATTGAATTCATAGCATGTACTATTCAAGGCTTAAGTTCAGCACAGAATCAGGTGAAGGGGACAGACAAAGAGAGGTGTGTTGACATGAAAGCCGCATCTCTCCTGGGCACCTGCAAACGCCTTGCACCAGGTGAGGGGACCCCAACGCACATGCATGCACACACACACACACATGCACGCACACGCACACACGCACACCATTCTGTGTTTCCGGGACGTGCCTCAGCTCCAAGACCTTCCCCTCCCCTACAACCCGGACAAGACGCGGGAGCACCCGGGTCCACCTGTGGCCGCACCAGACATAAACCCTCCAGATTCTCGTCTCTTTTTCAAGGACTGGTAGCTGCTCCCACTGACGCGTTGGAACAAAATGCCCGAGAGGGGAGGCAGGACTCCTGCGGGCGGCCCGGTCTCAGGGTCAGACCTCTCCTGACTCTACGCCCGTCACGGTCCGTCCTGCACGCCCCGCCCCGGCTTCCCCATGCCCCACCGTGTCCCCATCGCCTGGCCGCTCCTCCCTGTCGAGGGAGGAAACCCCCTCTTCCTGCCCCTCCAGAGCCGTGCTGATCTTACGGTCAGAGCCTTGTGCTTTCTGCTGCAACAGACCTTTTCCCCGGGGCAGTAAATAATCCTTTCAGATGAAGGGCCTCATCACTAAGTCTGAAGTTATTCTGCGTTTCATCCAGACATAGGAGCTGTTGATGCCTTAGCCTCAGAAGTAGGAAGACTAAGCAACACCTTAAGTGCCAACGTCTAAAACTTCAACAGAAAATGCTATCATCTGTAAGAACACAGTAAAGCCCTTAATTTCAAAGGTAGTCGATGAAATTAGAGAAAGCAAGTGATTTAATTTTTAAAAAGAGAAGCCCTGGTTTTGATGTTTTCAGCTTCATGTGATTTACCAATAACCAAGACAGGCCAGCTAATGATCTGGTACGAAATGAAAATTCTGAACTTCTTCTCATCCCGAAAATGGTTGGATAAGGCTGGACTCAAACTTGTCTTAAAGTCTCATATTCAGATAGTTAAAAAAAAAAAAGGTCATTCACTGGATGTTTTTTCCTGGCATAACTGGAAATGACATGAATGATAGCTTCAGCCATTATTTTCGAGCTCTGACAGCAGCCCGTGTGTGGGACCCGCCGCCGGCCCCGCTGTGCCCGGACTCGCCAGCACAGTCAGGAAGGGATGTGAAGGGCTGGTGGCCACGAGGACAGTGACCAGCGGGGATGCGTGTGATGCGGGGCTGGTGGCCCGGGGGTGGGAGGTGTGCCGCAGCAGGCGTGACAGGCGGGAGACAGGAGGGCGGCAAGGCGGCCCCGCTCCCCGTCCATGCTCGCGTCTGGCCGTGTGCCTGTGTGTGCTCGGTGCGCAGTCCCAGGTCCACTCCCAGTCAGTGTCCCAGGTCTGCACACTCATCACCACACAGGGAGCTGCCATTTCAACACGGTTGCAATGGAAGAGGCAGATCTGGACGCCCGTGGACTCCTTACCTTGGTAGGTGAGTTTAAACCCCTGCCTGTTCTGGGAATGGTCGCTGTAGAAGTGGATGAGCGTTTCATGCGTCGTGCTGAGCAGGGCGGAGGGGGGCTCCGTACCGCTGAACTGCCCGATCATAGGGCTGCTGTGGTAGGGCCCGTTCTGAATCTCAAGGTAGTCGTGATTAGCTTCCGTAGAAAAGTTCAGAAACTGAATATGCGCACCTATGAAAAAATATGCAAAACTAATGAGTGATTATCAAAATGCATAAGAGCCCCATTTGCCCAAAGTGATGAAAATTGTAGGAGTGTCCCCACACAGGATTCTCCGGGAGGCCGAACACTGCAGTCACAGGGGCTGAGAGCACATAGTTTGGGCTACAACACACCTCGGGTCGATGTCACTTGCACCATCTACTGACTATGTGACCTTTGTCCATGTTATTCATGCCTCTGAGTCCATTCCTTGTCAAATACAACTATCAGCATTATACTGCAGAGATTTACAGGTAGAATACTTGGAGGGATGACTGGTACTCACAAATATGGCAATGATTTTGTCTATTTACAGTGATGACGGCCATACACACAAGGTTGTACCTGCATGTTGAATCATCCATAAGCTAACTTATAACTTTATTAAGAAAAAAGCCAAAATGGGTCTAAAAAAATGCAACAGCCTTTCAAAGTGGCTTTTAAATGGATGGTTGTACCATTGCACAAGAGATTGGCTAGCTTAGCAAGTGATTATTTCAATTGCATTATGTACGCAAAACCAATTATTGACTTTTGCAAGAAGCCCAACCCAAAGCCTCACTGTAACTTCCACACTTCAACCTAATACCCTGACACGGTTCACATACCAAAAGACTGTCCAGTGACCAATGTCACTGGGATCCTATTGATCTATGTACCAGATAAGAGGTAGCTGATAATTTAGAAGGAGATCAAAATCAGAATTAGTTAGACTTACTTGCTATGACTTTGTGCCACTTTTGAAAATTGATCTGACTCCTATGTCTGAAATATTTTTAGGCACTTAGTTTCTATAGAACTCCAAAGGCATTTGTTTTCACAGAAATCCATGTGTAAAGCCTACACTGAGAATTCCAATGGTCATTACAGATCATTCTCTCAACACATAAGCAAAGCTTTACTTTGTGTTGTGACTCATGTGCTCTTGATAGATAAGAGGAGGTTTATTTTTGCTTGTCATCTACTGTATGTGACACGCGTGGTTGCTAGGTTTGGATATAGATAATACTTACATGGGTGGCCTTAGCTAGTGTAAATGCTGAGAACATTTCAAGCAAACATATCTACTTGGGCCCTGATAGGAAATACAGTTATCGAAAGCAGAATTCAGTGAGAAAGGAATGAGCAAAGTTCAAGTAAAGCAGGAAAGAGAGATATAGACACTCAGTAAACAGAAAGTCTTTCAAGAAAAACAATTTTCTGTATCGCAGAGAAAACTCTGTGAGGAGGCCCGGGAGAGTAAGTAATGGCCCTCTCTGGGCGGAAAGGTGAGGTCAACTGCAAGCTGAAACTCCACTTCACCAACTGATACTTTTCTCACAATTACTCAGCAAGGCCCGTATTGGCATCATCATAATGTGACTCAGAGATGTTAGGTGTTACGTCCTGTGCATTTCAGGACTAGCAGAGTTGACTTTACACCGGAGTCTCATGGACAGAACGCCCACTTTCCTGGTTTAGCAAACGTGCTGCACAAGAAGTAACCATGTCAGGAAGCGGGAAATACTCCCATTATTATTAGACAAGATTGCTTTACATTTGTTCAACCTTGACTGCAAGAGGGAGGAAGGAAAGATTAGAGTGTGGGAGACTTCAGGAGGCCCAGCTGGCTCAATCAGGACAGCACGTGACGTGACTCTGGGGTCTCAGGGTCCTGAGTTCAAGCCTCACCCTGGGTGTAGAGATTATCGGGGGCAGGGGTGGGGAGCGGGGAATGCAGGAAACATCAGGAAGGGGCGGAGGAAGCAAAAGCAAGAGAAACATCTTGTCTGAGGGGGAAGATCTCTAACCAGCCAACCAAGCCTCAGAACCATTTCCGAACAAGTAAGTGCATCCACGTGACAGAGGCTAACGCTATAAGCTAGCAACACAGGAGCCTCCGGGAAGGGTGCCCCCAGTCTGCCCTTGGCTTGACAATCCCAGCGGCACATCCCAAGGTCACGTCCATTCAGGAGTATGGAGCACCACCATCAACTTAAAACATTTCTGTAAATAGTTTAAAATGTCAAATTTTCTCTTTGTTGAAGAACCATCAATGGAGTATTTTTTTTTTCCTAAATGATAGCAAATATGCTTGCTGGTCCAAAGAAATTTGGCAGCAGGAAAAAAAAGAGGGATTGAGAGAGATGGAAAGAGAGAGAAGGAGAGAGGGAAGGACGGAAGGAAACACCTGGGGCTCACTTAGTCCCTGAATTCTGAGCTCCTCCCTCTGCATTACTGGGGCGGCTGAGCTCCTGACCATCATCAGTACTGGATTTAGTCCCTCACCCACTGTTCAATTAGAGACATAGACTTCTTTTGCATCATGACCCATAGATCTGATAAAAAAGGGTTTTGATACCGATAATGAAACCGAGCTAAGGGAGCCTTGTTTCTGAATGCATATGTGACTAAGTTGGGGCCACTGACTGGGGTGGTCTGCTGAAGTTCATGAACATGGTTTGTCACCATGAGGATGACCCCAAACAACTGGTGAATCACTGACATTTCTATTTATGTCCCAAAGTGCCCTGTACAGCATAGGAAACTAGGGCAAGATGAGACACTTGCAGAACGCACTCACGATTTGGGTATCAAATCAAATAGCAGGGAAATGGCTTAAAAATACGCTTGTTTCAGATGTTCATATGAGGACTTCAGATGCATTTATCCAGAGATACATTTTGAAATTCACAGAATGACACCGTCAAGGAAGAAATGAAAGCCAGCAAGCAGATCAAGGGGTAAAAAAAAGTTAAAGATGGCCAATCTCTAAAAGTGAAGGAAACAGTGGAGGTGGCCTTTTACTGACTTGGAATTAAACTTGAAATGGAACAGAATTATGACAATTATGATTTTATGAAAAAAATAGCATTTTAAGCAGGATAAAGTATCCAGCCACACATCAAACCACTTCACACACGTCAGGAAATGGAACAGAACAGAGCCCAGTTCTAATCTGGTTTCAAATGGAATTATTTAGCTATCTAATTTTCAGTGACTTGTGTCCAGTTTGACATCATAAAGCCAAAATGAAGGGATTGAAATAAGCATAGCCTAGCTATCCCTTTATTATCTCATGAAACGCTGAAAAAAATGTTATTACAAGAAAATCAATCTGAATGTCCGTTTGGTGGAGTTTACAGAGGGCATTATCATTGGGCTCATCCGATTATCACTGACACTGAAAATTAAGTGTCAGCAAAAGTCACCTGCACAAAGAATTTTTGACTTTGGATTTGACAAAACTTTAAATAGTAATGTGACCATGACTTTGAGTTAAACTTTTCTGATTTTAGTTGATAGACTTTGTGAACATTAAGTGCTCTATTTAACATTTTCTGTGCCTAATAAACACATGGCAAGAGTGAATCTTAGGTTCTGTTTACAGCCTCCCTACATATGCCACTAGATGGTCAAAGGCATGGTCATTTTGGGCAGCATGGCATGCAACGTTGGTGCAGTGGTTTTTAAACAGAAAAGGCAAAGATAAAGAAAAACACATGGCTGCATTTTTGTTAACTCTGCCTTTAACAGAGACAGAAATTCTGTCGATTGGGCTTGTGCGAAAGCAACGCAAAATATCAACCAAAATCTGTGAAAAAGAAAGAAAACAGAATAAAAACCATTAAAGCATTTGGTTTTGCAACTAAAAGCAGCTAACAGCCAAATAAAGCCTGCTTCATACCAGGCACCTGTGTTATGTTATTCAGAACAGCCCCAGGAGATGATGTTTGATCATATTTATTTTAAAGATAAGGAAATGAGGTTCAAAAGCATTGTTGGTAACTTGTGCACAGTCGCAGCCCCAGTGACTGAGGAAGTTAAACTTTCTGTTCCACTGAACTCGGAGCCCCCAGATGTGAGCACACAGGAAACCCACCGCCCCGCACCCCTCACAACCCGGCCCTCAGTCCTAAGTCCTTCCGGCACTCGGAAAGACGGGCAGTGTCCTCTCCCTGAGACTGGCTGCAGGAGACTGTCGTCACTGGGACGAATGATTAGCAACATGAGACACAAGTGGTTTCCATATGTTGCCAAAGCAAGTAATCATTTTGCCTTTAATTAAACTATCGATTGATCCATAGGCATTGGAAAGAAATGAGACAGCTGAAAGAATTATTCAACTAAGCTGGTAGCTGCTTAACTAATGGATCGGAGAAACTCTCAGCTAGTGGCACGCAATTCAGTGGTACGGAAAGACTCAAAACACCCCAAGGAAATCCTCCAAACAATGTCATGCTCTGCGTCAGCGTACTACCCGGGCTGCTGGATGAACTGGGTCCATGTGTTCACTGGCACCACAGCCACCAACGCCCCGGGCACCCGACCACCACAACTGAAAATCGAGAACACAGGAACGTCTGTGCAGATATTAGAGACAGCCTTAAAGAAATGAGAGAACTACCTTTAAAAGTATGGAAATGGAACTTATTTTTAAGAAAACTCTGGAATAACCGTAGTAATTTCTTTTTTTTTTTTTTTTTTTTTTGTAATGCATGTTAAAGTTTTGATTTATTGTGCGGTTTTATACTAAGTAATATTCTATCTCTGCTTCCATTGTGTCAAAACTTCTTAATTTCTACACTTCTAGGTAAAGCAATTTACACTGAAAATAACATTTATAAGAATCTTATGAAAAACATATTTGTCTGTTTCTCATCTTCAGTTACAAGTGGTCTCCCCTAACTTGAAGAAATGTTTCCTAAAACCCATAACCCCACCATCCCAAACACCAGAGGCACTAGATGAAAACCCTGCAGAGTACTTTTCCCCGTACGGCCAGCGGCGCCAGAGCACCACGGGCGAGCCGCAGGAATTTCACTGTCGCAACTGGACTCCCACCCATGATTCTTGTGCACAGCGAAATTTCAGACCCCCTGGGCTTAGCGGTCATTTTCCTTGGCACTTAATGTCCCAAGTTTAAGTACACAGTCACAGTAAATCTGCTCTTATTGTTGGGTCTTATGTAAGCGAACTTCCCACAGTGCCCATTTCTTGAGGAACTTCCCAGTGACCTATATTCAACCTATATTGTTGAAAATGGTTTCCAAAACCTCAGACAGAGAAAGGGCTGGGAGAAGACCACGCCCAAGGCACACCCAGAGGCGGCCACTGAGGCAGGAGCCCTGGGTCAGGAAGAGACATGAACAGCGCCAGCAACATGTCCACGGCACGTGCACTTGGAAGAGCTGGGCAACTACTGCACTTGCTGATGTAAATCACCCATCATCCTATCCCTTCAGGGAGGAAATACCACTTACTACTATCTCCCAACTTGATTGCCAAGATCATCTTAATGGCAGAAGTTACTGTGACACCCATAGAAACATGTCTTCCCAGTCTCCCCCCCACATCCCACTGGGAAAACAGTAGCTGTGTCCTGGGTGGTAATTACAGAGGACGTTCCAGAATCATCCTAAGATTTGGTGTTAATAGGATACAATATGGGAGGTGAAGGGGGGAGAAATGAAAGGTGTCTGGGTGGGTCAGTCAGTTAACCATCTGACTCTTTATCCTGACTTAGGTCATGATCTCATGGTTTGTGGGATTGAGCCCTGAGTTTGGCTCTGTGTTGACAGTGTGGAGCATGCTTGGGATTGTCTCTCTCCTCTCTCTGCCCCTCCTCTGCACATGCTCGCTCTCTTTCTCTCTCTCTTTCAAAAATAGATTGACATTTTTAAAAAGAGGGGAGAAATGATCATTAAGGGATATGGTAGTCATCTTTGCCATGTTCCTTTTTTTTTTTTTTTTTAATAAGAAACTTCCAGAGTGTTTAACACAAAACTGCAGATTCCTGGGTTTCGGACCCAAACTTGCTATCTCAAAATTTCCAAGGTAGTGATGTGATGTTTGTCTCTGACCTGGGACTTCCTGGGAGGAAAGTACTGCTAAGTTAAGAGCAAGGGAGGGAAAGGGGGGCTCCAGGTAAGGGCGGTGCTGTACATCCAGACAGGGAATGAAACAGGACAGTCCAGTCTGGAATCAACTGGCAGAGGGAAAGAAGAAAGTGATGAATCTGAACTTGAATGGAGTCTATGACACCTTCAGATGCCCCAAATGAAAATATGTCCCACGTAGCTGGAAATGTGGGCTCACATGCAACAGGA
This sequence comes from Proteles cristata cristata, assembly GCA_017311185.1. Lineage (NCBI taxonomy): Eukaryota > Metazoa > Chordata > Mammalia > Carnivora > Hyaenidae > Proteles > Proteles cristata. Next base: position 479,384 of record JAESUZ010002324.1, read on the forward strand.
GAGGTAGTATTTCGAGCCATGTTGTAATAAGGGAGAAGAGGCAGAGATAAAAGAAGACCAGAAATAGATAAAATTAATTGACTTAAGAGTTTCAAAACCCTCCTGTGGGGTTGAAAGCTAGGCTGTAAAGTTTTCTCGACATCAACAAAATGCTCTATAATTCTGTAAGCCTCAGAAGGCATTTCTGGCCAGAATGGAGAGACCCCAAATATTCACTGTGCCAAAGGACCTACCGTCACTCAGATGCCTTTTCTCTAAATCTGTAGCTTAATTTCTAGAAGGATATTTAGAGATTATAGAATTTATCACAGGCAAACCTGGGACATTACATTTAACCTGTAATTTACAGTTGATTCTTGAACAACACGAGTTTGAACTGTGTGGGTCCACTTCTACGCAGATTTTTTTTTTTTACACTATAGAACTCTAAAGGTATTCTCTCTTTCTTATGATTTTCCCAATGATATTTTCTATTCTCTAGCTCATCTTATGATAAGAATATAGTATATAATACAAAACATAACATACACCATATGTATTCATGTATGATAAGAATATAGTATATAATACAAAACATAACATACACCATATGTATTCATGTTATTGATAGGCTTCTGATCAATAGCACGTTATTATTAATTAAGTTTTTGTGGAATCAGGTCATATTGGATTTTTGACTATGCAGGGTAAGCACCCCTAACCTCCATATTATTCAAGAGTGAACTGTATCCTGAAGCATAATTACATTATTCTAAAAATCTAGGGACAGTGATACTATTTTGTTTGTATTTAGGATTTAAGACACAACATTTCTTTTTGCCTTCCCTTCAAGATTCTTTCAAAACCCAAAACTATGCAGTATCAAATATTTAACAACTTAATTTATTTTAATTATAACATCTCATAAATCTTTTTTCTCATTCTGTCCTTTCTTCAAATAAATATTTTCTTTGGGTTCATAGATCATGATCATGAAGTCTGACAACCTGAGTGATTCCCCACCCTGAATTATTATTTTTCATGCTGGTTTACGCATGAGCAGCATAAGGGAAAATGCCAAACAATAACCTTTTCGATCACAGAATGGTCAAATTGGGAAAATAAGTTAATACAATATTTATATCCATTCATGAATAATGCATTTCTAATGAGATTTGAAAGGAGAGTGGGAAATATTCGGAATGGTAATAAAACTCCAGCTAACGCCTCCACTTGCCATTGCTGCTCACTGACCCGCCACCACTTCCATAGACCATGCCGCACCCGACTCAGCAGCGCAGTGGCCCCGTTTCTGAGTCTCTCCTTTCAATGGCTGTGGTCATTTACCTAACAAGCCTGTGACTCTGGAGGGCCCTGACCCTGCTGGAATGCCCTGGGACACGTGTACGTTTGACCCCCGCCTCCACCACCTGACTCAAAGATCCTATGAACCACATCCGTATCTTTGGATCCATATGCTAGGAAAGCAGACCCGCCTTTTGAGAGTAACTGAGCTCACAGTGGTTAAGCACATGGAAGACCTGCTTCCTCAGGCTCAGAGTGGTTATGATCTAAAGAGCAAAGCGAAGCCGAAAAGCCTGGAGGAAACAGCCTCTGTGACCTGCGGTCTCGCCCCTCCGTGGCCCCATTCGTGCTGTGCTGGCCCCTCAAGGACCTCAGTAGGCATAAGTCTCTCCTGAGCTCTCCCCGGTGGGGGCGCCCTTCCATGCCCCCTCTCCCTGGCGTCACACGCAGGGTCTGTCCACAGCACGTGCGTGCTCGCACACCCGACCGATGGGCACCGGGACCCCTGCCCGGGATCCCTCCCGGCTCCTCTCTGCTGGGCGAGGGGCCCTTCCTTCCTCCATATTCTACATTTCTGTTGGCCTTTCTGTCCTGCACCTGGGTTCTTAAGCTGAAGCTCTGAAGACCTAATAATAAATATGACCATTCATCAACTACCATTTCACGTAGTAGATGTCCCCTGTTACTGTACGTGAGGACATGCCGTAAGGATCTGATCTGGCACACCTATCAGTGTGTGCTTCAGACAAAGCTCACAGGTGGGGAAAACCCAAAGTAATGAGCTCAAATATAAAGGAAATCATGGCGCAGACAAGGGAAGGCGTGATGGGGACTCAAAATTTCACAAAGCCTGTGCATTTCTGGAAAAGGCCATCATGAGATTTTACTGTACATAACAATGAAAGTTATGAATTATTTAGGGTGCATACCCTGAAAGTTCATAACTAAATCTTATGAAAAGCCGTTTTCATAAACCGAAATCAATGCAATACATAATTACAAAAATTTATGAAACAGTAATAAGATGTGTCGCGACCTGAAAAAGCCTTAAAAATTGTTCCAAGGAAACAACAACCATTATTAAATTCCAGAAATAGATCCTAAAAGGTGGTATGATGAATAAAGAGAGGGGTAATTGAATTAGGAATGCTACATATACTCCGTGTGCCTACTACATCATCATCTTTCTAATTTAATTTGCCTTGAAAAGAACTGCATGGCTGAATTGATTTTTTAATAACTTTCTGTTCTTGAAGTTATTCCACCAAAGCTTTATTTAAATCTGTAAGCCACTTTCAATTAAAGACAGTTATGTCAACAGAATAAGGCACGTTTGTTTTTATTCAGCTGAATTCCTTCCAAGATAGGAATTATGAAGTTGAAATTTTAGGAATCAAAAAAAAAAAAAACCGAAAAACAAAAACCAAACCTTTCACTTACCATAGCCAACGGGCAGCTCAATCTTCCAGGTGCAGTCCAGGTTGTTGGGGTAGGCGCCCGGAAAGCCAGGGCTCAACACCACGCCCCCCATGCTGTTCAGCGTCCCTCCACAGGTGGCTGCAAAGGGACAAGGGTACTCAGTGCCGGGGGTCGTCGCTCTCTGGCCAGGGGACGTAATGACAGCTGCCCTGTGGGGCTGTGCTATGTCCGGACAGGACGTGGATTCGCCCTCAATCACAGCATATGCACCGTGCGATGTACTTTAGTTACTCACTGGTCTGGTCCTCCCTCCAGGGCATCAAATATTTAAGAACAAAGATGGTTTTTCCAAACGTATCTACTTTTGGTGCATGGAGGCTCAGGAGAGGCGAGTCAAGGTCACGTACCATGCAATTCCATGCATGTTCGTCAGGGGTCCCGAGGACTTTCAGGCTATAGGTCGCTATTCACTGAGTGGTAGTATTGGTTACTCTTTGTAACCAATTCATTGGTAACTATGTGCTACCCCCTAGGCTGAGTAAATACACTGCAGAACTTAATTCTCATAAAACCCGAAAAAGTTGGTATCATTATCCATTTTACAGACAAGGAAGCCAAACCTTAAGAGATGAAGAAATTTGCCTAAGCAACACAACCAGAGGATTAGGCCAGCTCTGATTCCAGGACCCACGCTTTAATCAGCATGCGTTTCCTTTGGAATTTTTTCCCTTTTGGGGTATATCTCAGTGAACCCACTTTCTCCATGGAAACCTTACATCCATCGGCATGACTGGTTGTGAATGTAAGCTCCCACGTCTGGCCTGACCTCTGTCACTCACATTTTATGCTACTGTAGCTGAGGTTTAACTATAAAAAAACAATTGATTTCATAACACACTTGTGTTATAATATATGTTGAAGCAAATGAAATTCTAATCCTTGACCATTTTGACCTACTAAAATGGCAATTTCTTATATTTTGAAGTAATAATGCAAATGCTGTCACTTCTTTCCAGGAAGTCACATTAAAAAGCTTTATTGCTATTCTAACAGCGTTTTCATTAGGCAAAATAGTTTGTGGAAGGCCTTCTTTCAGAGAGCTCTCAGGACCCGTGTGGAGGACTCTTCTTCATCTTTTTAATCACCAACATGGAGAATTTTTATGTGTCAAGGATAGAGTTGATAGGAGGAAAAATCTAAAGTCTTAAAAAATCCAGTCTAGTGAATATGGTAATTGCCCAAGCCAGGGAATCATAATCCGGGTTTCAACATTGTGTAAGTTATTAAAGACGTAGGTTTAAAAAAAATAAATAATGTAGTTTTGTGGGATGAGTGAAAAATTCCCGCAAAACCCTGAATGTGAACTTTGTTGTTGTTTAGAGTATAACCTGTCAAGGTGACTTCTTTGTGGGAGAACCAAGTATGTGGAAATCTGGGTGCCAGGGTGCATTTGAGCCCTGAGTCCGTCAGTTCTGGTGAAGGCACAGCGGTGCATCCGAGCGGCCTCCCTGAAAGTACTGAGCAGTGATCTCCTCTCCCTGAGGGCTCTCATGGAGCAATGAGAGTACGTACGTAAGTCTAAGCACAGAGAAAACGGACATGAAAATGCCAAATCAATGACTGCAGCACCAAGACAAATGTGAAGTACAGGTGACATTTTTCAACAAACCCTTTTGATTTTGAACACAGTTTTTATGAAAAAAAAGAGGAAAAGATTGGGAATTAGAAAATGTAAATACCCACGTATATTTTCTTTTTTTTTTTTTTAATTAATGTTTGTTTATTTTTGAGAGAGAGAGGCAGAGTGTGAGTGTGAGCGGGGCAGGAAGAGAGAGACAAAGAAAATCTCTAGAAGGCTCCAAGCTGTCAGCACAGAGCCTGAAGCGGGGTTTGAACTCGTGGACTGGGAGATGGTGACCTGAGCCGAAGTTGGACGCTTAACCGACTAAGTCACCCAGGAGCCCCTCCATGTTCGTGTTCAGTTGAGGATTGGGGCAGTCTCACCGATCTAGCGCTTGGATGATGGAAGTCTCCACCAAGAGTCCCCAGTAGACATCATAAATTGTCATCAATAGTCACCACCAGTAGTTTGCTCACCGGGAGCCACCATCAGGGTTGTGGAGACAGACACAAGGGCCTAGATACTGGGTGGGTCAAACATACAGTGGCACCTAACTCCCTGAGTAGTTCGTTATCCTCAAATGTAATCCTCATTGAGTTTATCTCAAAATATGAAAATCATCCGATGGCGATGCAAACAGAACTCGCAAAGGATGAGCGTCAATCTTGTTTCCTTTGTGATGTGTTCAAAGCTCCACCAATGGGCTTGTCTTCTTGTATAAGTGTTCACTGTCACAGCCACGGCTCCGCCTTCTTCCCAGGGTCTATTGGTCTACCACCGTTTGGTACACTGCCTTCCTGCCCTTGCACGAGACACTCCCTCCCCACCAGACCCCTTCGTAGAGTTAAGTGGCCCATGTAGGGAGCTAAGGGCAAGTACAGTAGCCCCAAAGGTCAAGGTGTTATTGGTATAAAATAGTAGGGGTTTTACATCTTGCTGGATTAATTTATTTTCCTTGGTGCAGATTCCTGCCATTTTGGCAACCTCATGGGGAATTTTACTCCAGGGCCCAGGCCATGCTCCGCTGGAGACCCCACAGTGTGGACAGTGCCGGCTGGAGGGCATGGCCTTGGCGAACATCACGGCCAGTCTGGGGCTTGTTGTGCCTCTGGGGATAGTTAACACTGGGTGAGCTTTGAGAGTGGTGCTTGACACTCAGTAACCTGTAGAGAAGTGTTTTGATATAAACTGTCTTCATTAGTACTTGAAATTTCTAAGAGCTAACAAATAAAAGATTATCTCTCTATGGATTTCTAGTCTTAAAATCCCCCAGCTTGGATTAATCGGAAGGTGTTAGCTGAAAAAAAGAAAAAACAAACAAACAAACAAACACAACCTTTGCTCTCTCAGATCAGACTCTGAGACTTACTGTGGGTTGTTTGTGAGGTTTCCAATGAAACACCTTTTTCTAGAGCTTGTAAGGAGTCAGGAGCGAGCAGGTGTTACAGAAGCTGATGTATCTTCGACATTCGCTAACATAGCGGGGACACACTAATACTAAGTCAAAGTTAAAACTCATTCATACTGGACTAACATAGGTCAACTACTGGAACAAAACACCCCTTCATGTAACACAGGGGGCCAGCCATGACACGTTGTTTGACTGAATACCTGTTGTGAGCTGATTTCATTTCAGAGTTACAAGTATTTCACTTCCAGGGATTGAGGGGAGGTTCTTCATTCTCAGGTAAATAGGAAGGTGGATGTTCTGAAGGGGAGAGGCAGGGAGGGAGGAGGCAGCCCCCCATCACTCTGCTTCTCCCTTCCAGCTCACCCCCGGGATGTCAAATCTCTATACAGACAGCTTCAGCGTTTTAGGGGATGTGGCGACCTAGACATTTATTTTTACTGAGAAATCACTTTCAGGAAAAAAAGGCACCAGCCACCGGGGAACACTTGCACTTGTAAGCAAACGTGCTATGAGGAACGTAGCAGGAAGTCTATTGTTCCCGCATGAGAGCGCCGTAAAGGCTGTGGCTGTGTCCTAAAGGTTTGGCTCCGTTTGCTCTTCCTCTGTGCCCAGCCTCACCTGTTTCCCATTCTGGGTGCTTCAGCCGTGTATTACCGAAAACTGTTTAATACCCAGGATTTGTGTGGGCTGCAGGCTTGCAGAGGACCATGTAACAGAGAGTAACTCTCTTGCTTGACCTGTGGGTGCGGGAAAGCCACACTAGGCGATCACAGCCCTTGGCCAACGGGTCATGAACAATGTGGGAATAGCTCAGAGGACACTTTTAAGGATGTGTTGTGCTGTGCCCTTTAAAATCATCTGCATTCTGGAGGCCTGGGGGCTCAGTTGGTTGAGTGTGTCCGACTCTTGGTTTCAGGTCAGGTTGTGATCTCATGGTTCGTGGGTTTGGGCCCGAGTTGGGCTCCGTGCTGGCAGTATGGAATCTGCTTGAGATTCTCTCTCTCTCTCTCTCTCTCTCCCTCCCTCCATCCCTCCTTTCTGCACTACCCTCTCCCCCTGCCCCTCACTCTCTCTCTTAAAATAACCAAATGAACTTAAAAATCATCTAGAGACGTCTAGTTCTAGATGACAAGGGGGTTTGGAGTGCTCCCCACACAGCATCCGTGAGTTGAAGCAAGGTAGGGACTAAGAACACGGCACCCGTGATCACTGCTACGACAGTCCACGCTGTCTGACAGTCGGTCGTTTACTGGCCATTCAGGAATCAAAGTTACCGAGAGCCCAGCGCGCTAACAGCACAGTGGCGAGTGACGTTTGGCTCTGCCTTTAAGGACCTTGGGATGGTAGGGAGGACAGTTCGAGTTACGAGAGATCACATCACAGCCGCACCAGGAAAAGCAGAGTCGTGCATGGTGCGGAAAGGCCCTTCTGCTGTTGCTGTTTCCCAGCCCGAGGGTGGCAGCCTGGACAGGGCTGGGGGAGGGCAAGGCCGGTGAGGCACGTCCCTGGCGGCAGACTTTAAGGGGCGCCCACATCTGCAAATGCTGTGTTTGTGCAATGTTAGGACGCATCAACAGTAATGCAAACAACAGCAACAGCAAACGAACCCTACGATGGACAAAGCATCGACGTTTCAGGTAACAACGGGATGTGCTGCTGGCTTCCCTTGCCCTGGGCCGTGACGGGGGACACGGGTGCGGGCAGCGGGCTGGGGGAGGGCGTGGCCTGGAGTCGTTTACTAGCAGGGCCCCGTGGGCATCCCGGGGACGTGCAGAGCGGGGAGGGGGGTGTGTGCGCGCAGAGAAGGTTCGCAGGTGCAGGGCCATGAGCGGGTGCACACGCTCGTTCCCCCAATAACGTAGGAGGACCCCGACACCAGGGGCCGTAGGCTAGACTCCTGTGGGGACAGATGGCAACCACTCAGGAGGGGCCTACAAGGCACTAACAGCCTGTGAGACCCTAATGCTGAGGCCGTGGAGGGGAGACTCAGGACTGGGGAGCGTTTAGGTTGTGGACCCACAAGGGCAAAGAACCAGGATTTGGTGAGATGGAAGCTAAGCTAATATCCGGATTATTCCAGAAAGGTGATGACCACGGCGTTCACCTGGGAAGGGGGTATGGGGTTTGAAGAAGGCAACAGGTGTGCAGGTCGGGTATGCTGAGGTTCGCAGGTGAGGATAGCACTGGACACGGCCCTGCGGTCACCTGAGCCATGAATAAAGGTCTCTGAGTCAGACATACAGCTGATGGGTGGTCGGCAGTGGGTGAACCTTGAGGCCCGAGAGGGAGGAAGACCACGTAGACATGAAAGAACACAGAGCCCCGGACACGGCCTTACACTCCAAGGTCTTCCCACAGAGGAGGGAATGGAAACCATCGGCTGTTCCCAGGGAGTCTCAGGAACTCCCACCGGGTCCTCTAGACAGCAGGTAACTGGGCCCCAGGGCACATGTTCCTCTTCAAAATGCGGGGCTGGTGGGTGCTTCCTAACGGGGCGGGCTGCACACTGTCCTGGTGAACGCATCCGCGGGGCGGGGGCGGGGGTGGGGGGTGCTCTCCGCTTCTCCTATGAAATACCGTCCCTCCGACTTCACATCATTTATTTGTACTTCTGACTTCTGTTTCTGGACACGTGGTTTTCCCGGGGCCTAAAGGCTGACACAGAACACCGTTCGGGCTTCCAGCCCAGCTGTGATGGTTCCCTCTCGTAATTAACCCACCGGCCCTTCTGATACAAACGTAATTTGGGTTTAGTGTCTTGAGCTAGCAATCTGACATTGGATCCATGTAGGCTGGTCCATAGATGATGAAAGGGCGGAGCTAGGACTTCCCGTGGGAGAAGACGCGGGTTCAACTCCCCTCACCTCTCTACCGCGTGATGGTGTCATGACTAAGTAACAACAGCTTTGGAAGGAATTTCAAAGTGCACCGTGTGAAGCCCCAAAGAGGGGCTCAAGGAGTCGCCACTGCGTTATGACAGCACTGGTGCCTGTGACGCTGCGTCCGGAGGCGCGTCCTTACCGATGCAGAGGGGAGATGGGTAGTTCCAACGACGGACGGTCCCCGGCATACAAGAAATGTGTGACCGGCCCTGCGTAAGAGACAAGGAGATGAAGCTCATGTCACTGCAGGTAGACTGGTTACAGGTTACACGTGAGAACCTCTGTCCTTCTCTGGGTTTCTTTCTTTGTCTGAATGTCAAAAAAGTCAGAAATTGTGAAATGTATTCCACTAATGTTTATCAAGGGATCACACGCCCGGAATCAGGACAGAAAAAAAAAAAATCGTAATCACTGTGTTTCCTTTCACTAAAGACCAAAATCTTGCACTGCTCCATTTGACAGTCTGTGACATTCTCCTTTCCCGCTTAACAAGATGGCTTGGGAAATAAACACAGTTTTTTTTTTTTTTTTAAATCATCATAAGTTACAGCTTTTGATCTGGGAGGCTGTAAATGATTAGGAAATGCCAAGTATTGATTTGAAGGTGGAAGTGCAGTAATATGCATAAAGAAGGTACCTTCTCAGTTACCTTTCATGCTTATGTTTCACATTCAACCCACACCCCCCCTTTTGGCTCCACAAAGGATGGGGTCAGTGCCTCCTTCACCAGATGAAAAGGAGGCTTAATATTCATTTTATTGTCAGACAGCCTCACAAACTATTGCATAATTGTGGCTGCAATAAAATTAATCCCCAGCACCCACTGTCTCTTTATCCTTTATCCTTTAAATATACGAACTTTGGAACTTTGACTCTTCCAGAATATCTGTCCTATTCTTTCTGTTTTAAAAATCAAACAGCAGCAGGTTAGATCCTGAAAGGTTTGTGCCAAAATCTCTCTCTCAATAAAAGAGAAGGTGGTAAATGGGGCACCTCTGTGTGCAGACTACTCGTTTTAATTTTGTTTTCCTCCCTGTGACTCGGTGGCCTTATCTGCCATGCGTAGTCATTCTGTGAGTTTCCATTTGCCACCCATGACCGGCACAGAGGCAGCTGAAAACAAATCTTTAATTCATGGTACATAATCCCAGCCATGTTGGGAATGCATCAAACGGGCATTTGCGTGAATGCAGTTATCGATAACAAACCGATTGCCTAAGCTCAGAAACCTTCCGTACTCGATTCATCTGCCACAAAACTCATTTCCTCATACTTTCTGATATGTTACAAAGTCATTACGCCAAAAGGAGACTGAATTTACTCTTAAAGAAGACATTCTGTGCAGCACATTTTGTGCAAAAGTTTGTGCTGTGTGTATCCTCATTTTCTGATCCACTGAATTATCTTCAATAAATTTCTTCCTGAATTATGGGTAGACATAAAGTGCAAAAGCCTTTGAAGCTATTTATTGATGGCTCTAAATAGAAGATTCATTTATTACCGATCTGGGTCATATTCTGTTATTGATTCTGACACATTTTCCTTAATTTATTTATGTATTATTTTGAGAAAGACAGAAAGAATGAGCAGAAGAAGGGCAAAGAGAGAGGGAGAATGTCAAGCAGACCCCACACTGTCAGCACACAGCCCGATGTGAGGCTCAAACTCATGAAACTGAGACTGTGACCTGAGCGGAAATCAAGAGTGAGATTCTTAAGTGACTGAGTCCCCTAGGCAGGCGCCCAACATTTTATATTGGTGACTTTAGCTCAAATGTCTGCAGTGGATCCAAAACAAGATGGAACTCTATTTATTTACTAGTTGGGAATGGGGGTTTTCCTTTTTCATCCCTTTGAAGAACTCTGAAACAAGCGTGGAGAAGATGGGAATCCAAATCGCACAGGCACTAAGGGTTCCCTCTCAATGAAACATGTGATCACACCTTTGCACCACGTCCGGGAATCTCCCTGGGGACACACATTCACACACATTTGTGTGTAAATGATCCAAGGAGTGGGTATGATTATATAAGTGATATGTAATTTACACATGTTGCAATTCCAAATATACGATTTGGTGACAGATTTCTTGTCCATTGTTAGCAATTAAAAAAAAAAAGTCCTCAGGATCCTCCCTTAGTCCTGCAGTCAGTGCTGGGGCCGGTCTGCGATGAAGACGGCACAGCATCGTTTCCGTTTGGGAAACCTGTGTCTGCTGATTCATGTCCATGGGCCTTGTGTGCAGGCAGCACACGCAACAGTCCATTCTAAGAAAGGCCCTTTGATGTTTGTCTTGCGGGGCTGCAGAGGTGCCTCCTAGGAAAGGCTTCTCAAAGGGACGCCGTGAACAGGTGGAAGGAAGGCGAACGTCCAGAAGCAAAGCAACTGGCATGTCGGGATTTGTGCTCCTCTGTGATGCCAGCAGAGAAGGCGCAATCACGGCGTGTCCGTATAGGCTGTTATGTGCCTCTAAACGAAACCCTTGGATGTGGCTCAGAATTCTTTATACTATAACCTGTTTAAGATTTGTCTTAAAGAGGGGCACCGGGGGGCTCAGTGAGTTGTACTCCCCACTCTTGATCTCAGCTCTGGTCACAATCTCACGGGTTCCTGGGTTCAGGCTCCACATTGGGGTCTGTGCTGACAGCCCAGAGCCTGCTTGGGATTCTCTTTCTGCCTCTTTCTGCCCCTCCCTCACTCATGCTGTCAAAATAAAGAAATAAGGGAAGGATTTGTCTTAAAGAATCAGTTAGTGCACTTGTGTAGAAGCTTTTCCGGATGCTGAGGGTGTATGAACGCTTCCTCAGTAACCCTCTGGTCCTGCTTTGCAGGGAAGGGTCTGCCCACCCTCTCGCAGAGTCAAAGCAATCCCAGCAGTGACACCAGCATCCATAGGTCGTGGTTGTTTTTGTCAAAGTCGCTTTATACCCTGCTGTTTGTCTGTAATGACTGTAATGATGCTTCTCCCTTGCTGGGGGGTGTTAGGCATCTTGCAGATGTGTTCTCCAAACCCACAACCGGGGCAGATTCCCCAGCGCGGCCCCACCCGGGGTGCCTTCGCAGCTCTCCTGCTCCCTGGCTGGGCTCCCACCTCCTCGTCAGTGAGACATGCATCTAGTTCCCACACTGTGTGGTTGACCAGGATGAACGCAGGTGCTGCACCCGGGGGCAGGGGGAGTCCCAGGCGAGCTGTGGTTGGGACCCCGTGCCAGCTCTGCAAAATATTTCCCCCAACACACTCTGGAACTCGTGCTATACGCAGCGGTGACCACGCACTGCCGACTCTTGTGACTTTGTCCTGATGCTTCCTCAAGCTTGCCTAAGTCAAAGACCAGAACTAAATATTTTCCCTTGAAATGTGATCAGCTGTGTTATTGTCTTCAGCATGCAGAAGAAGTGCTCTATTAGCCCAAGTAACTGAAGAGCAGACACAAAATCAGGCTTAACTATTTCTGCTGGACTTTGTAACACACATGCTTAGATTATTAATATTGTTGGCAGGGAGAGTCATATAATTATGTTGAGTAACAGAGAAACTATTTTGTGAATAAGCTTATTTGCGGTTAGACTAGAAAAACATAACAGAAAAAATAATGTCGCTACACATTAGCTTATAAACGTTCATTAAACTTTTATATAAAATTATATAAAGTGATAAAAACTGGTCAATATATATTGAAAATGATGTCAGCCATTTATCTGAGGACTTTAGTGCCTGTCACCGAGCCGGTACTGAACTTGGATTTGCCCAGCTGAGCGTGGGACCCATGTATGAAGCAGGACAGACACACGGCCCAGAGTGGATCCCGTCACTGGGCTGCTGGGGTCACACACTGAAAGAGACCATGTCAGGACTCTGCCCCTTACAGTTTTATCTGCATACTTTTGAGGAGAACATACATTTTGACATCAAATAATTACAAAAATAAGATGCTTGGCTTTGAAAGAGCAAATCTGACTAAGATTACCAGCACGCTTGGCTTCCTGTGGCTACTGTGAGGGAAAGTGAATTTGCCCTCTGGGTACAACTCCTAGGCTCTGGCTGCCTTGGCTGAGCTGGCCACGGATTGCTGCGGTTAGCCCTCTTTATTCCCAAATCTCCAAAGGAAAGTACCTGCAAGGTGTACCCAGGCTCGCACTGGAAGGAGAGGACGTCATTCACCATGTAGCGGTCTCCTGTTTTGATGCCGTTGCTGGGAAGTGCTGGTTCTTGGCAAGCAGCGAGACCCACGGCTGCGGAAAGGCAAAGACACGCGCTTAGGAGGTACTCAAGATCAACGATGTTGTTGCTATTTGAGTCATAACATAGGGTTTTCCATGGCTCTCCTCCCAAAGAAAAGAACGAAGACCTTAACTCTTCCTCTTGTTATACTACCAAGACTTCACATAACTTTACATCAGTTATTAGCTAATTCTTGCGTATTAATAAATTTTGTTTACATCATGCAGCGAATCAAGCTTTTCCTTAAATAATAAAATCTGCTACTTCCGTGTTCACTACTATACACTCTAATTCCAACACACACACATTTTAGAAGGTCCTATAAAATTATGTTCCTTATTATATGCAAAATCCACGACAATGGCCACCTGCTTTGTGTTTTTCAAGCATAGTTGGCAATCTTTATGAAATATTTTAGGTGTGAATCTGGGAATTCTATCCTTCTAGAAAAACATATTTTGAGAACAAATATTCAAGTATTTTATAGTCTCTCTCTCTCATTTAAAGACGACAACAAAATCCTCCTGAACTGTGCGTTCTCAGATACACAGGACCACTATCTACAGATCCTAAGGCTGTGCTTAGGCAGTTTTCTCAACAAAATCGCCTTCGGTTAGGGCACTAACAATTTCTTTAATGTGTCATATAATATTGGCTTTCAGCCTAAAGCAAAGAAAGACTAACTCTAAGTATTTAACACTGATACCTGTCCGTATAAACACCATAGAACAAAAAAACAGAAGAAGCAGCTATGGAATTTTGTAGAATAAATGACACATTGGACATGGACTGGTGCTAAGGACTTGGTGATGGCAAACGACGCTCCTCACCAATGCGGTGCATCTTCTCTCACCCCAGGTTACACAGACAGAGGGGTTCTCCAGGGAGATGGATGGGAATGGCGTCAGTGAGAGGGGCCTGACTCAAAAGTCGTCATGTGACCTTGGGCATACGCTTCAGTTCTTATTCTTAACACTGCCAGGAATGAACTGCTTGGGATGGCGAACACCGAGGACTATGGCCAGATAAGGAAGGGGAAGCCCGTTAGTCCATCCAGAGGCAAAAACCAGTGAGAAATGGAAGAACAGGTCTATGCGGGGCAGCCACTGCCTGACTGTGGGTCCCCGTGCAAGATGGGGCTGCATGCAACTGGCCTCACACCCGGGGCCACATGCATGTGGCTGGGACACCACCTCTGACCACACACACATTCTGCTGTCCCACTGGGCTTCACTTAAAAACCACGAGGTCAAGGATAAAATGATTCAGGAACCCAGGATGGGCTGCAGCAAGCTCGCCATGCTGTGGAAAGCAGGAGCCGCTGTCACTGAATGGCGCCCACTTGGTAAGCAGGAAGAAGAGCCGCGCGCGCTGATGAAGACTAGAGCCATTGCATTGCTCGAATCCTCCCACATGGCTAATGACCCTGCCACCTTGCATGTGACAGTAAGGAATGTGCAAAGTCAAGGCAGAGTAACAGGTCAAGTGCACGGATGTAAATAAACCTAGCTCTCGATGCTGGTAACTGAATGGTCAACTGGCGTGCATCAGGTTCCTCCACTTTCTTGCTAACAAAGCGTGTTGTGAGAGCCTGAGGATGGCACACAGTGTTGGCCCTGGCTCACAAGTGCCGAATCAGAACAGTCACGTTAACATCGCCCTTAAGGTCTCGTACATGTCAGTTTGAGAAGCACCTAGCTTGCCTCGCTTTCCCCCCAAACCTGAGATTCAGTGAAGAGGTTCTCTGTTCACTACATATATTCATACAGGTTCTCTGAACAGATATGTTCAGAGAGAACATATCTTCATCTTTCATCTTTCACCAGTGTGACCACTCATTTGAGAACACCATGCTGTAGGATTTGCATCGGGATGGTCACCAGCAGTGCCTAACAGTGTAACACACTGATTTCATCTGGGATGAGCAGGTATGAAGTGTATCATTAAGTTTCCCTAAGTTGAAACTGATATCTCCCCAGATGGCTATATATTAAAAAGTGTGAAACACCATATGCCTTAAGTGGCATTTTAAAAAAATTCCTAGTACAATATTTCAAGACAATTGGGGCTTTTTAGATATGATAAAATTGCTACATACAGAAAAATACAATCAGTTAGGCCTTTATCTTGCTTTATTGGTACAAGTCTAATTTACCTCTCTCTTAACTTCAGAATATACATTGTAACTACATCTAAATGTCACCATTTTTCCTACCACAGCTTGGCTTCGTACCATATGTCACTATTTTTCTAAATTTGACCATGAAAAGGAAATACTTAAAATACTTTTGGAATAAATTTAATTACAATTTGAAATTCCAAAGAACTAATTTATGGCGGCATGACATTACCATTGTAGTATACTTCAGGTGCACACCAGGCATGGGATAGACCAGGGAATATCAATAACCCAAAAATGTTCAAAATAAACCAAAAACATATTTTGAAATAAAAAATGCAACAAACAATTCAAAATTAAATTCCAGTTATGAAATACCAACCCTTTACCTACAAGGTATAATGGGATTTTACCTATTCACTATATTTATTTATTACAAGTTGATTTATATGTATTTATTATATGTTAATTTCTTTTTTTTTTTTAATTTTTTTTTAATGTTTTATTTATTTCTAGGAGAGAGAGAGAGAGACAGCGTGAGCAGGGGAGGGTCAGAGAGAGAGGGAGTCACAGACTGGACCAGGCTCCAGGCTCTGAGCTGGCAGTCAGCACAGAGCCC